>JAJIBD010020942.1:0-246236 GCA_021461705.1 Cryptotis parvus
CATAGCTCTTTTAATTCCTCTTTGGGAGACCCAACTAGCATTCTCATCCTGCTTTCGTAGGGCCCAGGTCTCTGAGGCATATGTTAATGCAGGGAGAATGGTGGAGTTGAAGAGATGTGTCCAGAGGCAGAGGTTCTTTGTCTTTTTTTGCTATTTCTTCGATGCTTTAGAAGGCATTCCATGCCGCTCTTTTCCTCCTGCACAGTTGAGGTTTTTAGGTCACTCATCATGTTGACTTCTTGACCTAGGTACACATAACTGCTGCATTCAGAGATGCTTATTCCATTGAGAGTGAATGGGGCCTCTGGAACTAGTTCATTTCTCATAAACATATTTTTGTTCAGATTCAGCTGTTGACCTATCTTTCCACATTCTCGGTCAAAGTCAGCCAGCATTTGTGCCACTTGGCTAATGTCTGGTGTTATTAGAACGATGTCATCAGTGAAGCAGAGGTGGTGTAGTTGCCGACCATCTATCTTCACTCCCATTCATTACCATTCAAATTGTCGCATGATGTTCTCGCGGTGGCACTGAAGAGTTTTGGTGAAATGGTGTGACCCTGCTGAATCCCTTTTTTTGACATCGATGATCACTTTTTGTAGAATGGTGAGATCCTGGTGGTGAATCCATTATACAGCTCACGCAGGATCTTGATGTATTGGGTTTGAACACCCTGTTTGGCTAGGGCTTCAATGACTGCTTCAGACTCCACAGAAGCAAAGGCTTTCTTTAAATCAATGAATGTGAAACAGAGTGGCATCTTGAACTCCCTACAAACTTCAATGAGCTTGGTTACCATGTGGATCTGGTCGATTGAGCTGAATCCTTCTACTTCACGCAAGGGAGAAAAGGCTGCAAAAGTTTAAGAAGAGAACTCCCAGAACGACTACCAACTGGGAATTCTTTGGCACCATTGTGGCAATATGGGAAGATACCATCATTGATGACATCAATGAAGAATGCAACCAACTGGTTCAGCACCTCCATGATTGTGCGAAAAATGCCAAGAGAGAAAGCCACAAAAGGATGCCTGTCTTCAAAAACTCTCGAGCTCATTCACCAACGTGGCAAGGCGTGAGCCTCAGGCGACCAAATGCTAACATCCAAGCTTGCAAAGCAGTGCAGAGAAGCAAAAAGGAAGACCTCAAGAGAGAGAAGAGCAGAAATACTGGAAGATGCAGCAGAAGCTGGAAAAGCATTCGCAATGCCTGCCTGTCATATCGCCAACTATAAGACCAAGATGACTGCCCTCCAACATCCTGATGGAACTATCACATCTTCCAGAAAGGCAATGGAGAAGATTATTCATGACTTCTACTCAGATCTCTTTGATAGCCACATCCACCTGCCCACATACCAAATTCCACAGGATGGACACGTCATTCCCAACGTTCTCCCTTCTGAAATCTGACATGCCATCTCGTCGGTAAAGAAGGGAACAGCACCAGGCCCAGACAAAGTCAGACCTGAACACCTGAAGAATCTGCTTCAGTACTCATCAATACACTGGCTTAGCTCTTCACACGCTACCTGTCTGAGGGCAAGGTGCCTTCCCAATGGAAAACCAGCAGGACAGTTCTACTGTTCAAGAAGAGAGACATCCATGACATTGGCAACTATCACCCCATCTACCTGTTGTCTGTCATCTACAAGCTGTTCACTCAATTCATCCTGAACAGGATTGGCAGAACATTAGATGAAGGACAACCATGCGAGCAAGCTGGCTTCCAAAAAGGATTCAGCACAATCATCAGTATTAGTGGAGGAAATTTTAATGTATATCACTAAGTCAAAGAACCCAATCTAGAAAGGCTATCTGGTATTTAATTCCATCTCTATGACATTCTAGAACAAGCAAAATTTCAGGGAGCAAAAATATCAATGATTGTCAGGGACTGAGGGTCAGCAGAATGGAGAGAATCTGTATGGCAAGTGAATATTTTGTATTATAATTTAACAGTGAATTCATACATTACACATCTATTCAGATCCATAGAATGAACTACACCAGAGTGAACCCTCTTATACACTGTGGACTTTGAGTAACAATGATGTGTCAGTGCTGTCACAAAGGTGCTTCTCTGGTGGGTGCGGATTCAAGGGAGACTGCATGTGTAGGGAAAAAGGGCATATGTTAACTGCACTTTCTGCTCAGCCCTGCTATGGTGCAGCTGCTCTAAAAATATAAAATCTATTTTTAAAAAGACATTATATTCTATATAGAAAAGCTACATGAGACCAACAGCCTCTCTCTGAAATTGGAATTCTCAAGGTCCCTTGTCTATAAGTTGAAAACAGAATTGTCTGCCTGAAAAATTATTAAATGAGCTCTTTTCAGCCACTGAAAATGAAATAATGAGAAATCTTGGGACTGGAGTGATAATACGGAGAGGGTAGGCACTTGCTTGCACATGGCCAATCTGAATTCAGTTCCTGGAAACCCTTATGGTCCCCTGAGCACAGGAGTAATCCCTAAGCACCACTGGATGTGGCCCCCAAACAAAACACGAAAGCAAAGAGAAATCTTAAATCCAAATATAAAGTATTTGCACTATGATTGAGAAGAGATTTGAGATCACTATGGAAGAATTAGGTAGATGTAGCCAATATTTACCGAGCATACCCTGTGTCAGACATGATGGGAGATTGAGGGATTTACTAAAGAATCATGGCACCTTTCTCTCCACAGAGCTGACAGGCTAGTGGACAGAAAAATCTGCAAAAAATAGAAATTAGAACATGTGTTATGCAGCCTAGAAAAAAACTCAGTTTTAGCTCTTCCATTTTCAAAGGTTCTCCTGAAGAAGTGACATTTGAGCTGAAATATAAGATTCAGTCGGTTAAAAAGTTAGAGGAACAGTTCTTTAGGCAAAAGGGAGAATAAGAGAAAAATCCTAAAGAAGGAATTGATTCTCATCCCCAGAATGGATAACCACCATAGCTAAGAAAAGCAGGAAAGAGAAGCATAGAGGATACCCAGCATCAGATCCTGAGGCAGGTCAAGGGTTTTTTTGGAAATGGGAGACTTTCAAAGGTTTGGAAGCAAAAGGCAGCAGAGGACAAATCTGTCTTAATGCCTAACAGCTGTGGGATGCTGGGACTCACCTACTCACCAAGTGTGTCACTGAGCCTCTAACTCATGAAATGGAAACACAGAGAAAAGCCAGTTGGGTTGAAGTTTGAGTATGACTTGAACCAAAAGCTTGAGTTGGGAGGATGGAGGCATTTATTAAGCAGGAGAACTTACCAACCTTTACAAGAAACTTGTCCTTAGGGCAATAGTGGCGTGTTGTGTATGTGTTTGTGTGGTGAGGGTGGAAGGACAACACTTTCTATTCATGAAGCTTCCTTGGAGCCAGCAGGAGTGTGGAACATATAAGAGAGACAAGAGAACTCACAGCACTGAACAATGAAGCCCTTGGTATCAAAATTCAAAACCAGTACAAGGTGGATAAGCAGGGTGGGGCTGGGAGAGCAGTCTAGTGGGGACAGGGTCAGTGGAGAAAGGTCATAAACACTTGGTGGTAGTGACATGGAGTAGCTATTTATAAGAATACTGTAAACCTCAACAGTACTGTAATTATCTAAGTCTTAATAAACTGAAAAAAGCAATGTTCTGCCAGAAGCGAAAAGACACGGAGAAGAATCAACTGGAAAGGCCATACTTTGATGGTTTTTTAAACTTAAGTCTCTGATATTATAACAATTTTCTCTGAGAGATATAGAGTCATGTAGCCATCCAATGTCTTTGAAATAGTTCACTGTCAATAAAAAGCAAGACAGGTCCTGAGTGAGAGTAGAACATGGAGGGAGGGGGACTGGAGTCTGTAGCGATTCAGTGAGGGTCATCGCTCTCCCACTACGCCTCTGCATCTTTTTCTTGGCCAACCCTCAGGCACAGCAGCAGGCTTGGTCCCAGACTCTGGCATATCTCAGTCCAGCTGTGTGACCTTGAGCCATTCACTTCACTTCTCTGAGTCCTTTCTTCATCCCCTGTAGCTAGCTGAACTATGTGCTCATAAAGGTCCCTTTACACTCCACCTCAGACTGATTCTCTTGTCCAAAAAAATGCCCATCTTTGTTTTTTTAAATATAATATTATTTATTTAATTTATTAATATTATTAATTAATATTCACTATCACTATCTTCCCGTTCATCATCAATTTGCTCGAGCAGGCTCCAGTAACATCTCCATATGTCCTGTCTCATGCTAGTACAGCCCAAGGGCATCTGCTCGCTCCAGAAACATAAAGAGCCTCAAACCATCATATTAGGTCATGGGAATGCCCTAACATAATTGTTACCCGCATTTGGCATATCAAATACGACAAAGGCAGCTTGCCATGCTTGCTGAGCAGGTGGCATACTGTTGTAGTCACCTCTAAATACAGCATTTATTGATGAACAGAGTGCCTCAAGCGGCCGCATGAGCTAGGCTGTGATAGGCTCGTCTGCTGGATGGAGTTCTGATGAAAGGAAGGTCCAGATGTGGAAAATGACAGCCTTCATGGAATGGGGGGGGTCATCTGGCTTGTTGCAAGGCTCTGCTGGGGTGGCGGGCCAGGGCTAAAACCCACCATCCCTCCAGGGCGCCTCGTGAGTGGCTGGGCACAGGGAGAGCTGGTAGCAGCTCTGCCCCATGTCTGTGAGTCTCTGGATCAGCCCTGGGCCAGATTGAAAAAAAAAACTGCTGCAGGGTGGGTATCGCTGATCCAGGCTGTGATAGGCTCGTCTGCTGGATGGAGTTCTGGCGGATTGGAAAAAGCTGCGGGGCAACCTGTAGGCCGGGAGTTCTGACAAGAGGTAGGGTCTGGATGTGGAAAATGGCAGCCCTCATGGAGTGGGGGGTCGTCTGGCTTGTTGCAAGGCTCTGCTGGGGTGGCAGGCCATGCCTAGAACCCACCATCCTTCCCAGGAGCCTCATGATTAATATTATTTATTTATAGTATAATATAAACACTGATTTATAGAATATAAATTAATATAACTGGTACTTTTTATGTTTAATATACACATTTTCAGTAAGTTTTTGGCATAATTTAAAAAAATTTTATTATACCAACCATGAGATATACAATTACAAAAGTGTTCATAATTGGTTTTCAGTCATACAGTGTTCCAGTACCCATCCCTCCACCAGTGCCCCATTCCCACCACCAATGTCCCCACATTCCCTCCCACCCACCCCCAGCCTGCCTCTATAGTAGGTACCTTTTATTTTCCTCTCTTTTTCCCTCTCTCTGTCTCTATCTCTGTCTCTGTCTCTCTCTTCTTTTACACATTGTGACTAGCCCTACAGACATTTAGGGTTTATCATGTAAGTCTCTTAGTGTATATTCAATAGTGATTTCTAGTCTGGCATTACCATTTCCCACACTTAGTAGAACACTGGTATATACTTATATCCCATTAATGAATGCAGTCATTCTATATCTATCCCTTTTCCTTCTGACTAATTTCACTCAGCATGATAGTCTCCATGGCCACCCATTTGCAGATGAATTTCATGATTTTGTCTTTTCTGACAGCTGATGAGTATTCCATTGTGTAGAATTGCACAGAATGCTCTGAACAAGTAGAAATGGTAGGTAGGAAGGGACATAATCCAAGTAGAGAAGATGGAAAAAAAGGAAGAAAAAATAACTACATTTTTATAGTGCAAAGTTCCCAGCAGCTTCGTGGCTTGTCTATGTCACTTTCTGGTGGCAAGGACTGGGCTTGTTGAAGAGTACCCCAGTGAGAACATCCAACGCAAAAGCCTCTGCAGATGTCACATGCAGACTGCTCTGATTTTAATCATCCAAGCAAGTCCATGATGTACAATCCCACACTACACCAAGGTGGGATAAGTCTCACTGGAGAACAAAGATGCTATATTTATATTTACTTATTTGGTTTGGAGGGCTACACTATGTGGTATTCAGGGCTTCCTCCTGACTCTGTGCACCTATATCACTTGGGTGGTACTTGGGGACCATCTCTGTTGCCCAGGATTGAACTGAGAGATCTGCCCCATGGAAGATAAGTACCTCACCCCAGGTATAACCTTTCTAGGCCTGCAGAGATGATTTGAGAGTGTGAGTTAAGACTATCTGAAGCCCACAAGTTACTGATGAGAATCAGACAAGGTAAACGCATCGCTTGGAAAATATCCCAAATCTGGCTTTTAAAGATGAAAAGATCTATTTTCTTCAATGATTGTTGAAATGGATTTGACATTGAATGCTCCACATTATAAGAAGAATGTGAAGCCTCTTCTGCTCTGGCCACTTCCTGAGGTCAGTGCTGAAGGGGAAAGTTCAAAGCACAGAGGCGGCTCCAAGACACTTTACCCTGAAGCTAGTCCCAGCTCTCAAGTGCCATTTTTGCTGCGTTAAGCTGAGTATGAACAGTCAAATGCTCAGAGAGAAAAGGTAGCCAGTTCAATAGAAGAGCAGAGGCAGCTGAGTGGCAGTTCAAACCCATTTAGCAGGTGCAGGGGGAATTCTCGCCCTCCAGGCTTAACCTCTGGCGGTCAGTTCTGGCACACAGCATGAGCTCGGCCAGTCCTGGATTTTCCTTACAGCTCACACAGCCTCCAGGGAGTCACAGACCATCTCTGAGTCACTTATTCACATCCCCTCAGAGTCTCCATCTACCCACCAGCGACAAATACTTAAATATATGATCTCAAAGGGAAATTTGGGGGCTTGGGAGACTTACACAGTATTGGGACAATCAGCTCCAGAGAACCGAGAGGTTCAGGTGTAAGAGACATTTATAAAACGTTATAAACCTGGGGTCAGGGAGGGAACTCAAAGGACTGAGGCAAGTGACCTGCATGCAGAAGGCCCCACAAGACACCCTCGCCCCACACGGGTCCCCCCACAAGCACCACTGAATCTGGTTCTGGCGATGCCTCACGCTGGGTCTGAGCAACACTGTCATGCTGGTCCCAAGCACCACATTATCAGGCCACGCCACTGGGCAACATATCACCAGGAATGTCTCCAGACCCATCAGTGCCACAGGGATGTCGCCCAATAAATGAAATCTTTGAAGCAGAGAATACAGCTCAGTGGTAGAACATGTATGAGGCTCTGAGTTCCCAGGAAAACAACCACACACACCCACACCACACACACACACACACACACACACACACACACACAGCCTTTATGATCCGGGTAAGACATACGCAACTAAATGGTCTCTTTCCTTTATTCATCAATGCCTGAAATCCTTAGCAGTCAAATTGAAGGTTAAGATCTGAAGTAATAAAATGTCATTTAAGACCTCCTGAGACTGTTTTTATTGCAGATGAATGTGACTCAGCTCAGGACCTGTCTAAATGAGGAATTTTTAAACGTTCACTGTTTTTTGTTTATTAAGTATCTAATTCAATAGATACTGTTTTACCCCCAGTCTCTTAAAAACATGCCAAATGCTAGCAAAATAAATTACTTTTTGCATACTAAAGCCCCTGAAAAAACAAAGCAGTCATTTCTAAATATAGAAATCCTGAGTTCATCTTTGGTGGGCTCAAGCAATACTGCAGACAGGATTTGCTTTGTACTGATAGTTGTTGAAGCCGAGTAATAAATATGTGGGGATTTACTATACTATTTTTAGCTTCATGCCTACTTGAAATTTTCCTTGTGAAAGTTTTCAAATGAATTTGTAACTTGGAAATGAGTCCATTTTGGATATTCCAAACACGTGCTTAACTCCCATGAGAACCAACCCCCTCTAAAAAAAGAATATTAAGATGGTTAGAGAGATCAGAAATTGGCAAAGTATGATCTGTGAGACAAATGTAACCATTCTATTTTCATAAACAAAGTTTTACTAGAACACAGTCATATACTTATATATTATCTCTGGGTGCTCTTGGGCTATATAATAATCAAATTGAGTAGTTGCAACACAGACAATATGATTGTAACATAAAAGGCTTCTGGACTCTTATCTATAGGTTCTAGGTTAAGCTTTCTCTGGCTGGTCTGTACCATGGAGACTATAAATAAGTGGTTCAGACAAAGCAGACACTATATGTCCAATGGGAATAGAACAGCTCTTCAGGGCTATCCGTGTTCATTCAAATATTCTCTGATGTTCCATTTGCACATGTATGATCCACAAGCCACCTCTCATCACTGAGCATTTAATATGTGGCTGGCCAATGCGTAAGAGACGAGAGAGGAGAGGAGAGGAGAGAAGGAGAGAAAAAGGGAGAGAGGATGAGAGAAAGAAAAGGGAAAGTGCGTGCTATAGAGGCAGGCTTGGGGGAGGGAATCTGTGGACATTGGTGGTGGCAAATGTGCACTGGTGGAGGGTGGATGCTGGAACACTGTATGACTGAAACCCAATCATGACCAGCTTTGTAAATGCCTATCTCACAGTGTTATAATAAAAAATGGGACTGTAGAAAATGACAAACAAGTTTTGTTTTCCTTAATTTAAATTAAAATATCCCCATATGGCTAGTAACTACCAAGATGGATAGCCAAGGCTGGAATTCTTATGCCTTAGACAGTGGGATGATGGCAAATGTTTAATAAACTTACATACACAGTCAGACAGACAGTCAGACACACACACAGACACCCTGCATTTGCAAGTCAGCCAAGTTCTATGAGTTCCATGATGAAAATATTCCCATTATAGGTAGATTTAATACATAACAAACAGAGTTGAGAAGAGATGTGCAGAGTTGACTTTTGTGCTAATGTCAGCTTCAGCACACCCAGGGGTAGTCTTGTTTTCAGAACTATAGCAGACAGGGTAACAAAGAATCTCAGCTAGACCAGAGGAAAACACAGGTATAGGACTCATTTGTTGCTCAGAAGAAAGGCAAGAAAAGAACAAATACAGGGGGAAATGGAACTTTAAAGGACAATGCACAGAAAGGGGTTGAACTAAAATAGACTCCTAACTTTCTTATCATATCGAGGCATACAATACTTGGGTCTAGCAAATTCCCTTCCGCTAGAAAGTTTTTAAGCACTGATACTTAAAACTAATAAGTAGAAACAAATGCTATTATCCACTTCTGAAGTATGGAATGCTTGCAGGTACAAAAGAAATTTAGTGTGAGGTGGAGTGATAGTACAGTGGGTTAAACATTGGCTTTCATGCAGCTGATGGTGGTTTGATCCCCAGCACCCATAGGGTCCCCCCTGAGCCCTGCGAGGAATAATCCCTGAGTTCAGACACAGCAGAAATCCCTGAGCACAGACAGGTGTTCCCCCTCAAAAAAAATAAATAAGATAAAATAAAATTAGTGTTAGCAACAGAAATTATTTCCATATCAATCCTGTGGAAAAACTACCAAAAAGCACAAAATTAAAGAAGGAAAGTAACAACAACTGGACTTGAACAACATCTGGGTTTCACGTTCCTTGAGCATGGCCAACTGTGGTTTGATCCACAGCATCCTATATAGTCCCCTGAAAACTGCCAGGAGCACCAATAGCCCTGAGAATCCAAGGGTGTGACATCCCCAAACAAAAACAAGAAAGAGAGAAAGGAAGAACCAGAGAGAGAGAGAGAGAGAGAGAGAGAGAGAGACACTCATCCATTTTGTGGAATGCCGCTGGTACAGCTTTTCTGAAAAAATATGGACCTTCCTCCAAAGACTAGAAATTGAACCCAACCCACCATCCACTCCTGGAATCTACTCTGGGAAACAAAAATACGCAGCGGAAACACCATCCCTACTTTAATGTTATAGCAGCATTATTCACAATAGCCAGAATCTGGAAGCAACCAACTGGATAAAAAGCTTTGTACATCTACACAATGGAATACTATGCAGCTCTTAGGAACAATGAAGTTGTAAAATTAGCCTATAAATGAATGGACAAATTATGTTGACCAAAATTAGCCCGAAGGGGGGTGTTTTTTTTTTTGCAATTTTTATCAGGTTTCAAGTGAAACATATATCAGGAGGTCTTGTCAAAGGTGGAGATTATCACAAACGTTGAGGTAAATAAAGGTTTGTATGTGGCTGAAATCCATTGTCTGACAAAACTCTTTAGCTTTTCAACACTATAGTTGTATATGGCACTCACGGTGGTATCATTATCTTATACCTAAAAAAGAAAAAGACTTTGTTTTTCACCCTTAAGTGTGCCGACATCTTGTTTTTTACCATTGAGTATGCACTTCTGTCATATATTGCCTTTACTATGTTGAGGCAAGATTGTCTTTGTTAAAAAATTTTGTTACAAATATATATTGGATTCTGTCAAATAGTTTTTGTGTCTATGGATCACTTGTATGACTTGTCTTCCCATTGTTCATCGATTTGCTCTAATGGGCACCAGTAACATCTCCATACCTCCTGTCAAGAGCAAGTGTAGCAAAAGGGCATCTGCTTGCTCCAGGAACATGAAGAGCCTCAAACCTTCAAACCATATAGGGATTGAGGGCTATAATTGTTACTGATTTTTGGCATATCAAATGCAACACAGGTAGCTTGCCAGGCTCTGCCATGTAGGTGGTATACTCTCAGTATAGGCTCTCATCTCATGCATTTACTGATGAACCTCAATGGGGAGAGATGGGCTTTTCCCTTGGGTGGAGCTCTGAGGAGCTGTGGAGTCCGGATGTTGAGAATAACTGACCTCATGGTGTGGGGGTTCCTCTGGCTTCTTGATAGGCTCACTGGGATGATGGGCCATTGTTGGAGGACAGGACTGTCACATGGCCACAGAGCAGCCACACGCAGCACAGCTGTGGGTCTGGAGTGTCTCTCTTCCCCTGATGTGGCTATGTGGGTTGGGAGCTCACAGCCACACCTGCTGACACGGAGGTAAAGGAATGGGGGCAGGAGCCCAAATCTCCACACCAAGTCCAGCCAATGTGACCCCCCGCATATGTGAGGCGAACCCTAGGAGCTATGCTGGACTTGGCCAGGGGCTGGTTGAGCCATTTACCACCCTCCAGAACTCCACTGGCTGCTCCACGTGGGGCCAAGCGTCATAGCTGTGGGTCTGGAGTGTTTGGGTCTGGAGTGTCTCTCTTTTGGTGTTGCTGGCACAGCTGTAGGTCTGGAGTGCCTGTCTTCTGGTGATGCTGGCTATGGTGGTTGGGAACTCACAGCCACACCCGCCAACACGGAGGTGGAGGAACGGGGGGGGGGGGTGTGGAGGAGCCCAAATCCCCACTCTAAGCATGGCTGAATCAACTAACCCTGAAAATGGATGGCGCTGGAGCGTCAGGCCCATACCTGGCTGTCTCTGGCAGTAGGTGACAAGTCAGAGGGGGACAGGAACGCCCAGCTCACCAGATCCCATCAGTCAGGTGTCGGCAGCCCCCAGCAGATGTGGGTCATAAGCTTGTGTTGATTAAGTCCCTGCCTTTGTACACACCGTCTCTCACTACTACTGATTGGATGGTTTAGTGAGGCCCTCAGATCAGCCCGCGGGGTCACCCCACAGCCCTGGTAGAGTGCTGAGAAGACGGTTGTGTATCTATGTATATGGTCATAATTCTTATCTTTTACTGATATGCCACAATGCATTCACCAACTTGCAAATCATCACTAGAATAAATCACTGGAATACATCGCACTTGATCATCTATCTGATCATTTTAATAAATGTAAAGGAATTGTTTAATTTTTCTCACTAAGATTTTGGTGAGGATATGTGCATGAAAATTCACAAAAATCGTGAGTTTCCCTCTTTAAGTGATGTCTCCCTCCCTGCTTTCACTAACAGGGTGATATACGCCTCAAAAACTAATATGTTTATGGGAATTCCCTTTTCCTTTCTTTTCTTTTTTTTCAATTTTTGGAAGAGTCTGAGAAAGCTTGGTCAACTGACACTATCTGGTTCTGGCCACTGTTTCTAGAGAGACTTATGGCTACTGTTTTAATTTCCTTGCATGTAACTGATTAACTTGGTTTTCAATTTCCTGCTTATTTAGTCCTGGGGATTGAATAGTGTTTGTTCTAATAGTTTATGTCATCTGCAAAGGCATAGATCCCTTTAAATCCACTTTCTCACATAACTCCTTTCACTAGGACTTTCAACACTATGTTGAATAATGGTGAGATCTAGAATACAAATTCTAGTATTTCACTTTAGTGGCATAATTTTGTTCACAGTAGTCTCTTATGATCCTTAATATTTGTATTTCTATGGTACCTATTGTACTATCATCTCTCCTTTTTAGTCCTATTCATTAGAACTCTTTTTCCCCTCTGAGTGAACCTAGCTAAGGATTTGTCACTTTTGTCTTTTTAATCACATCAAAAATAATTAGTACCTAGGAATAAATTTAACAAAGAAGGTTAAAGTCTTGTATCAAAATCCATGTCAATGTTAAAATAAATAGAAGACACAAGAATATGGAGATATTTTATGTCATGGATTAGAAGAATTAACAATGATGAAAAGATCATCTTACACAAAGAATACTGATTTAACACACTGACCCAGAGGCTCACACTTGAATGTAACTTAATTAACATAAATCATAGTGCCAGAGTCAACACAGTCAATGCAATCCCCATCAAAATTTCCATGGCATTCTAAAAAAAAAAAACCTTAGGTTTATATTAAAAGCATAAAAGAACCTGAAGAACCAAAACAATCCTGAGGGGGAAAAATAACAATGAACATAGCTCCTCAACTTTAATTTATACTTTAAAACTATAGCAATTAGGAGTCAGAGTAATAGTACACTGGGTAGGATGTTTACCTTGCATGTGATGAACGGATCCCCAACATCCCATATGGTCTCTCAAGGGCTGCCAGGAGCAATTCCTGAGTACAGAGCCAGGAGTAATCCTGAGCATAACCAGGTGTGACCCATAAACCAAAAGAACCCAAAAATACATGGGTCTCAGCAGCTAGTCACCAGGCTTCCGTGGAGATGGAGCTGGGGTCCCTTTTCCCTGACTCTGTTCTGTCCAGGAGGCCCAGTGGACCCACCCATGAACTGCTCCCAAACTGTCTGTTGTGATCCAGAGACACAGATACACGGAGCAGAGCTACTCCGGCTCTCCCCATGGCATGTGGCTGCGAGTGGCCATGTAATACAGTAAACCAGTAGAATCCAACCACGTTCCATAAATTCAGATGGTAATGCAAGAACAGATAAGACCAGATTAGCCCATAGCAAACAAGAAAAAAAAAGTTATGACTTTATCAATACCATTGCCATATATGGGCTGCAATGATCAATGTAATCGGTGCCACCTGAGGGAGCAGGCATGGGGATGGCAGGTAGTGGGAAATGAGTGTCTTCGGTGGTGGGATTTGTGTGGATGAAATATTAAATAAAAAATAATTTTAAAAAAAATAACCCAAAAGTCCTTAATAAAATCTAAAAATTGATACAATAAAATTTAGACCCTGAATTAAATCTTCACATTATGACAGTTAATTTATGACAAAGAAGCAAAGAACATAATATGGAGAAATGAAAGTCCTTTCAAAAAATGATGTTGAGATAACCTGATAACCACCTGCAGAACAATTAGACTGATACTATTACTGGAATGCATTTTCACAAGGAGCTCCTCATTCACTTTAGGCACTGTTTTAAGCTGGGGGAAAGGTCAGAATACAAATTGAGTTGTTTGGCACAGGACACAATGAGAGCTAAAGAACAAGAAGAAGAAAAGAAGGAGCTGGATAAAGTAAAAAGGACAAATACTTAAATCAGGGCACATGGAATACAAGAAATTAGACGGTCAAACTAAGCTGAAAATAGGCCAACACTGTAGAAGATACTAAGACCCAGGGCACCAGGGGAAAGGAAGGAATGTGGAGGGAAAGTAGAGAGCCAATCAGTAACTAGTTACTGATCTGTGATCAACCAATCTGGGGGCCATGTGTGGAAACAAGGTAAAGAATGCCCAGCTCGGAGTCCCAAATGTGTACTCACAAGGGCAAGAGAGATCTGTAAGCAGAAAACTGTAACATGATAGAACAGCTTGGATAGGAAGGTGGAGTTTTATAAAGAAAGATGTCTAACCCAAACCTGGATATAATCTTCCCAGGAGAAATATCTAAGGAACTAGAGAGATAGTACAACAGGTAAGGCGCTTTTGCACACAATCAACACAGTTCAATCCCCAGTGTCCCATAAGCTCCACCAGGAGTAATCCATAAGCACAGAGCTAGGAGTTATTCCTAAGCACGACAGGGTGAGCCCTTAAAATTAAAGGAAGGCAAGGCAAGAGAGAAAGTTTTAAACAAAGCCCAAAGAATGAATGGATGGGAGTCAACCATTGAAAGTTATAGGAAGGACTTTTATGCCATCTAACACATGGCATAAACAAAGGCCTGAATTAAAGAATTCATGGTAGGGCCACACACGCCTGTTCTTACTGTGCAGGTATAATTGCCAGTTATTAGTAACAAACACACTCAAAAAGCTTCCCCATTTTGGATGGCATTATGTGTTATATCATCTGGTAATACTTCAAGAAAAAGAAACCTAAGGCACCAAAGATGGTGACCATATTTCCCTTTCCCATACCAAACTCCTGATTTCTTCCTTTTTATATACCATGGTTTATAAAGTCGTTCATAATGCAGTTGTTAGGAGCTTTCAATGTCCCAACACCAATCCCACCACTTGAGTAAGTCTCTCAAGTGGGACAATACTTTTCTCAACCACCCAAGTCTTCCTGCTTAGCAGGCACACAGTAATTTGTTTTAGATTGCTGCTCCTCTGCTTTCTGCTATAAAAGGAAGTGAAATAGTTTTCCTATGACCTGCCAATGGTCAAAGGGTAGAGGCAGAATGATTAGTGGCAAGTCAAGATATAGGCGGTTGGTCCTGCCAGGACTGGAGACAAATGGGAAAGGAATGAAGGGAAGTGTATGAACTTCTAAAAGCCTGCAGCTAGAGGAGAGCAGCCAAACCCTAATTCTCACAGGAAATGGTTTTAAATTGCCTTCAGGCAAAACCAGAGAAACTCAACTACTATCGACCAGTTAGTGCAGAATTTTGGCCCTTTATCTAAATTATCTAGAGGAAGATTCCAGGGGAATTTAATGTTAGGAGTGAACAAAGAGAGACAGATCCAGATGCCCTTCTCCAACAAACCCAGGACAGGTGGGGAAGCCAGAGGGGTGCTGAATTTCTTTAAAATGCTCTGTTGCCATCACAACAGAAAAGAATATAACCTCTGTATTACCAGGGCAGGCAATTATGAGAGTGCTCTTGGAGACCTAAGCCCTTCTGTGCGTTGGAGTTGATGAAACAATAATGAAAGAAAGACGATCTTTTATCACCAGAAAATAAGTGTTAGTTTTCAGACAATGCCTGGGTGATAATTTTTTTCAGTGACTATCCTGGAACTTAGGAAAAGAAGTTGTAGTTGTATCACTCTGTTCAAGGTGACTGAGATCTGGCCTTGTACCCAAGTTTCAGGTAGTAAAGATAAACTGAAGAGACTGCAGTTCTATTTTTGGAGTATCCTGGAATGTCCTGGATCACTAGCTCCAGGCGATTTTGTTGTTTAGCAAGGAAACAGGAGTATTTGATGAGCAGCTGTGTTTGCCTCCTCCTGACCCCTCCAAGACATTGCCAGTCCCATCACAAATTGCCAATGCCTACATGTTCAAGTACTTTGCTTTAGTGGACTTCCCAACACGGGGAAAGTCCCCAGTGTCACTTTGCATAAATGTTTGGACCCCTGCTCATTACCATCTTTCCAGTAAACACTACTGGTATGGACCACCCCGTGTTCATGCACATCTACTTTTCCATTAAAGACCCAGGAGGGGGACCAGAGCGATAGCCCAGTGGGTAGGGCGTTTGCCTTGCACGCGGCCGGCCTGTGCCAGCCTGGGTTCGATCCTCGGCATCCCAGATGGTCCCCCCGAGCACCGCCAGGAGTAATTCCTGAGTGCAGAGCCAGGAGTAACTCCTGACCATTGCTGGGTGTGACCCAAAAAAGAAAAACAAACAAACAAAAAAAGACCCATGAGAGATCTGTATGTGACCCCTACAGAATAACATAAATTCACCAAAATATTTGAGAAGGGAGAACTGTTCATTCTAGTTGATCATCTAGTGAATACAAGACTTAAGACCTGGGTCAGAACCGCCTTAAACTGTGGCATAATGTGAACATTGAATGGTGGGAGACTTTCATCATCTGATTATGCCTGAAATCCATGGACCTGAGAACATTAACATCTCAAAAATGGATTGGAAATCATCTAGTTCTGCCCCGTTTACTCTATGAATTTAAAAGGAAATGAGATCTAGGTATAGTCCTTACATTCACTATAACAAAAAGATATTTGCTACAATCCTGATGCTACATGAAGGAAGAATTGGTTCCAACTTACACTACTTTTGACTGCTGACAGGGTTCTCTTTGTGCCTTTGCCAAACAGCTATTTGTCAGCAGTCGAACAGTCCTCCCCAGTGTAGTCAGGAGAGGAGGAACAGAGCTGAAGCTGCAATGGAGAGGTGACCTAAGGACGCTGGGTCACTTATTCCAGCATTTTTTCCCTAAAAGGTTAAGGTTGTATTTTCTGCAGCACTGAAAGCCTTACAAGTTTAAAAAAAAATAATAAATCTTGTTTTTTCAATCCAAGAAAAGGGAAAATTGGTTTTTTAATTTATTTTATTATACCACCGTGAGATATACAATTTACAAAACTGTTTATGATTAGGTTTATACAGTGTCAAGCACCCAACCCATCCCTCCACCAGTGCACATTTCCCACCATCAATGTCCCAATTCACTCTCCTGTCCCCAGCCTGCCTCTATGCCTCTCCCTCGCTCCGCTCTCTCTCTCTCCTCTCTCTCTCATACTCATACACACACACACACACACACACACACACACACACACACACACACACACCCATTGTGGCAATCCCTACAGCTGTTATGGAAATTGTTCTTAACCATAGTGAGGCATAGCCAATAAAAACAGCAATTATATGTCAACCAAAGACAAATATTCAGAATTTGTTGTTGGATTGCAACATTAACTTAAATCAACATTAGACATAAGAAAATGGGAAATTCGACCAGAATACTAAAAGGAGACAGAATAGGATTCTTCTAGATTTCAAGAATCCACATTGACAGCTCTTTGAAGTAGGACCAAATTTATCTTTCTGGTT
This sequence comes from Cryptotis parvus, assembly GCA_021461705.1. Lineage (NCBI taxonomy): Eukaryota > Metazoa > Chordata > Mammalia > Eulipotyphla > Soricidae > Cryptotis > Cryptotis parvus. Next base: position 17,096 of record JAJIBD010020942.1, read on the forward strand.
AAAAGTACATTAAATCGTAGTGTGGACATGTCATGCCAAATGTCATCATGACCAATGGCTTCATAGTTTGTGTAAAACCTAAAAAGCCATAAATGACCCAGAGTGCTTCGTAGAAAGAAGCCACCATTAAAAAGACATACTAAGATAGCCACAATGTCTTTTCAAAATTATTTTGCTCATGTTTGTCAAAAAAGCATGAGTAGGGATACATTTATGAAATTTTCTTTTTACCTTGTCCGCTTTCCTCCCTCCTGCCTTTAGTTCAAAATTGTCAAAAATCCTTTTCCTTAAATTTGATAATGTCTTATTTCCATTATAGAAGCATAAAAGTCTGCATCGAGCAATGGTAGATAAGTTTGAACTATCCTGAGTGAGACAATTTGTTGAATATTTTATGACCAGCAATTAAAGGTCAATTTTGTTTTTTGCATTTTTTTTTGGTTACACCCAGAAGTTCTTAAGGCTTTCTTCTGGCTCTCTGGCTCTTTACTAAAGGATCACTCCTAGTGGGCCTCGGGGACCATAGGACTTCAGGGATTGAATCCAGGTTGGTCAAATATAGGCTAAGCACCCATCACCAGACTCAAATATAAACAGGCCTTGGATGACAGGTTTCATTGGACTTACAAGAAAATTAGAAAGTTACTATGAAGTTCAATGAAGACTCAGAAGCAGACACTGCTATAATCAAGGAAGACGCTAAACGACAATCAAGAGGCACCCTAGAGAAGAACAGGTAATACAGGATGGGTTATACACTGTAAAATATCTAGTAATGCAGTGAAATAGGGGTCTTTCTTATTTCCATTTTTGCCCATATCAGTTATTCTTTTATTTTCTCGACAAGGCCTAGCAGTTGTACATTGGCAAAAGCTGACACCTACCAGAGGCTTCTTCCTGCTGCAGCTGCTTTCTCTGCCACTCGGAAAGGAACTCTGCCCTGAGAACTCACCAGCTCATAAATACTCTGCAGTCTCCCTCTATCATGCACAGAGCAGAAAAGCAGTTCATTCTTTAAAGCTTCTGCCTGTGCTCATGAGGTTCCCCAAGAGAAGATGTCTTTCAAATCTAATGATATGTCTTCACATAAACCACCCAATCTTATCTTTTCTAGCACTCCAAACATCCAGGTGTCATCCCTGGAGATTTAACCAAACAATGGCCTGAGAGGTCCCAGTTAGGACAGCTGGTAGAGCTATCACCTTTAGTTTTTCTTGGAAATAAAATGAAAAGAAGCTTTGGTGGAAATTATCACAAACGTGTGGGAGTCAGAGGCTAGGTAAGACAGAAAATGGAACAGGGTGCTAACAATTGTCGAGGGTACTAATGCCAACCTAGAACTGAGCATTAAATAGAGGCAAAAAGATACACATGACAACCCTTTAATGTATGTTCTGTAATCCATAGTCTGGAGGGGAAGGAAAAGAGAAAGAGAGAGAAAGGGAAAGAAATAAAGAACCTGCCATGGAGGTGGGCTGGGGAAGGGGAGGGAACCGGGGATATTGGTGGTGGGAGATGGGCACTGGTGGAGGGACAGGTGCTGGAACACTGTATGACCAAAACCCAAATATGAACTTTTTAATTGTATATCTTTGTAATTGTAAAAATAAAAAAATTTTTTAAAAAAGGACAATACGACTTAGAGTTAAGTTTGCACTATAAAGACATTCCATGGTTTTAGTGTTGGATATAAAGATGTTAGGAAGGAGACAAAAAGGAACCAAAAACCTGCAGGGGGTACTAACTAGGTGAGGTAAGATAAGCAAAAGACTGTGTTACAGTGTGCTAATTCAGCCTTCCTGACTAGCCCAAGATGGCAAGGTTTTGTCAGACATTGAAGTAACAGAAACACAAGAAAAACCTGTTTTCTGTCTACACTTCAAGCAGCATCCATTAGACTCCATCTTAGGCTAGCTACAGCCAACAAGAAGATATGAAGCAGGAAAATTACCTAGGATAGCTGTGTCTGTGTATCTGCAATCGTGAAAACAGTCTCACTAGGAAATTCTACATACTAACTCTATTAGGAGACAGTCTGCCAGAAAACCCTGTGTATCTGGTAACAGGCAGTATCCATCAGACCTTAGCATATCCTTTGATCTGCTTTCCTCCAACACAGTGATCCACTTCAGCTAGAAGATTCTGACCCTGGCTGACCCACTGAATTTCTCCTGCCCCCACAAAAAGTTCTTCCCCAGATGCTCCCAATATCCCTTATCCAGACACATTATTGACAAGCACAACTCACCCTTCCTTGAGCATCATCTGAATCCTAAAGCCAAAAGCAGTTTTACCTCTAGCTAAGGAATTATTTTTTAGAAGTGAGTTACTAATGAAAGTTCAGTCTTTGGCCTCAGAAAGATTAGAATTAAAAAAAAATTCATTCTGAGTCCACGTTGGGTGATGCTTGGGGGTTAATCCTGGCTCTCTGCTTGTAGAATGCTCCCTGCAGTACTCAAGAGATTTGTTCCACATGAAAACCATACACTTAGCCCTTCCAACTATCTCTCGGGTTTGAGATTAGGATTTTAATTCCAGCTATTTAATTATCCATAAAATCAAGTTAATAACATCAATATCTCAGGTAGGATAACAATAAATTAGTGTATGTAAAAGATAAGGTATATGTTTCTATTTTTCATTATCCCTTTGGATACTCAAAGGACTAGGAAGATGCTCTGGCTTGGCTCTTGTCAGTATAATTGAACAGTTACATTCTGCATCTGACCTCATTCCCGCATCTGGTCGCTTTCCTATATGATTTCTCGCTCCCCTTGCTCTAAGCCCAGTGTTTCCAAGTACTTGATGGTGAATATTCATTCTATCCTAGTGATCCACCCACTTCCCGATCTACCTGCAAGACCTGCTCCCAGCAGAGAGGCAGCCACGAAGGAAAGGGTGTAGCCATCCCATTTCCCCAATGTCTACAGTTTCTGGTCCCCACAGCACTGAAAAGCTCTCAGTTTTGAATGGAATTTTGTCAAAATCCTCATAAAGGAAGAATATGCAATTCCATTATTAAGAGCCTGTCTAGAAATGACTACAGTGATGAAAAATATTGACTATAGCAGCAAAACTCAATTTTTAGTAACCCAAATTGTACCTTTTCATTAAATCGAGGTTCCCAGAGAACAAGAATTTACAAAAGGTAATTAGGCAGAGTTATGATGAAAAATTGGATAACATCTTCCTATTCCATGTAATCAGAGGCCCAGATGCTCAGAGATGGGAAGGTGATGTGCAGGAATCTGGGTGCTGCTTCCACGGGGCATTTTGCTTGTCATCTCTCCCCACATCAGCCTTGTCCTAACTCAGCTTCTGATTTAGCATCAGGTAGGCTTGCCAACCTCAAGGGGGATGCAGAGAGCTCTAAAGCTAGAGAGTCCTCAGGAAGAAGCTCCAGAACGATGCCCAGACTTGCATAGCACATCACTTACTGCTGTGCTCAAAACTGGCTGCGATTGGTTCTGACCTATCCGAAACATAACTTGGCACCAGGCCCTTCCCTGGCCAGTATAGACCTGCTTCCCCAGCTGCACTCCACTGCTCCACATCAACACCCTCACTGCTGCTTGATCAATCAATTTCTTCTCCACACCACGCTACTTTTCACAATCTTACCTTTGTTCATGCTATGCCCAGATTCCTTTGCAAATCTTCAGAGATGCCTTGTTTCTCCAAAAACTTATTGGACCACTGTCTTTGCTGTTCTGGTATCACTATCTCTCTCCTTATTTGGCTGTACATTCATTAAAAGTTGAAATGCAGAAGTTTGCATTTCTGTATATACTGCATTCTCTACTCCAAAGATGGGCTTACAAGAAATATTCAATAACTGTGATTGACAATGAACTCCCTCTGTGTAAAAAGTTCATTAAATAAGTATACCTGGGACTGGAGCAATACTATAGATGGTAGGGTATTCATCCTGCACGCAGCCAACCTGGGTTCGATCCCTGGCACCCAATAAGGTCACCTGAGCCTGTCAGGAGTAATTCCTCAGTGCAGAGCCGGGAGTATTCCCTGAGTACTGCCAGATGTGGTCAAAATACAGACAAAAAGTAAAATAAGTATAATTTATGACACATATGAAGAGAAAACAAGGGAAAAGAGTGTTTGATAAATGCTGACAGAAATATACCATGCTTTGCATATTACGTCACAAGTCTCTTGTAAAAATTTTTAATTATACATGAAATATTAAATATGTCATGTATAATTTCACAGAACCATTACTTTACACACTGAATATACTTTAAATATTTTTAAAATGGAGGTCCATTAAGACATTTTACATTTCCTTAAGAATTCAAATTATCCTTATGGAATATCCAAGTCACCTGCAGTGCCATTCAATGACCTATTGAGCAGTTGAAAGCTCCTTCCTAAGCCCCTCTGATCTCTCATACCATGGAGCTGGGGTAGATAACAGAAGACACAAACAAGATATAAGGCACAGCAAGATATAAAGTTTTTCATTTTCCTTGACCCATTTCCAGAAATGTCAACACCAGCCAAGAGCATCAGTTCCAATAGATCCTCTCTCTCAGTTATTGGTTCTTCTTCTGCCAGTTCACTACTAGAACAATTACTAGGACATAGGTCATCTGAACACAAACATATCTAGGGAGCATGAGGAAAAAGAAAATGCCCTTGTTCTGTCAATCTAGTTATGTTCACTAGGTAAATAAATCTCTTTACTTCCCTAAGCTGTAGCTTCAGATTTTTTGAGGTTTCACAAAATGGTATATTATATTAATGTTGAAAATTAAGATAATAAATTCTGCCACTGAAGAGGAGATTCAAAGCTACATCTTTTGTAGAAGGTATTTAACCAAGTAAAAGTGATTTTTAAATTTAAAACATTAAAGAATAAAATTGTATCTTTTGAACAAACATAGAAATAGATGTCTTGAAACATATATTACCATCAATTCAAAGGATAATTTTAAAAATACGCATATAGGGGCTAGAGCAAGATAGTACAGTAGGTAGGGCACTGGCCTTGCATGCAGGCACCAGGTTCAGTCCGGGACAAAGCATATGTCCCCCAAGCACTGGCAGGAGTGATCCCTGAGCACAGTGCTAGGACTAAGTCCCAAACACTGTCAGGCATAGCCCCCAAACAAAATCAAACTCTCCTACCAAAGCCCTATTATAAACTAAACTCATAAGTAGACATGCTCACCAGCTACATAGAAATAATCAATTTCATTCCATAAAACAAATTGTATTTGCCTTTCTACAAATGAGAGTCGTCTGTATCACACTCAGAATTCTATGACTTACAGAGATTATAAACAGCTCAAAGCCAATGAAATCAAGCCACTATGGAATCAGGTTATTGCAATTAAATAACCAAAACCTTTTACAACTTTGTATCTTTCTCTTCACAAAACCAATATTGACTCTGGACTCTCCCCAGTTAGGAAAGCAAAAAGTAGACTGGCCTGAGGCGTGTAGTTTGAAGGATGGGACAACAATTATCTAAGAGCAGCCACATTGTTTTGTTTTGTTCTGTTTTACCACTGATTGGATCAAGACAGAAATTTCTAGACTTTCTACTTATAAGCAGAGTGAACCTTTCTAATTATAAAGATCAGAGAGCTGGCTGAACAATACTACTTAGCAGAGACTGTGCAGTGGAGCCCTTTCTTAAACCATAGTCACCTTTTATTTGAGCACCGGCTGTGCCCAGAGCTTACTTTTGACATTGAGTTTAGGGATCACTCCCGATAGGGACCAGGAAATCATATGGGGTGTCAGAGATCAAAACTGGATTGGCCAAGTGGGTGGCAAGTACCCTACCAGCTACAATCTCTCCAGTCCTTATAGTCACCTTTTTATTTCTTTCCCAAACTAAGAATCATACGCCTGAAGATGTTTCTCTGCATTTTATGTACACGTGTATATGATAATATCTTCTCACTGTTTCTTCAACGATGTGTGGCCACTTTTTCCCCTCAGAAATATGCACAATATTCCATAGAAGTCTCTCCTAAAGAAGCACATTAGCCCCCACTTCTTTTTGAATTTTGCTGTATAATATGTGTTGATTGGCTAGCTAACTTCCAATTCAAGTTATTTCTTAGCCAAAAAAAGTATTTTTTTTTATTTAACTATTCCTGTGATTTGGGCATGACACCATCTAGACAGTTACGTTAAACCAGCATTTCTCACCAGGGATAAGATGGCCATCGTGAGAGTCACTAGGATATTTCATTGCAGCGGCAGAGGGCACAGGTGACTACCACCATGTGAGACTATAGGGCCAACCAATAGGATGAAAGCAATGAGAGTCACAGGATCCTCCGGAATGAAGTTCAAAGGGAGTCACAGTTAGGAAAAGGTGTAAAAAAACAGACAATCCCTAGAATCACTGTACATACCCAATAATTTCTGTGTGTGCAACCTGGCACAGTTATGTTTCCTTACATCATTAAAAGGAATTCAATGCTCCTTACATCATTAAAAGAAATTTCATCTTTCTGTCCCATGAAAGAAGCGAGGAAACAGAGCCAATGATGTAGGAATGAAGAATGATTCTAACTTACAAGAACTCCTCTATTTAGCGAGCTTACTTCAGCATGCCTCAAGAGAACCCACCTGAGCAGTGCTCATGAGCATCCTTTCAGCATCCTTGCCCCAGCACCTTCTCTGACGGGGGAACTCAGAAGTGTTGTAGAACTGGGTTCCTGCTGCAAAAAACAAAGGGAAAATGGCCATCAGTACCACAAGATACCCTTTACAGAAGTAGCTTCTAGGTCTTGTCTCTGGGATCCTGCCTCAGAATCTGCATTTTTAATAGGGCTCATGTTAATTCTATGACAATAAGAAATTCAGAAGCAGTAGGGTGGGTGATAATGACACAATTCTACTGTCAACTCTGTCATCTTGAGCAAGTCTATGCATTCCTCCAGACCTGTTTCTTCCCTGAAAAATAAGGAAGCTGGGTCACTGATCAGGAGAAGCTCACTCCTCTTCTGAATATTACACTTTTCTCTCAATGTTGAGCTCCAATGCGTAATGCCATGCCAACAAATTTTGGAGGTGTTTCCTGCAGAGCCTTAGCTAAGCCTTACTTACATCTTCCCTTTGTGTTCTTCTCTGGAGAAGATCAATTGATATAGTGACCCTAATGACATTATTTCTCTTTCAGGAGCAGTAACAATGTGCCAGGATTCCCCCTGAGCCAAATGAGTAAGAAATCTCACCATCTGCTTTCAAGTCAGGATTTTCCACAGTTTTGCTCCCTGATTGAACATATTGCTTTTAAAGTCCCAAAATAATCAGTTCTGACAAGAGAGATTCAGATATGCTTTTCAGATTATAAAAACATACAGAGCACACACATATTTCCTGACAACCCGATGAAATGAGAAAGTGAATTACCATCTCATTATTTTTAGCTTATTTGTTTTCTTTGAGTCAGTTTGCTGGCTTGATCAGGAACCCCTGAGCCTCAGCACAGCACCTATGAGCCCAGAACTTTTCAAAGCACTGTCCTCACCATAGCAACAAGAGTCTCCTCTGTGGTGCCCCAGAACTACACTCTGACCATGTTTGGGACATGAAGAGATGAAGGGAGAATAACCTGGGAGGCTCCCAGGTGGATGCAAGAAGTGATGTCCCCACAAATATAGGTGTTCTCCTCATCATACATCATTCCATGTGGCACATTTGCTACTATTGCACAATGGGTTCCCAACTGGGTTCAACATCCACTTCAAATTTCTGCAAAGCACAAAATTTCTGGTATCAATGAATTATACAACAGAGAATCACCACTTCATTTAAAAGAAATAGCTCAGCCTTTGTCACCATTTTTGTTCAGTTCCTCCTCTTCCCAGGACCGAACCCCCAACTGCCAATTCTATCTTTTCTCTCTCTTCCAGGATTATTCAAGAGGTTAATAAAAATTTGGGGCGTGATTTCTCTCTGTCAAATGCTGTACTTAGAGCTTAAGCTTTAGCATCAAGTCAGACAGTCCTGATCTCTCGTGAAGCTCAGGGAAGTAAAGTTTGTGAAGTTCAGTTTGGTTTGTGATGGAGTAGTGACCACTAGCAGTGGTGGAGGAACAAATCATTTCAATCTGTAACACTGGGACCCAATCTGATCCTTTTGGTGATGGATAAATTTCTTGATGAAAGCAATTTCCTCCATGTCCCACAGTTTCTTGTTTGTGATTCTTCCCAATACAAGCACAGGCATTAGCTGCTTGAAATTGGAATCGCATTTTATCGCAAGAATGAAAATACAAAGCAATCATCCATTCCATGTCTTTGAGCTTCAGAAGAGACTTAAATCTGCTATCATAGTAAACCAGTTTCCAAATCAAAAATTACATGGTAAGATTTTTGGGTTTCTTAATAAATAAAAATGCTTTCAAGTTCAAAAGTCCAAACTTGGGGCTTAAAAAATACTACAGAGGGTAAGGTGCTTGCCTTGAATGTGGCTGATCTGAGTTTGATCTCTTATCGTAACCTCTATTTGGTCCCTGAACCCTGTCAGGAATGATCCCTGAGCTCAGAGCCTAGAGTTAGCCCTGAGCACTGCCAGATATAGAAAATAAATAAAGTTTAGAGTTAAGGAGCAATAGAAATCTTCAAAATGAAGATAATAAGAGTTGGTTTGCATATTTATGTGGCCATCATTATAGCTATGAGAAATAAAGCAAGAATTTTTATAAATTCTTGTAATAGCAGAAGACACCATGTTAGGCAATGGACCATCCTGCCATGAATAATACATGGTTGTGGTATGTTCTCCCTTGTTAATTAATCATGCCTGTGGCCAAGCAAGATGGATCACCTTGATAAACATGAGAGGAACAAAACGATGCTAAGGCCAGAGATAAGCCAAAAAATCAGTCACAGAAAGAGGTAATACATGGCTAGAGATATAGAAATTGATGCCTTGAAAACTTGCAAGCACCCTTACAAACTATATTGTAATCCCAGAATGATGTAAGGTGAGAAAAATATCTGCAATGACAACAATTAATTCTGGAATTGTAGAGAAAATCCTGGGAGCATTCAGGTTTAATGAACTTAAGAATTGCAACTTCTGGTATTGATTTTGTACCCTGCCACTCTACTATAAATATATATTATTTCTAAGAGTTTTTGGGTCAAGAGTTTAGGGTTCTCTAGGTATAATATCGTGTCATCTGCAAATAATGATAGCTTGATTTCTTCCTTGCCTATCTGAATGCCCTTAATGTCCTTTTCTTCTCTGATTGCTATGGCAAGTACTTCCAGTACTATATTGAATAAAAGAGGTGAGAGAGGGCAACCTTGTCATGTTCCTGATCTTAGGGGAAGGCTTTCCATTTTTCCCCATTGAGAATGATACTCGCTGTGGGCTTTTGGTAGATGGCTTTGACTATCTTGAGGAAGGTTCCTTCAATTCGCATTATTATGGAGGGTTTTAATCATGAATGGGTGCTGGATCTTGTCAAATGCTTTTTCTGCATCTATTGATATGATCATATGGTTTTGATTTTTTCTCTTATTGATATGATGTATATGTTGATTGATTTGTGAATGTTGAACCATCGTTGCATTCCCAGGATGAATCCTACATGGTCATGATGTATGATCTTTTTGATGAGTCTTTGGATAATCAATACCCAAAAGTTGGTGGCTTTCCTATATTCAAATAATGAAAGAGAAGAAAGGAAAGGGATATTAAGAAATTGATTCCATTCACAATTGTGCCACAGAAAATAAAATACCTAAGAATCAGCTTAACCAAGTGTGTAAAGGACCTATACAAAGAAAACTATAAGACACTGCTTCAAGAAATAAAAGAGGACATAAGGAAATGGAGACACATTCCCTGCTCATGGATGGGGAGAAATAACATTGTCAAGATGGTAATACTCCCTAGAGCTTTGTCCAGATTCAATGCTGTCCCTATAAGGATACCCATGGCGTTCTTCAAAGAAAATGACCAAACACTCCTGAAATTCGTATGGAATAATAAACCCCACAGATAGCTAAAGCAATCCTTGGGAAAAGAAGATGGGAGGCATCACCTTTCCCAATCTCAAACTTTACTACAAAACAGTAGTAATTAAAACAACATGGTATTGGAATAAAAACAGACCTGTGGACCTATGGAATATAGTTGAGTATCCTGACACCCACCCTCAAAGACATGACCAGTTAATCTTTGATAAAGGTGCAAAGAGTACTAACTGGAGTAAGAAAAGTTTCTTCAACAAGTGGTGCTGGGAAAACTGGACAGCTACATATAAAAAAATGAAGTTGGACCTCTGTCCAACACCTTGCACAAAAATCAGATCAAAATGGATTAAAGATCTCAATATCAGACCTGAATCCTTAAAGTACATTGAAGAAAATATAGGAAAAACCCTCCAAGACATTGAAGCTAAAGACATCTTCAAAGGTGAAGCACCATAAACAAAGTAACTAGAAGAAAAGATAAACAAATGGGACTACATTAAACTAAAGAGCTTCTGTACCTCGAAAGAAACAGTGACCAAGATACAAAGACAATCCACAGAATGGGAAAGAATATTCACCCAATACCCATCTGATAAGGGGTTAATATCCAGGATATATCAGGCACTGGTAGAACTTTACAAGAAGAAAACAGCCAACCCCATTAAAAACTGGGGAGAAGAGATGAACAGAAACTTTGACAAGGAAGAAATTCAAATGGCCAAAGGCATATAAAAAATGCTCATCATCACTAATCATCAGAGAGATGCAAATCAAAACAACAATGAAATATCACCTCACACCACATATCCAAAATGGTAAAAACAAATGCTGGCGTGGATGCGGGTAAAAGGGGACTCTCATACATTGTTGGTGGGAATGTTGACTTGTACAACCTTTCTGGAAAACAATATGGACATTCCTCCAAAGACTAGAAACTGAGCTCCCATTTGACCCAGCCATACCACTCCTGGTAATATACCCTGGGAAGCCAAAAATACACAGTGGAAACACCATCCGCACTTTAATTTTCATAGGAGCACTATTCACAATAGCCAGAAACTGGAAATAACCAGTAAGCCTGAGAACTGATGACTGGATAAAGAAATTGTGGTACATCTACACAATGGAATACTATGCAGCTGTTAGGAAAAAATGAAGTTATGAAATTTTCCTATAAATGGATGGACATGGAAGTATCATGTTGAGTGAAATTAGTCAGAAGGAAAGAGAGAGATATAGAATGACTGAATTTATTTGCATGACATGAATATATATTTATACATATTATGATACAAAAATCCAATGTCAGGCAAAACGTGGATCAGGAGGTCTTACCAAAAGTGGAAATTACCACAAATGTGAGGAAGTCAGAGGTTAGGGAGAGACAGAGAAGGGAACATGTGCAAATAAATGTCGAAAAGGCTAATACTAACCTAGAACTGAGCATTAAATACAGGCAAAAAATGCACATAGTGGCCTCTAAGTGTATGTATTGCAATCCACAATATGTAAGAGAAGGAAAAGAGAGAGGAGAGAGAAAAGAGATAAAGAACCTGCCATGGAGGCAGGCTATGGGAGGGAGTAGGGAATTGGGGACATTGGTGGTGGGAAATGGGCACTGGTAGGCGTGGGGTGCTGGAACACTATGTGACCAAAATCTCTAAACATGAACAATGTTGTAATTATATATCTCACGGTGGTATAATAAAATATTAATTAAAAAAAAGAATTGCAACTTCTGTCATTAGACACACACAGCAGAGCTATAGAGTAAGCTAGTTGAGATAGAGGAAAATAAAAGAAACATTAGTGGCAAATCTGGGTATTGTGAGTTCAACATAAGACCCCCTTATTTCCCTGAAGTGAAAATTTGAAGACCTTGCCAGTACAAAGGAAGACATTTGTCACACTAATTCAATTAACACCAGAGAGAGGAAAGAATGTTCTTTTTCAGAGCCACGGGTTGAGAGGAAGCAGAACCATTATAGAGAGAAATTCTGATTATCTGTTCCCCAACCTCCACCTACACCCTTCCCTACCTATACTGAGTTGCAATAAGACTATTTTCAATAGAGAAAGATGTTCATTAAAGTAATCATTTAAAGTAAAAAAGCTTTATTTTGATAGGCATAAGGGAACATGTAAACTTGAACTCAACGAATAGTTCTCCTCATAGCAGATGCTGGCTAGGTGTAGGAGGCAATATCCAACATACGAGTTCTTATGTTTACTGTATTACTGTCTTCCTGTTCATCATCGATTTGCTCGAGCAGGCCCCAGTAACATCTCCATATGTCCTGTCTCATGCTAGTAGAGCCCAAGGCATCTACTTGATCCAGGGACATAAAGAGCCTCAATCCATTCCGGAATGGGTCTATAATTGTTACTGGTATTTGGCATATATATCAAATACAACACGGGTAGCTTGCCAGGCTCTGCCGTGCAGGTAGCATACTCTTGTAGGCATCTCTAAGTCCAGCATTTATTGATGAACCGTGTGCCGCATAGCGGCCGCGCTGGAGCTGGGCGCTGATAGGCTGGTCTGCTGGGTGGAGGTCTGAAGAGAGAGAAGTCCGGATGTGGAAAATGGAGGCCCTCATGGAGTGGGGGGGTCGTCTGGCTCATTGCGAGGCTCTGCTGGGGTGGTGGGCCAGGACTAGAACCCACCATCCCTCCCGGGCGCCTTGTGAGCAGCTGGTCACAGGGAGAGCCAGTAGCACTCTGCCCCATGTCTGCGAGTCTCTGGCCCAGCATACCTGAGCGATTTAAGAAAGACGCTGCAGGGTGGAACTCGATGAGCCGGGCGCTGATAGGCTGGTGTACTGGGTGGAGGTCTGACGAGTCGGATGGGAAAATGGAGGCCCCATGGAGTGGGGCGCTGGCTCTGTGGGGTGGGGGCCAGACTAGAACCCACCACCCCCCCGGGCCTCGGGCAGCTGGTCACAGAGCAGTAGCAGCTCTGCCCCATGTCTGCGGAGTTCTTATGTTAAGATAGAAAAGTCACTCCGGTCTTTAATGGCCATTCAGTGAGTGGTCAAGAAGCATGGGGCACTTCACAGGCATCCTATGCCCAGTGCAAACTCCTATAGTTGATTTTTTCTTTTTTTTTTTTGGTTCACACCCGGCAATGCTCAGGGGTTTCTCCTGGCTCTGCACTCAGGAATTACTCCTGGCAGTGCTCGGGGGAACCATATGGGATGCCGGGGATCGAACCCGGGCCGGCATGGGCCGGCCGCATGCAAGGCAAATGCCCTACCCACTGAGCTATCGCTCCAGCCCCTAGAGTTGATTTTTCTCTGCCCAATTTTATGAGGTTTCTTTCATACTCAAGTGAGTTAAATCCAAAAGGGAACCACACAATAATAGCCAAGTCATATACAGAACCAATAATTTATGTGAGAAGTCCGAAAATTCAAGGTCAGTGTTGCTAGAATAGGATGGAGAAATGGAGTAACATGAAACAAAGCTAAAGCAGTAAGGAAGCACCAAAAGACTTTGAAGAAACATACTATCAGATTTATAGTTTCACAATTAGAAATACTGGAATAGAAAAAGATCACTAATTAAAATGATCATTTCCTGGGTTAAGTTCTGTGATAGAGCATATGCTTTGCACAGTTAAGGTCCTTTTCTGTCCCTGGCACCCTCTCCCTGTCCTCAGGATATAGACAGGTATGTAGATAGATAGATAGATAGATAGATAGATAGATAGATAGATAGATAGATAGATAGATAGATAGATAGATAGATAGATAGATAGATAGATAGATAGATAGATAGATAGAGAGAGAGAGAGAGAGAGAGACAGACAGACAGACAGACAGACAGACAGCGACGACGGGATAGACAATGGGATAGGTGATGGGATAGGCAATGGGATAGGCGGTGGGATAGGAACTAGAATAGATTCTGTGAACCCTAACCCACCCTGCCCATAGTTCACATCCTCATACATATTCACTGGCCTAAGGGTTCTCCTAGTGTACTGTCCCACTTTCTAGACTGAATTTCTCTTTTCCAATGTGAAGGCTTTTTCTCTCAACCTTAGAGAGCATCCATACACTGCACCTAGTTTCTATAATATCCCAATGACATTATTACTGGAGAGTATCCTGTGTTACAATAATACTGTTATGATTAGGAATCAAAGAATCAAAGAATGATCTAATGTTGCCTTGTTAATTATCCCTATCCCTCTAGCAGCAAAGATCTAAGAAATTATTCACAAGCAATAGAGGTTAAGTGAGTTTCTGAGAACTGCTCTAATCGGGTCTGTGCCAGCACACCTTCTAGAGGCTTAATAGTTCTGATTGAAGATTACAATGGAGTCAGTTTTATGGTTAGAATAGAATCTATGTATTCCTCCCTATTCTACAGTTCTAAACATTGTAGCAAATACAATCAAACATCAAATGGAAATGAGATAAATACCTGAGTCCATTAGCTGCACCTATGAAAAGAAAGTGAATTCTGAATTTTATCTGTTTTAGGTCCAGTCACCTCCCATCCCCACTTGGAAACCTAATCAATATTCCATGTTCAGGTCAGTAACCTTAGCAGAAAGAGGCTATGCAGGACAGTAAAGGCCTGAAAAAGAGAAAATAGCAGCTTACCCACCTAACTGGTGGCCATATATGGGGATATTAAGCAACTGGTTGACCTCCAAATCTAGTATTAAGCATGAACACAACTCTTACCCTTGAGGGAAAAAGCCAGAAAATTCTCAGGGATTCTCAGGGGGAAAAAATGATTAGGGATTCTCAGGGGAAAAAAAAGCCTGTAGTCAGCTCAGTACTGATTCAAACATACCCTTAGAGCCAAAGACTTATTAAGGGAGCCCTGCAACGCACAGCAGCACCAGATCCTTGGGCTTTCTCCTGGAACCACCAGCTAGACCCAGAGACTCCCCAAAGATTGCACACACACACACACACACACACACACACACACACACACACACACACACACCAAGATTATAAAACTAGTCCTTAGTGCAGTGTTCACCCATGAAAGCTACATCTTAGAAGAGGACAGAAGGGACAGATGTGGACAGTCCCTGCTGTCCCTTCCAAGTCAAGGAAGAAAGGAAAATCCCAGAGTGACACAATTTTTTTTGGAACGAAGGGTCCGAGTCACTCCAAAGGTGGCAGCCCAAAGATTATGGATTCTTCATTGTTCCTGTAAGGTGGAGCCTGGACTTCTTTTAAGAAAAAATTGACTTGGGCCTGAGACATAGGACGGGGGTTTAGATACTTGTCTAACATGTGGCTGACCCCAGTTTGAAACTGAGTACCACATAAGGTCCCTGACCACCACCATGAGGGATTCCTGAGCGCAGGGCCAGGAGAAATCCCTGAAAACAGCTGGATTTCCAAAAGAGAAGAAAAGGAAAGGAAAAGGTGACTAAAGAAGAAAAATAGCTAAAAATATATCCCCCATATTAATTAAACATGGCCAAAGTTTAAATTCTATTTGCCTTCCCCCAAAAAATATTTAGCTCAAATATTGATTTGCAATCTGGCTTTAATTATTAAACATCAAAAACATAAATATGGCATAAATATAGCATTTTCCCCTAAAAACAAATACTATAAACCTGATTGTGATACTAAATATATTTTTTCTTTTTTAATATTTTATTATGTAAGATATACAATTACAAAGATGTACATGTTTGGGTTTCGGTCATACAGTGTTCCAGCACCCTCCCTCCACCAGTGCGCATTTCCCACCACTAATGTCCCCGATTCCCTGCCCCCTACCCTAGCCTGCCTCTATGGCAGGTTTTTTATGTCTTTTTTCTTCTCTCTCTCTCTCTCTCTCTCTCTCTCTCTCTCTCTCTCTCTCTCTCTCTCTCTCTCTCTTTCTCCTGTCTCTTACACCTTACACACTGTGGGTTGCAATACATACATTTAGAGGTTATCATGTGTATATTTTTGCCTGTATTCAATGCTCAGTTCTAGGCTGGTATTATCATTTTCAACAATTATTAGCACATTGTTCCCTTCTCTATCTTACCTAACCTCTGACTCCCACACGTTTGTGGTAGATTCCGCCTTTGACAAGACTTCTTGATCCATTTTTTTGCCTAACCTTGGATATTGGTATCATAATATATATATATATATGTATATATATATATATATATATATTATGATACCAATATCATATGATATATATGTATATATATGTATATATGATACATATATACATATATATATATCATGCAAATAAATGCAGTCATTCTATATCTGTCTTTTTTCCTTCTGGCTAATTTCACTCAACATGATCCTCTCCATGCTATCCATTTACAGGCAAAATTCATAACTTGATTTTTCCTAACAGCTGCATAGTATATATTTTTAATGTAAAAATTTAGATGTGTGCCAAAGTGGGAGAGACAAATCTGAGTAAAGAGAGAGTTCTGAGTAACTGAGACTGTTCTGGCCACTCAAGTTTTGAGCTCTCTTCTTTGCAATCAGCTGTGTGAGGGACCATTTCTAGTCCCTGCCAGATGTGATCTGTCCCTGTGACTCCTTTAAGACAACCTAGATTTGAACATAATGGGAGAGAAAAATTTCCTTTTATTTTCCTGAAAAAAATTACCCAGAAGTTGCACTGCAAAGAGAAGCAAAAATACAAAGTCTAAGGCCCAGAGAGATAGAGAGCTAGCTCACTATATGAGGAGTTTACCTTGCATGTGTCTGACCCACATTTGGTCCCAACTTGGATGCCTGAAATGTGACCCTGAGCTCCACCTGGGGTGAAACCTGAGTATAGAGCCAGGAATAAACCCACAATACCACCAGCTGTGACCCCATAACAAAATAAGACATAGTCTATTTTTAGCAAAAATAGACTGGAAGAAACAGAGTCCCATCTTCACCCTTCTCTAATCCCTAAAGTGCAAGAGCTTCAGTTATAATTAAGAAGGGATTGCACAGGAAGGAAGGGAAGAGGAAAGATTCTATAGAGACTCATACCACCACCAAAATGAGACTGTTAGGATTCACTTCTTGAAACTGAGGAATACAGAGTGAGGAGTATACACAGATTCATAAAAGCTTATTTTTAACAGTAAGAATAGGAATATACTAACTAGAGAGTAAGCCCATGAGATTCTAGAAACAAAGGAGCCAGAGATAAATGAAGAAATGAGTGCTGTGTGTATTTCAAAGTGTGTCCCTAGAACAAGAGAAGACCCAAACACTGAAATTATAGTAAATCATCAATTAAAGCCAACAGAGCTACGTTTGCAGCTAAAGTGAAGTCAAGTCTCAATGAATTCACCACACACACACAACCCTTGGTCATAAAACAACTCAAATAATCTGAATAACCTTATCTCCTCTTTATGTTAGTTGGTAAAAAATAAGTTGCCTCTACTAAAGTTGAATCATTTTCCCTTTCCCTTTGTTGCTGTTGCCATAGCAATGCCGGGGGATCATTTGTGGGGCTAGCACTCATTCGCATGGTTACACTAAACCAACACTCTCACATTTGGTTTCAGTGACACAGATGTCACATTTGAGGTGGCGCCAGGTATCACAATGGCAGTACCAGGGGTCACACTTGGCACAGCAGTGCCAAGCATCAAATTCACAGCCTCATGCAGGCAATGCAGATTCTATACATTGTGCTGCACACCAAGGTCCAAGACGAGCAGTTTCTTAAAAATGCATTGAGCAGTTCAAAGACATGTGGAGCAAACAGGGTGGTCACCTTGCACATAGTCAATGCAGATTCAATCCCTGATACCTCATATAAACCCTGAGTCTTCTAGGAATGATCCCTGAGTGCACAGCCAGGAGTATGACCTGAATACTGCTGGGTGTGTCCCTGAAACCAAATAAAAAAAGAGCAATGGAGCTATGAAATTATACATCAAACAATGAGTAAGAGATCAAGAAATGAAGAACACAGAACATTATTGCTTTGAAGAAAAATGAAGGTTGTGTTAGAAATTTATAATGCCTAATACAGAAATTCTTCCTATTAAATGTGAGCACAAAGCACAGATGCAAGAACTAGGGAAATAAATAGCAAAATAAAAAAATCTAAATATGGGCTAGCAGCATTCAGAAGCGCAATAGAAGAAATAAAAATAAAGCCACCAGAGAAATAAATGTAAACTCAGAAAGAGCAAAAAGGAAATGAGATCAGTGAACACAGAGTGAGATAGTAAGAAGAGAATTTTAAAATGGAGAATTTCTGTAAATGTCTAAAAATATATGAGAGAAGGTGATTGATTAATTTGGAAGATAATAACCTTGATAAAAATTATAATGGGTAGAAGAAAACTTGAGAGTCACTATTGACAAGGGACAGTACTTAAACTACGTACAGACCACAGTATGATCAACTCTGCAGCAACCAAACAACCAAGGAACCAACAACTAATCTCCAGAAATCAGTCTTCATCAAGCCAGGGTCTCAGTGTCTGCCAGCATCCCTCCTGTGCAGTTTCTGATCTGATCAGAAGCAGAGAAAGCCAAAGTTCCCCAAGTCCATAACACAGGATGCTCCAGTTCTACTGAATCTACTTACAGTTCCACCATTCTCCAACCATGATACATCCATTTTAAAACATAATGGCACTTCGTTCTCACAAAATCATTGAAAACAAAAAGATTAACAGATTAACAACACCAAGCATTGGCAAGAAAGGGATACATTAGAAATATTCATATCTTGCTGAAAAGGTGTTTTAGCTATGACAACCTAAAACTCTGATAGCATTTTTTCAACAGTATCACTTGTAACACTTGTCTTTCTGTTGTTCATCGATTTGCTTGAGCAGGCACCAGTAACGTCTCCATTCGTTGGGAACGAGGTCCACTATTGTTATTGTTTTGGGCATATTGAATACACCATGGGTAGCTTGCCAGGATCTGCTGTGGCTCGGGTTCATCCCAGGAAGCCCAGTCTTTTCTATGTCAGACCATCAACCATCCAGGACCCACAGGGTAGAGCTCTGGATGTAGATAAGCCTGTCTCCTGTCTGCCACCTACTGACGCAGCCAAGTACCACAGCCACACCTGCAACACCTCAAGGGGCATATTCAACAGTACAACTACTAAATAGTACAACTACTAAATTGTAGAAATGACTATGTCTATACGCATACATACACACATGCATATGTGTATTCATAGCCCAACTACCCATCAGACAAATATCGAGGTACTCACAAAATTAGAAAAGTATCATGAAACAAAGTTAGTGAAGTAGTGCTCAGTCAGTGTGTCTAAGCCTCACAATTGAACTCTTTCCAAGAAGTCCAAACACTAATGTATTTGTTATGTAATTTCATTTTTATAAAATGTTAAAGTAAACCAAAGTAAGTCATGATACTAAAAAATCAGATTAGTGGTTACTTTTAAGGATTTTCAAGAGTTGGTGACTCAAGACAATAAAATGTATTCCCAGAGGACTGTTCATGGATGTTTCACTGTATCACTGTATCACTGTCTTCCCATTCATCATCGATTTGCTTGAGCAGGCACCAGTAACATCTCCATATGTCCTGTCTCATGCTAGTAGAGCCCAAGGGCACCTGCTTGCTCCAGGAACATAAAGAGCCTCAAACCATTCCATCAGGTCATGGGAATCAGTTCTAAAATTGTTACTGGTATTTGGCATATCAAATACGACACGGGTAGCTTGCCAGGCTCTGCCGTGCAGGTAGCATACTCTTGTAGTCATCACTAAATCCAGCATTTATTGCTGAACCACACAGCTGGCGAGCTGGGCTGTGACAGGCTGGTCTGCTGAGTGGAGTTCTGACTTGTTGCAAGGCTCTGCTGGGGTGGCAGGCCAGGGCTAGAACCCACCATCCCTCCTGGGTGCCTCATGAGCAGCTGGGCAAAGGGGAGCCAGTAGCAGCTCTGCTCCATGTCTGTGAGTCTCTGGATCAGCATACCTGTACCAGATTTTAAAAAGACTGCTGCAGGGTGGGTCTCGATGAGCCGGGCTGTGATAGGCTGGTCTGCTGGGTGGAGTTCTGACGAGAGGGAAGTCCAGATGTGGAAAATGGAGGCACTCATGGAGGGGGGTCTGGCTTGTTGCGGCGTCTGCTGGGGTGGCAGGCCAGGGCTAGAACCCACCATCCCTCCCGGGCGCCTCATGAGTGGCTGGGCAAAGGGAGAGCCAGTAGCAGCTCTGACCATGTCTGTGAGTCTCTCTCATGGATGTTTACTTTTTTATAATGTATTTAGTGACAAGCTTTTGATGTGTGAATATTTGTGTTAAACTGTAATTCAAAATTTAACAAAGACACTGAGGTGGCTGGTGGAAAACTGTCAGGGATCCTTTAAAATTATATTTCTATATATTAACCCACCGGACTGTGGAATTTGATCGAGGCTAAAAAGTGTCCTATACGGAACCTCAGAGGTCATCTATGTTCATTCTGTAGATAAGGAAACTTGGCCAGGATGATTCAGGGACTTGTTTGATGTCACAGGAACAGTTTCCAGTCCCAGTATGCTGGACCACAAATCCAGCAAGTCACATTTTTTTTTATCACTGCATCTTGCTGCCTCAATTTCTGTATACAATACTTAACACTCTCCTTCCACTTGGATTCCAATAAATAAACCACAATAATGGAAATGGTGTCCACTTACTCAGCAGACAACTTCATATGATAGTGCCTATCCGAAAATTACCCAATGTCTTCTTGGAAACATTTCTCATAGAGTTGGGCATACAACCCCACTTTGAAAGATATTTCTCCCAAGATGCAAGCATTATTAGCTAATCCCAGAAGCTTGATTGCCCAAATAAAATATGCATATTTCATCATTTTTCACCTATTTTAATCAAGGTAAACTAAATTGCTATGATAAAGTCCAATTTTTCCTGGACATTTATATATCTGAAAAAGGGGAAAAAGCAAATGTATAAAGAAAATTACATGTTTTAGCTGCTCTTAAAAGCAAGACATATAATCTTAAGCGTCCTTAAAGAGAACCTGGTAGCATCTCTTAGGCATTTCTTTCCCTGTGAAAATCTGAGCCAACTCTAGGCTGTTGTGGGTTTTTAGCTCAAGGGAGACACCTACTGGACTCTGAGAGAGTGACAAGCGAGAACTCCGTTCTGTCTACCATCTTCCCTGCTGGTACTGGGTGTTCCAGCATCTCAAAATCAGGTGGAGAGTCCCCTGGTGAAATAAGTCATCACAAAGAAAATTCCAGGAGCTGGAGCGATTGTAATGTGAGCAGAGTGCTGACCTTGTAGGAGGCTGACCTGGGTTTGATCTCTGGTGACAGGACGTATGGAGATGTTTCTGGTGCCCGGTTCAGCAAATCCATGAACAACGGGAAGACAAGTGACAAGAAGTGATAGCCGTTTTGGTCATCCAAGTCCCACCATGAGTAATTCCTTAGGGCGATGTCAGGAGTAATGTCTGAGCACTGCTGAGTGTGCCCCACTTTTACTCCCTCCAAAAAAAAAGAAAAGAAATTTTCAGAACAGTTTTGGATGTAATAGTGAAGCCACTCTTGTTACTCCATTTTTTTAATCAACCTTTGTTTTGTTATATTTTGCTTTTTTTTAGATGGAATTAAGTCCCTCTAAAATTCATATTAGAGTGTCAACCCCCAATGTAACTTATCTGAAGAGGGAACCTCCAAGGAGATCATTAAATTTAAAAATGATAGTAATAATAAGCCCTAATGCAACAGGACCGTTATTCCTATCTATATAGAGAAGGGACAGCCAGAGGTCCTTTCCTGATATATAGAGGAAAAGTCTTGTAAAGACACTGAAAGGCGACAGCCCTCACCAAAAAGAAATAAAACTGGCTGGCACCCTGGTCATGGACTTCTAGTCCCTAGATGTGTGAGAATACAAATGTGTGTTTAGTTAGGCAGCCCACAGCATTTTGTTCAAGTGGTCAGAACTAATCTCCCTGAAGTATTTAAAGTGGCTACTAATCCACTGACTAGCTTGGAAAACTGGATTGTGGCCAGATCTTCTTTAGGCAAAATTTTTCCTTGGTGGAATTTGCATTTTTTCAGAAGCAGTGCTTAGAGACCAACCCCCCCAAAAAAAAGTCTGCAATATTCAAGGAGCTTGACACCTCCCAATGGTAAAATCCCAGGCATCATGATGGATTTTGCAGGGGAGTAATCTGTAAGAAATGAACTGGGATTTTGAATGGGGACAGATCACAGAGCCTTAAAAGTTCAGCTAGGAAGTATGGAATTTACTTCAGGGCAATGATGAGCTACTGAATGTTTCAAAAAGGGATGTGCCACACCAAAATTTTACTTCAGGGAGATAAACTTGCCACTGCAAACAATTTTTTATTATTTCTATTAATTTTAGTGAATTTTATAGAGGTAGCATTTACTGAGAATTTACACTTTTACCAAGCGCTAGCTACATATTTTCTCTACTTTAGGTGCAGGAAAACTATGAGAGACTTCCAAATGAACCGAAAAGATAATGCTACTGCATTAATACAAATCTAGTCATAGTCTGGATTATGATTTTTGAGCTATTCTTTTACTCTATTTGATGTACAAAACTGATAATATTGCAAATCACTTTGTCCACTGAAATGCAAATGAAATGTGTCCAGTGAAATGTACTTGATAAATGTCTTGTGGAGAGATTTGATTTGAATTCATTTTGGCATTCCTTGTCAGTATCATGTGTGGTTGGTTCTTTGAATTCTCCTTCAAACCACTTAAATCATCTTCTTCCCTTGTTAATTATGGTGCTACAAGAAATCTTTGATACAGGTTCATTTTACATTTCTCACAATTCAATGAAATTGACAAGAGTAATAGCACCAGCTTATAGATTGGATAACCTGAGGCTTCAATAAGGAAAGTTAGCTGCACAGGTCAGAGTGATCTTGATGCTGGGATGAGCATGGAGGGCCACCTGACTTTTTCTGACTATCAGATTTCCATCTTCATATTCAAGAATTCTGCTTGACACTTAGCGGATCACTGCTCTAGTGAGTGAGATATTCCCCTTGCTATATTCAGTACCATTTGAGTCATCTGACCAAGTCTTCTCCATAAGCTAGTAATGGAAAGGTATAAGAAAGAATTGATGTGCTATAACTGGGACTCAGAGGACAGAATCTCCAAACTCATTGCATCCTATCATAGTTTGGGAGCATATATGAATGAAGACTAGTTAGAGGACATGGGATCAACAGACAGCAGAGGGGTCCATTTATTCGGTCATTAGACTAGCACTATCAACCACCAGAAGCAGAGTCCTGGGTTCTCTGCTTCTCATAACAGCATTTAAGATTTAAACACTGGTCATGATAGGAACCCCAAATTACCCACTTCTATATATCCTCTGTACTCTAGATTTGAGAAAATACATCTGCCTTCTTCCCAAGCAGAATCATTTGTTAAAGGTGAGAAGAATGCCTGCTTAAAATCCCTTCATAACTATTATCCAATAGATATGCCTTAGAAAATAGATGAATTTATATTATAATCTCCACGTTACAGATTAAGAAATTTTCATTCATGTGACATGACTTGCCCAAATTCAGCCAGTAAAATATTGCAAAAACTGAATTTTTTACCTTAATCCAGATCAGAGCTCTCTTTACTGGCAAGATTGTATCTTTCCCATCCCATATTTTTCTCCTTTACACACACGTGTCAACAGGTCAGTACACTGTCTCTTGGCTGCCTCCTCCACTCTCCCCAAACCACTATCAGACTAGTTTTTACTTCTTGTGGAATAATCTAGAGGTCTCCTTCCACAACACTGGATTGGATTCATTGTGCCCTCCCATTTGGTCCCTGCAGTACCCTATATTTCTCCCAAGAAAATATGTGTCTCACTACAATACAATTCATTCTTTACTTGTTAGTGTCACTAATAAAATGAGTGCTAATAAAGGCAGAGATTTGAAACAAAGAATTAAAATATTTCTATTGAGTATTAAAAAGAATTTAGATGTTGAGGAATAGGGATATAGTACAATAGGTAGAGTGCCTGCCTTCAGTGCAGCAGATCTAGGCTCAATCCCTGGCACCCCATAAGGTCCTCTGGAACACCACCAGGGGTAATTCCTGAGTGACAAGCCAAGAGTAAGCCCTAAGCACCAATGGGTGAGACCCCAAACAAACAAAATAAAACCTAGATGTTATCTCAAAACAGACAGAAGCCTTGCCTGTTAGCTGGTGTGTAAACCAAAACTGGAACTCCATGCTGGCATCTAATGAAACTGAGTGAGAAAACAAGTCTTTGGAAATTCCAAAAAGCTATTTTTTTCTAAAAAGAAACAAAATGCTTCCCCTTAGGGGCCAGCATTTCTTCAGGCCTAAATATACTCCCAAAGTGGAAATTAAGCCATTCAGAAACTATTTTCTAGATTGCAGAAACACAAAGAGTTGTTAGCTTATGCCTTTGGGGAGGTCAACACATCAATACTTTTCCCTGTAGCTGAGTCACCATTGAAACAGAATAAGCCAAGAAGCCTGTCATGGCTGGATGGGGAGCAAGTTCCATCTGACATGGCTCCCCAATTCTCCTGAGTCTTTAGTGAAAATACCTAATATTTATTAAACCCTTCCTAGGCACTAGACATTATTTTTAGCATCTGACATGTACCAACTCATGTGATCCTTAAGTTATTCTTACAAGGCATGTTAGTCTCATGAACCCCTATTGTCCAGATGGAGAAACGTACAAGGCTTATTAGTCTCATGAACCCCTATTGTTCAGATGGATAAAACAATTAAATATCCTACCACGGTCTACCAGATAGTAACCAATGAATGTACAGCTCAGAGCTAAACAGTATTCTGTAAATGTAAGTTCAGACCCACCACCCACAGTTGCTGCCATGTTGATACACCTGTCAGCATGTTCTACTGCTTCCAGACTAAATTTTCCAAGAGATGCATGCCAAGCAGCTACAATTCACGAAACACCAGTGCTCTCTGCTGAAAACTCCAGGAGCCCTAAGGAAGTGGGCAGCCAGGATCTAGTCTAGCTGAAGTCCCAGCAGCAACACCCTCTCCCCACCACTACAGCCAAACCAAAGGCTCATTTCTATCACCATGAATATTCTCTGCAGAGACACCAAATTGTGAGTAAGTTCAGATATACTCAATGACTAGGCTGAGACCTCTGGTGTTTATCAGAATGAGGGTGGGCAGCCTGCTCCCATCCCCCATATTTCTAGAAGCCCTGGCAACCACACCCACTTCCCAAAGTCATCAGAGGCCATGTTAATTCATTGGCCCAGACTCAAAGTCTCTGAACTCCTCCTAATTCCTCAACACTGAATTTCAGGTAGGTGCATACCTTCAGTCCTTCTTTTAAAGTTGGTTTTGAGTCCATGAAGTTCCTGAGTTGTTGCTTATCCATGAAGTTGTGTATCTTTCCTTCATATCTGAATGTGAGTCTGGCCGGGTAAAGAATTCTTGGTGAGGTCTGCAGTTCATTGAGCCTTTTCACAATATCCCACCATTGTTTTCGGGCTCGGAGTGTTTCGTCAGAGAAGTCTGCTGTAAATCTTAGGGATGTTCCTTTGTATGTGATTTCCTTCTTTGATCTTGCTGCTTTCAGTATTCTATCTCTATCTATAGTTTTGTCATTTTAATTAAGATGTGTCTTGGAGTATTCTTGTTGGGGTTTCTTTTACCTGGTATCCTATGGGCCTCCTGGATCTTGAGGCAAGCGTTCTTTAGTTCCGGGAACTTCTCAGCAATGATGGCTTTGGCAGTTTCTTCTTCATCAGGGTTTTCTTCTTGCCCTTCTGGGACCCCAATGATCCGTATGTTGTTTCTTCTGGCTTCATCCCGATTATCTCTTGTTGTCTGTTCAGTAATTGTGAGTCTTTTTTCTATCTTCTGGTGTTGTGTAGAGAATCTTTGGAACTCGTCTTCGAGATCACTAATTCTTTCTTCAGTAGCTATTATTCTGCTATAATGGCCTTCCACTGTGTTTTCATTTCATTTACCTCATTTTTAATATCTGTTATTTCCATTTGCATTTTCCTCACTTCTTCTATCATGTCCTCTTGTATTTTATTGATTTTGCATTCCATTGCTTCTTTGAGTTCCTTATGCATCCTCAACAATTATTTCCGAAATTCCTTATCAGAGAGGTTATACAACTCATAGGTATTGTTTGGCTCATCTGGACTAGTGACTTCACTCACAGAGCTTGATGGAATTTTGTGTTGCTTTACCATTATGACTATTGTAGGTTTCAAATGTGAGTTCTTGTGTGACTAGATAGTACAGTTAGTAGGTGTCTGGGTTGTTTGCAGAGTTTGGGTAGGTGACAAGGATGTAGTAACAAAGGTTCACTGGTACCTCATGCAAGATAGGTAGTAAGAGGATCAGCGCAAACATGCTAGCATCTGCGTGGTTTTGAGTTTTGGGATGTGGGTGTAAGGTTCTGGCCTGTTCCCTGGGGCTGATTGGGTCTGCAGAGATGCAAGGATCACACACACACACACACCTGTGAGGGAGATTGCAGACGTTTCCGGAAGCGCAGGGCCCAAGGGGTCCGGGGGTTAAACCAAGGCAGTTTGCCTTGGTTCCCATTGATGGAAGTTCTGCTCTTCCCTGGGGCTGATTGGGTATGCAGAGACGCAAGGATCACATACACACACACACACCTGTGGGGAGATTACAGACATTCCTGGAAGCGCAGGGCCCAAGGGTTCTGGGGTGAAACCAAGGCAGTTTGCCTTGGTTCCCGTTGATGGAAGTTCCGCCCTTCCCTGAGGCTGATTGGGTCTGCGGAGAAGCAAAGGGTCACACACACACACACACACACACACACACACACACACACACACACACACAGAGCTGTGGGGAGATTGCAGACGTTCCCGGAAGCCCAGGTAGGTGCATACAAAATCTGATGGAATCATAACATAAAAACCAATGAAACTCAACAAACAAAAACAATAGCACAGAAGGATCAACTAGCAACGAACAATTTAATATATTCTTAGATAAGGACTTAATAACCTCATGATCAGATATAACAATTTTCACAAAAAAATGGTTTTTAATATTTATTAATTTTAATATTCAGCATTGTTATCTAGACAATTTTAATTCTAGAGTTGCATCAGCAGTTTTGATCTTTTTTCTTCATTAAAAAATAAATAAAGACAAGTTCAGGTCCCTCCAGTTCAAGGCACATGTCACCCAAACCCACCGGACCATTCCAGCTCAAAGTCTAATTCCTGCCTCTCTGAAATTCTCCAGCAACATTGTTTTAGTTTAAATTATTTGGTACTTTCTTCTCTATTGTTTTGCTAAGATGAAACAATGTTCTCTCTCTCTCAACCCACTCAATCCTAAATAGGGTATTCACCATGCTAAGACTTTTGTCTTCACAGAAGGAAGGGGTGGTAGTGAAGGTCCGAGGAAGCAGGGCCCCATATGCAACAGAAGAATGAGATCATTACTCTCCTGGTACTACCTGACACTCAGCAAGTAAGGCTGGAGATATGCCCAAGAAAATCTGCAAGATTAGTCAGAAGGTTATTTCAGCTCTGAGCACTGATGTAAAAACTTTTCCCATGACAGCCCCTCACCCCCTACCCCTGTCCCAAAATTAACATTTACTAGCTGCAACAAGAATCCTAGGGTCTCTAGGAGGCAGCAGAACATGGAAGTTTAACTCTGGGCTCTAGCTCCTGTTCCCTCATAACCATGTTAAACAGTGCAGTGATGACAAGCTCTACTCTATTAGGCTGAATCGTTTGGTGAAATCAATAGTCTGTCAGAAAAAAAAATTCTTTGGGGGCATAAACTGTTTAATCATCTTCATAATCATCATCATTATCATCATGATAGATAACATTTATTGAATTCTAATGTGCAAGATGTTGTATATGAATAATCATCTCATTCTCTATCTGTCATTAGAAAATCTTTATTAAATACTGCATGGCACAAGACACTGAATCTTCACATGAAACCACGCCAGTTCCCGGCCTCAGATGGCTTTATTCCAGGGGACCCAGAACACTTAGAGAAAAAACAAAACTTCTGCCATGCATATTATTGGAAAAAATAAAGAGTCCTACATAAGTGAAATAGTCTTAATTTAGCTCCTTAGCAGCTGTGTGACCATTATCAAGTTGCCTGATTTCTCTGAGATTCAATTTCACCCAGATAAAATGGGGCAGACATCAAAGCTATGATGATCAAATGATTCAATAACTCAAAGCACCAAGCACAGTAAGCTCCCGGGCATGTCGGTACCTAACACTTGGCCCTCTACAATCACTGACCAACTTTCAGAGAAAGTTTGCCAATATTTTTCCCTGGATTACTAAATAACAACAACAATAAAATACACATCTTTTAATCTTTTCTTGATATCCTCAATCTTGATGTTGATGTCATTGATTTTAGCCTAATCAATAGTGAGTATTCTGTAGCAACAAAACTGAGATGTAAGACTGCTTCTCCACTTCACAGTGGACTCTGTTATCTCCATTTCAGAAGCTTCTCTGTCCTCAGTATCAGTAGTCCTCCCTCCCACCCCCCAAATTCTTTTCTATCTCAGCTCTGTCACATCAGCAACCTTAATTTTCACAGAACTGTAACTCAAAATAGATTCTGGCCAGGAGTTGCCCTCACTGCCTCTCTGTTAAATGTGTGCAGCAAATTTCCTTTGTCCTCTGAGGTCTTTGGGTCCATATGAATGAATATTTTCCAGATGGGTGAAGATCCCCACCTACCCACTGAAGAAATTCAGGAGACATCTGTTGTGCCAGTAATTGACTACATACACACCTTACACATTCTTATTTTCCCTTGAGCCTGTTTAGGGTTTGCTTCTGACTCTATGCTCAGGAATCACTCCTGGCAGTGTTGTGGGGTCACATGTGATGCGAGGGATAGAATCCCAATCAATCATACAGATCGTGGGGCAAGCACCCTATCCACTCTACTATCTCTCTGGTCACAGACATGCTCAATTTTTAAGACTTCAAAGGTCAAAAAAGTATGATAGAAAAAAACTTGATAATTCTACTTTTTCTTATGTTTCCAAATATTTGGTGTGATTATTAAAATTCAGCATAGTTTCAAAACATGTAGCAATTCTACTTTTCTACGGCAGCTATTTTCTGGTTAAAATATAAAGCAAAAGGAAGGCTTTGTGGGCGCTGGGAGGGGGGATAGGGTCATGCCTGGCAGTCCCCAAGGGTATGTTTTTTGGGGACTCTGAGATGTCTTTGTCATCGGCCTCTCTCAAGTGTTCTAACCTTTTGTCTGTTTAAATGAAACCCATGCCTTGAGGGCCAGTTAAAATCCTGCTCCCCACCCACCCAGCTCAGGGCACCCTAACTGTGTAGCTTTTACTCTGTGCTATTCATTCACTCTGTTATTCAAATTCTAGACTCACCATGGGTTTTCCTTTGTTTTTGGTTTTATATGTGTTTGTTTGGGGTCAAACCCAGCTGTGCTCAGGGCTTACTCATGGCTCCTAGTGGTGCTGGGGATCATTTGTAGTGCTAGGGAATCAAATCAGGATAGCAGTGTGCAAGGCAAGCACTCTACCTGCTGACTCTAGCCCCTCTAAACTTACCCTGGGAAGAAAGTCCCCTACCTGCTGATACTTGTTAGCCATCTTCAGGCCTCTAGAGATTCATAACCAAGGAGGAAGCTGCTGGCAGCTGAAAAGTCTTTGTCTCCAACTGGTCTGCTTTCTCCAGGGTAGAATTATTCGCCTGGTTTGGGTGCACAATCAACTCAAAGACAAAATAAAACTCCAGGCTTTTTGAGCATGAAAAGATAATAAATCCTTAGTGAATGAGACTTTCTAAATTGAGTTTCTTTTATGAGGTAATCTGTGAGCACTTCTAATTTTTTTTTTCTACTAGAGCGGCAAACTGCAACTCTAAGTATTAACAAGACGGTAGATGGGACTGGGTGTGTAGGGACAGAGAAATTTGAAATCGGTTTCTTAACTGAACTGGCCAGTTTTATCAGAATTCCTCCTTTCTGTCTCTTGCTCACCAATCCAAGCTAGGCAAATGTAATTGTACAACAGAATAATCTGTATTCCATGGGAATGAGATAGCAGTTCATCATCCTAAAACCACAGAAATGTGGCTAACTTGGCTATTATTCACTCTGTGTTTGATTGACTTAAGCACCTGTGTTTTTTCCCTTGGTTTTTGGCCACACCAGCTGTACTAAGGGTTTACTTCTGGCTCTGTGCTCCTCTGTGCTCACAAATCACTCCTGGTGGGGTTCAGGAGAGGGACCACATGAGGTGCTAGGGATCAAAATTGGGTCAGCCCTAAGCAAGACAAGTGCCCGGTGTTAAGACAGATTCTTACTATGCAGCTGCAAGGAAAAAGGAAATCATGAAATTTTCTGCAGCTTAATTGGAACTAAAAGATATTGTGTTGAACAAAATAAGCCAGGAGGACAAACACAGGGTGATCTCATTTATTAGCATTTCATAGAATAACTGGACAAAGAAACATAATGTAGTAGAGGGGATACCTAGAGCAGCTCTGACCCCAGAGTAGACAGAAGAGAATGAAAGAGAAGAAAGAATCAAGAAAGGAAGATGAGAAAGGGAAGTATTGAGGGAAGAGGTTTGGGTGGCCTTGGTTAAACCAATGATGTGTGTTAAACCAATGATGTGGGAGAGTGGCATAGCTCTATATCCAAAGCATAAACTCATCACCAAAATCAGGAGGGGTTAACTCATGACTTTTTCTGCACTTGGTTTTTCCCATCTATAAAATGGGAGCAATAGCAACAAGATTAATTGAAAGCTTCTGTACACCATATAGAATATGACTATATCTACAAAATCATGAGACCTAGACTACAACCACAGCACTTTAAAATGTGCCTGCCAAGGTAGAAGGAGGGGCCCACAGCAGAGCATGGGAACATTGATGGAGGGAAGCAGACACTGGTGGTGCGATGGGTGTCCAAATATTGCATGTCTAAAACCCAACTATCAATACCTTTGTAAATTATAGTACTGTAATTAAATTTATATTTAAAAAATAAACTGGTGAATAAACATAAGGTACTTTTAGTGGTTTAAACAGTTTAGTGTATTTGTTTCAATCAACTTATATGACAGTAGTCTTCTATGTAAGAGGAAAAGAGGAAAAGCAAGTATAGACACAAGGCCAACAATGCAGTAAGTTCAGAAGCAAAGTTGAGTGTTTGCGCAGGATACATAGTATGACAGTACTTCCTAGGAGGTTACACAGAATCATTACAGGGGGCATCAGTTTGTAGATATAGTCATGTGCCACAGTGTTCAGAAGTTTCCAATTAATCATGTTGCTCTTACTCCCATTTTACAGATGGGAAACCAAAGTGCAGAAAAAGTCACCTGCTAGAGCTTATAAAATTTGTAATTTAAATGGCAGAGTCTAAATCACTCCATTCCAAGGATGATTGTAATGATGCAGTGATGATTTTCTTGGTAAAAAGCAGCAAACCAAAGTACAGATGTTCTAAAGGAGTTAAACCTCTCAGAATGCAGTATGGAGGTGCCTATTCAAAGCAGAGCTCTCTCTGGGTCAAGTGCCTGCATACAACAACTCTTCCTGACAGTGGAGGGCTCCTAGGGTTGCCTTCCCTGGAGGCAGGCAGCCTGAACCTTGTGCCAGAAAGTGGCTTAAACTCAGGTAGCTCAATCCATCTTTGTTCTCAAATGCAGCAGGATACAAGGATGTAACTCCCCAGAAGCTAAGAAAAGGCTAAGTTGGCACAACCATCTGCACTTTTATGTTCTTAGCAGCACAATTCACAATAGCCGGAATCTGGAAACAACCCTAATACCCAAGAACAGACATCTGCTTAAATAAACTATAGTACATCTACACAATGGAATACTATGCAGCTGTTAGGAAGAATCAAGTCATAAAATTTGCTGATAAATGAATTAACATGGAGACTATCATGCTGAGTGAAATGAGTCAGAAGGAGAAGGCCAGAACACAGAATGATTGCACTCATTTGTGGGGTGTGAAAAGCCATAATATAAAACCCATATTCAAGGACAGTAAAAACAAGAGCCAGGAAGTTTGGTCCATGCTTAGAAACCTGCTTCAACCTCTTGGGGATAAAGCAGTTGGGATAGGGAAGGGCCAACTATGACAGAGATAGTGGTAAATTGTCGGGGAGCCGTTGGGGTTCCCAACAGTATCAGGGGGTCCCCAACAGTATCAGGACAGAAGGTCTCTTCTACCTCCTAGGCCACCAGGGAACAGATGAAAACTCAGGAGTCTGGTGCAGTTCCAAAAAGGCTTTTAATAGTACAAAAGCTCTACCATTGCAATTCAATATAATGAAAGAACTCTAGCTCTGGTCAGAATTTAGACCATACATGAGAGCCCAAGTCTCCCACCAAAGATGATCCTACCAGAAAGGAGTCCTACTCAAAAGAAGGGGGTGGGGAAGGTGAGTGCCCCTACTCAAAAGAAGGGGGTGGGGGGGAAAGGTGAGTGCCCTCATATACACCAAAGTAATCATAACTGTTGACAGGGAGGGTCCTGTCAACAAAGAACCCTAAACAGAGTGTAGAAGGGTGGTACCACACCATATTACAGGTATAAAGAAAAGAGTATGCCAAGGACTAACCCCTTCTTCAGAGATTATCTTTTATGTAAAACACTTGAGAGAGGGGATCTGGTATAAAGTAATACATCTTAATCTCATGGGCTTCATGCAATCTAGATGGTACCTCACAAGGTGCTTCTTATTTATTATCTGCACCAGGGTGATTCTGAGTATCTTATTCTCGATATACTGAAAGGGTCATTTTCGCCTGCTTGAGGGCAAACTAGTATGATCCTTCCTATAATCAAGATAGACTCAACATAGCCAGGGTGGCAGTCTCCTGGTAAATTCTAACTGTCCCACGCTGGGTGCAGTGGGTATAAAGAGGAGTTGGGCCCAATCTAGATAACATAGAAGTCTCAATAGATGTTTAATAAGTCAGAAGTTATTCAGAGTCAAGGTGACTTCTGTAACTGCCACACCTTCTCAGTGTTTACATAGAAGAGAGATCTCACTAGAATGAACCTTGGCTTAAGAACATGTAAGTAGATTAAGCTGTGAGTGGGTAAAGCAGCAAAGCTCCCAAGCTAGCTAAGCCTGTCATCCAACAGTAAATGACCACTGTATAAGTACTCTGTGCAGAGTACTATACAGGAACAAACATGGTAGCCTCTCATATCTGTATAGCAGGCCACAATGCCCAATGAGAGAGAACAGGAGAAAGAAGGAAATTGCCTGCCATAGGACAGACTGGGTCCTGGGGAATGGGAGTTGCAGGAAGGTAAAGGGGCACATTGGTGGTGGAAAATACGCACTGATGGAGGGATGGCTGTTGGAACATTGTGTGACTGAGACAATCATGAACATCCTTCTAACTGCAGAACATGGTGCTTCAATAAAATAAAAAAATAATAATTAAAAAAATTATAGTAATACAATTGAAAAAAAGACTGAGTTGGGAACATGAAGGAGTCTGAGGTTTGGAGGGTCCCTAGTGTGAGACAATGTGCTAATACCCCAGGAAGCAACCTCCTACTCACATGCCAAGCACCTAGGGACTAGGGATTTGTATTGATACTGATCCAAAGATTATGCACTATCCCTGAGGGAAGAGCTGGCTTTGATCCCAAAACCTCAGGATTCTATCACCATGGAGAATATCAAAACCTTTCCTCCATCTATTTAGCCCCTGACCCCAATCTTGCTAACTTCTTCCCTTTGATTATACCATTCCAAACTCCTCTGCCCTGGTCCCCCTCACATCAATCCCCAGAAGTTCTCCTGCATCTGCACTCAGCAGTAAGAGTTTTCTAGTATTCAGATGCATCATGCACAGGATTTCGTTTTTGTTCATTTTCTTTGTTTTAGAGGGTCACACTCATCAATGTTCAGGGTTTACTCCTGCGTCTGCACTCAGGAATTACTCCTGGCAGTGGTTAGGGACCATATGGGATTCTGGAGCCTGAACCCCAGTCAGTTGTGTGGAAGGCAAGTGTCCTACCCACTGCACTATCGCTCAGGCTCCAGCCCAGGATTTCTTTTGCAGCTTTTGACAGAGGTCCCGGAAACAGATATCAGGATATTAAAAACGGGCTATTTTGGGAAGAGACACACATTGCAGGGGAATGAGGAGAGGCGTTTCACTCTGTGTGGGCCCCTAACAAGATCAAGCTGGATTAGAGAAGGACTTAGAGAACCTGGTTGAGGGATTTCTTTGGAGAGGGAGCTTGGAGGACTGATTCCCATCCCACTGTTCAGGAATAGAAACATGCAGCCTTTAACAGTTCACCTGGAGAAGGACTCCAAGGACACAGCTCAGGAGGCACGCACACTTTGTGCAGTCGCCTCCTGAATGTCTGAGGAGATGCTGGAGTGGGGGATGCTGAAGCCTGGTGCCTGGTTCACTTCTAGGAATAACAGAAAGGCCACAGCCTTGGGGCTGGCTCCTGCTCAGAATAGGGAGAAACTGCAAGGAAGGAAAAGAGAGCAATTGCTTGGGAGAGAGTAGGGAAAGGCCTTCTCTAACTATCTTTGCCAGCCTTGGTTCCTGCAGCAGCCTCCCCCACCAGACCCCATTAGCTCTGCCCTCCCTCCACCCCACAAACCGGACACTTCCAGAATTAACCTAAACCACTCAAAAGGCAATCGTGTCACATGCCTCTGGCCAACAAAACTCTCTGTGCACAGGTCTATGGCAGTGCCCTGCTCTCTTCTGCAGATCTGAGCCCTGGGGGAGCCCTGCTCAGCTGAAACGTTCCCATTTCTAGGAGGGGAACATTCCAGCAGTGGGCCACAATGAAGTTCCCAGTAGTTAGATCCTCACTTCCTGCAGGGCTCAAGGACTAGAGAGAAGAGCGAGAAGCAATGGAAGCCTATCATGGGGTGCCCCTGACTGCAGGAGTTTGATGTCCAAATCTCTAGGGAATCAAATCTGGTGGGGAAGCTACTCCTATAATTCCTGTCTGGCTGGGAAATGAGGCCCGGGCTGAGTCTGCGCTCAACAATGAGCAGCTTCTCTTCTGACCCGCTCTCCCATGCAGCTCTCAGCAGCAGAACTCTTGCCCTCTTGGCTGCGGAGAGAAGATTCTACAATGATCTCTGCCCTAAACCTCTCACTTCCAGAACATTAAAAAAAATTAAACTTATTTAGGGCAAGGTAGGCACTTTTGTATTATTATAAAAACCTTTCAACACAGACGTAGTTATACAGATTTGGCATTTGGGAAAAGTGAAAGTTAATTAACATGCTCCATTTCACGAGTAAGCAGTGAAGATTTCAACCAAAGTCGCCAAACTGCCAAGCCTATGCACTTCAGCACCACAAACGTGTCCTCGAACACCAGTATAGACGAGAGTAAGAGTGACAGTCCTATACCATATCCAGCACAGTTAGACAATACCCATGTCCCTCCCAACCCCCACAGAAAGCTCTTTCTTAGAACTGGCCACAACATCAAGCAGCAACGCTGGAGGACAAGTCTTGGAAAGCCTCAAGAGTTCAACCACAACAAAAACCAAAATCCATTAGTCTCCCTGCAGCCTAATCAGCAACAGCACCAAGCCCAAAGCCACCTTCTTGCCTACCTTGCATGAAGGCTATTCCTGAGGCCACTCTTGGTAGTGGAATGTGAGCAGAGTGCTGGCCACTAAGAGTGGGCTGAATTTTCTAAAAAGTAGATGCACCATCTCTTCTATTTATCTCCCTTTCTGCTGGGAGACAGGAGTAAGCACCAAGATGTGGTCGTAGTTCTCAACCTGAGCTGCACCTGAGACTTCAGGGGGAAAAAAAGAAAATAAAAGTCTAACTAGGGACCACACAAGAAAGCTGTTAAATCAAAATTTCTGGAGCTGGGAACCCACTTTAAGCTGGCCTTAAGGCTCCACAGCTGGTGCCAGTGGGCAGCTCAGAGTGAGAAACTATTCAGGAGGGTGAGGCTAGGGGTGAAAACACAAGATAAAGGAAACCTGGATCTCTCACAGTGAAAGGAGAAAATCCACCCACTGACAGTAAACAAGCTTTTCTCTCCTTATTAGGAAAAACTGAATTCTAGTTGGTGAAGTCAGTGCTTCTCAACTTTCTTCCAACAGTGGCCCCCTTTCAACCTTATTTCTTTCCTGTGTGCCCCACCCACCCACCCATCCTACCAGTGGGCATCCAAGTCTCATGTAGTGCCTCCCACGTTTATGTGATTTTCATTTGTGGCCTCTTGGACTATCTGAGACTATCCTATGAACCCAGAGAGGGATCATAGGGCCCTCGCTTGAGAAATACTAGTTTAAGCTACTTGTTCTTCAGGGTTAGAATCCTTCCCACAATCAGCGTTACCCTACATAAAATAACCCATTAAGAATCTAGGCTTAGAGGTTATGTGTATCTTTTTGCCTGTATTTAAGGCTCAGTTCTAGGTTGGTATTAGCACTTTCGACAATTATTAGCACACTGTCTCTAAATGTATGTATTACAACCCACAATATGTAAGAGAAGGAAGAAGAGAGAGAGAGAGAGAGAGAGAGAGAGAAGAGATAAAGAATCTGCCACAGAGGCAGGCTACAGGAGAGGGGAGGGAATCAGGAACATTGGTGGTGGGAAATGGGCACTGGTGGAGGGATGGGTGCTGGAACACTGTATGACCAAAACCCAAACGTGAACATCTTTGTAATTGTATATCTCACAGTGGTATAATAAATTATTTTTTAAAAAAGAATCTAGGGTTTGAAAAGATTTCCCCCAGTGAAATGCCAGGTGCTCCTTGATGATAGTACTGATTTTTCCAGGGAGTGAGGATCCACCCTTGATGTGTGGGAAATGGAAGGCCCCCATCTTTGTCCAGATCATGACCCACATGATCAAACAAAACTGCTGAAGCAGCAAACTTGCAGCAGCCACATTTCTTTGCAATAGACTCTTTGGAACCCCTATTTTCCCCTTGCCTTCCTTTATCATCTGAAGAGGAGGACCCCTCCTTAGTGATGTGAGGATTCCATTGATAGATGGGGTCCATAAAGGGTAGCTGATTTGTTCAGTATTTACTTATCAAATGAGTGTCAGAATCAGATCTGGAGCTCAATTTTTTAATTCCTCTACCATACCCTAAAATTTAGTCTCATTGTTTGGAATCCCTAAGGCAAAAGACAAGAACAAATTTACCATGGAAAGTATGAGACATAGGGTTTGCCTCAAAATCCTTTATGGCCACCCTGGATCTTGAAAAAGAGGAACCAAGTTTGGACTTACCCGAAGCAAGGCAAAACCATAAATTCTAATTAGAGTTTGTCAAAGGGGCAATATTGTAGCTCACAATTGTGCTAGAATGATCCAGGAGGGCAAGTAGCATTCTTGGTTGCAACTGTGGGGATAGTCTTTGTTGGTCTAAGAAAGATAGTTGGGGAGATAGGCACTGACATTTTGTTCTGCAAAGAAGGCAATAGGTCAAATAAGCTTCAGAAGCTCTGATCTAATGTAAGAAACACAGCTCGATAAAAGAAATACTCTCTTCAGAATATCCTCCTCCAGTTAAGGATGAGCATGGCGGCTTTCCAAAGTCCTTTGCTAAAACCCTAGTTTCCTTGACTGAGTTCCAGTGGTCTCAGGGTAACTAGTTCCAGAAGATTCTCCCCAACCCTAGCAGGAAAGACTGGGAAAGCAAAACAAAATATCTTTGTCTTTTTACTGCTCATTTCAATTCCACAATTTGCAACCTTCCCTTTAGATTCCAGTATTGTGCTGAGTGGGGAGTATATAGCAAATAAAAGGGGACTAAGGTTACATAAGGAGAAGCAAGGTCTTGTTCTTGGGGATATCAATGATGCCAAAGTGGGTTACATCCAACAAGTTATAATGGGATCCCAGTAGAATCAATTCCTTTTGATAGTGCAATTTACAGGTCGCTTTTGGACTAGTCAGTAACTCTCCGCAGAGGTCATGAGACAAAAATAAGTGCATGTGCATATATACACACTCTGAAGGTACCTGAATCCTCTCTAATGCCCTAGGTCTGAAATGAGATGAGTAAATTATAGTCTTAAAGGTGGCTATCATGGGAATACTGCATTACCCACTTACGATGCCTCCATCCCCATCAGAGTTTGCATTAAAGTCACACCTACAGTTGTGCAGCATACACAACCTGTTCAGCAAAATACTTGCAGCCTCACCTCTGCCTCCTCTTTCTCTCTGGAAGGAGGATGTTCCTCATCCAGCTGGATGTAAGTTTTCTCAAAGATGATTTGCTGACTGGAGACCGAACAAGTGTCAAAGCTAAATGAAAATTAGGCTGTGTCCTAATCCACCTGAACACTTGGTCCACCCATTAAGTCACTATCTTACCTGTCTCTTTCCCTCCATAGACCATGAGATCCTGTCCCAGCACCTGGGCCAAAGTCTAGCACATAGTAGGTATCCAATACACTTTTGTTGGCGGGTATATGAATGAGTAGATATAGACCAAACACTGTCCTAGCCACCGGAACTGTAACAGTAGGAAAGTTAAGCAAAAACCCTATCCCTAGAGTTGACTTTCTAGAATCTTTGAGTGTTTAAGTTAATAAAAATCACTGAATAAATTTAGGTATGGTTCAATTGTCTGTATAATAATGGTTGACAGTTAACTGAGCGCTACCAACATGTCAAAGAGAGATATATATATACTCTAGTAGGCAGAAAGGTAAACTGGTAAAAACAGCTTTCAGGGCCAGAATGACACTACAACAGGTAGGGTGCTTGCCTTGCATGTGACTGCTCCAGGCTTTACCAGGTACCCAATTTGGTTCCTTGGGAACTGACAGGTATAAATCCTGAGCACCACCAGGTGTGGGTCAAAAAATTATTATTTGGAGTAGTACAGCAGGTAGGGCATTTGCATTGCATGTAGCCAACCCAGGTTCAATCCCTGGAATCCCATAGGGTCCCCTGAGCACTGCCAGAAGCAATTCCTCAGTGCATAGCCAGGTAAACATGAACACTCCTGGGTGTGACCCAACAACAACAACAAAACATAACTATAGACTCATATTGGTCAGAGTCCTGCTTTCTCTACGGCACTTGCTAACTTTGATCTTGGCCAAGGTGTTTAGCTCTACTGAGACTCAGCTTCCCCAGCTACCAAATAGGAGTTCTATAAATTGTCTTATGAATTAAACCATGCAACTTCCATAGAGATCACTTGGATTCATCCCTGTGTGTAGTAAGCACCCATATAATAATTATTGTTGTTATTTCATTTAATCTTTATCATCAGCCCTAGGAGATATGAAAAATCAGCATTTGGGTAAGGACAGAGGCCCAAAGAAGTCAGAGAAGATATTTGAAATACTGAGATATGAAAGTATGCTTCTGAATTTATGTAGCATTTTAAGCCTGTGTTCAATTAGAAAATTTTTACTTTGAAAAAAGAAGGTATCTAGGCTGGAGATACTACAGAAGGTACAGCACTTGCCACCTTGAATGCAGTTAACTCAGATTTGGTTCCTGGTACCATATATGGTCCATATTTCCCCACCCCACCTCCCTGATCTCAAACAGGATCCCTGAGCACAGAGCCAGGAATAAGCTCTGAAAATGATCAGGTATGCATCCCCCACTACCACCATCAAGGATAATGAAGGTATTTAAGGTCACACAGATGGGAACAGCAAAGCCAGATTCAAATCAGGATGATCCCATTTCAATTCTGAGTCCATGCTCTTAACCAAAGACCAGCCTTGTCAAGGCAGTCATTATAGTGAGGAGACCTGGGGGTTGTCATACATAGTGGAGCTCACCAAGAGCTAACCAAAGCATTAAGTAGTCCATTAAGATAAAACATTTCACTCCAAGCTTCTTCTATCATGTAAGGACTTCTAGCCCGAATCTGATCCCCCTAACAGATTAATAGTTCAAGGTCAATTGCAAAAGGATTCACCAAAGGGGAATTCTAGGGTTATTTGTCCTAAATTTGATTTTGTAGACCAGCCTATCACAGCCCGGCTCGTGCAACTCATCAATAAATGCTGGATTTAGAGATGGCTGTAAGAGTATGCCACCCACATGGCAGAGCCTGGCAAGCTACCCGTGTCGTATTTGATATGCCAAATATCAGTAACAATTATAGACCTCATTGCCATGACCTGATGGAATGGTTTGAGGCTCTTTATGATCCTGGAGTGGGCAGATGCCCGTGGGCTATCTCACATGTGACAGGACATATTGAGATGTTATTGGTGCCCGCTCAAGCAAATCAATGATGAACGGGAAGACAGTGATACAGTGAAGTATTTTCTGGGAAGAACAAGCCTGTTCTTCCTAGAAAATGCTTGGGTGAGAGGTTTACAGTGCTGGTAAGTGGATGCACTTAAAAAGAAGTGATGGTTAGGAAAGGGAAAGTTTTCAAGTAATTGGGTAGTGATATGGGTTACATTTTTCTGTGATCTGGAGCAGAAGGCAAATGTATATGGAGTGAGAAGTTGGTGTTACAGGGACACACATGTGGGAAGATTCTGTGCAAATGTGCCCTTTCCAGATTTGTCCCTAATGGCTGGTTGCTTAAAATGTCTTATATAAAGGAAGAACAAAGTTTTCCACCCTGCTGTAGGCCCAAAACATCCTGACCTTCCCTTTCCAGCATGACAATACAGAGAGCAAGTGCACAATGAAATAAATACCAGACTTCATCTCTGACAAAGAGAGGGCAAGCTCACTCTGAACCTCCAAGAAAGCTGTGCTGGGGGCTCAGTGATTTATCTCAAGCTGAGCATAAATAGAAGGGAAAGAGGGAAGAGAGAGAAAGGAAGAAGAAAGAGGAAGGAAGAGACATTGCAGGACCTCCCCTATCCCACACCTATGTCACTGGCTGGGCTGAGTTTTCTCCTTCTGTTCCTTTGGATGACCTCACCCCTTGCACATTTTCTAGATTTTCCTTGCAGGGTCTGAAATAAAACATCTATCCACCAAAAACAACACACAAACTAAACCCTCTCCTCCCAAATTTGGTTTTTTCTGTTCATACATCACCCATCTTTATTAAAGATATCAATCATTGTATTTTCTATAGACATAGAAGATGACCAAGTTCTTCATCAAAGAAGAAACAACAGACATGATAAGGAACAAAAGACACAAAGAACTGCCTAACGTTAACAGCTAGGGAGGCTGAAACATTTTCAGAACTCACACCTGATCTCTGAATGCTCTGAAGTCCCCTTCAATGTTATTTCCCTGGGGGTTGCAAGTGTAAGGAGAAAATGTCCAAGCATCAGTTTCAGGGTTAAAAACACTTAACAATTTTTCTCCAAATACAATCTCACTTTAATATCAGCTGGATGTTAAGATTTATTAGCAGAGCTAAAATGTCTCCATTCCCCTCAAACACTGTTGGATTGTTAATTGGTTCAGGCGATGGAGAAAACAGTATGGAGAACACTCAAGATATTAAAAATGGATCTGTCATATGACTCAACAATTCCATTCCTATATATCTATTCAAAGGGGGAAATAAATGTGAATTTGAAAAAGGATATGAGGTTCACTGCAGCACTATTTGCAATAGCCAAAATATGGAAACAATCCACGTATCCAGCAACAGATGAATAACTATGAAAATGCGGCATATGCCCACAATTGAATATCACATGACTATAAGAAAATGTAAACTTGCCTTTTTATACAGCTGAGATGAACATTGGAAGGGGTCGTGTTAAATGAAATAAATCAGGAGAAAGACATAAATTGGATTATATCATTCATATGCAAAATATAGAGAAGCAAAGCCTGAGAACAGAGGGAAACCAAATGAAAACAAACCCATGGAATCAGACCATTTTGCTATGGATATAAAAAGTAGGGAGATGGGGGAGCAACAGAGTCAACAGATTGCTGTGAACGCGTATTGTTACTTTTTTTTTCAAGAAATCAAGATAGTTTTTATTGAGTGAAACTTGCTTAGAATGAAGTGAATGGATAAATCACTGTCTGTATCACTGTCTTC
The DNA here is from genome assembly GCA_021461705.1 of Cryptotis parvus. Classification (NCBI taxonomy): domain Eukaryota; kingdom Metazoa; phylum Chordata; class Mammalia; order Eulipotyphla; family Soricidae; genus Cryptotis; species Cryptotis parvus. The sequence continues at coordinate 59,046 of JAJIBD010020942.1, forward strand.
CTGTTCATCATCGATTTGCTCAAGCGGGGACCAGTAACATCTCCATATGTCCTGTCTTATGCTAGTAGAGTCCAAGGGCATCTGTTTGCTCCAGGAACATAAAGAGCCTCAAACCATTCCATCAGGTCATGGGAATGAAGTCCATAATTGTTACTGGTATTTGGCACATCAAATATGACACGAGTAGCTTGCCAGGCTCTACGTATTAATATTAATTATTAATTAATAAATAATAGTAAGAAAATCTCCCCCAAAAAAGAATGGATAAATACAAAAGAAAAAGAGGAAATACATGTACAAGAGAGAACACAAGCTTCTGCTGTGTAGAAAAAGCAAACAAAGATACATGCTCAAAGGGTTGGAGCCATAGTACAGAGTAGGGTGTTTGCCTTCATGCGCCAACCAGGATCACTCCTTGCATCTCATATGGTCCCTGAGCACCACCAGGAGTAATTCCTGAGAGCAGAGTGAGGAGTAATTCCTGAGCATCGCTGGGTGCCAAAAGGCAAATATGTCTATATTTTGCCTTAGCTACTCTAAAACAGTGGTTATTAAGAACTGATCTAAGTATAGTTATTAAGAAATGGTCATAGCACCATACATTTTCAATCAATTTTTATTCTCTCTGGGCTCCCCCTTAGATATCTCATTTTATCCCCCCACAAATACCCCCTACTAACAAGAAGTATCCCACCTCGCTCTCACTTCCGTCCTCATTGCTCATACGTGATCTAGCTACCTGCCCAGTGTTTTTCCATGTGCCTCATTGTCACTTCCTCTCAACATACCTATGTAAATGCTGACATTCCTCCTCCCCCATCTCAATCCAGCTGCTCAATCTAACTTCTCTAATTTGAAAGACAATTTTCCCTTCCTCCAAACTTTTCATATTATCACTTATCACTTGTCTTCCTGTTCATCAATTTGCTCAAGTGGGCACCAGTAACATCTTCATACATCCTGTCACATGCTAGTGTAGCCCAAGGGCATCTGCTCACTCTAGGAACATGAAGAGCCTCCAACCATTCATTTAGGTCATGAGAATGAGGTCTATAATTGTTACTGGTTTTTGTCATATCAAATATGACATGGGTAGCTTGCCAGGCTCTGCCGTGATTTATTTTCACACTACAATAAATCTATTTTTCCTCCATATGTGACCAATCACATGACTTCAATTATGAAAGCATCTTGAATGTACTTCCAGTCTCTGATTCTTCTCTCTTCCATCAGAATCCACACATATGTATTCACTGATTTATTCATTATTGCTATTCAAGGTATGTGTGCTTTTATATACTTGGTGTTGCTGAGCTCTGCACTAGGGACTCGAGATGAATAAAACACAATTGCTGACTTAAAGTATCTCAAAGCTCTCAATAAATACTTCATAAAGAAATACACTGACGACATCTTGCTCCCAAAAAAATTTGGCAGCCTTTTATGCCCATAATCTTGCCCAAGACCTGCCTTACTCTTGCCCTTAGAGTATAGCTCTCAGATCAAATTCAATTCAGTGTTTACAGAGGAATTACTGTAAGGTACAATCAGGCTGGGTATGCGCCTACATCTTTTCCCTCTGTATTATAATGTAGAGCTCAGAGTACTGACTTGGGCCTCAAATAAATAAGCAGAATTGACTAAAATTAAAACATTGGTGATAAATCAGATAGTCACCTGGAGCTAGAAATGCTGATGCTGAGAGGAAAATTACTAATAATACAGTAAAAATACTCCCTCGGAATTTGAGAAGTCAAGAAGCTCAACCCCAAGTGAATAGAACCACACTGGGCTCAGACCCTAAAAATATCTGAATGATTCAATGCTCCATCTCACTCCACACTTCTGATATAGGCCTCACATCAAAGGACAATAGAAACATATAAATGAATTTTCTTCAAAGAAGGTATGAGAAGAAAAAGATAAGAAGAAAGAGAAAAAAAAAGTTGACCCTGAATAAAGCCTTGGTGAAGTGTAACTCAAGTCAATGAGAATCCCTACCTCTAGGAAGGTACCCCTTCAGAAAACCAAAAGAAACATGATAGGAAAAAATTGAACCATATAGAATGAAACTCTCTTCTTCCCCCTATTCTGAGTATTCATCTAGACCACAACATGGGAACAGAAAATTTTCTGAGCACTATGATTGACAGTAACCCAGAAAAGAGTAGGTGAACTGGGTATAAAACCAGCTGAACTGAACAGAACTACCAATTTCAACAAACAGAAACTCTCTAGAAGCACAACATATCTAGATACATCCCTTTCCTGAACAGAATGGAAAACTGAGACCCAGATAGGTATTAACTCAGTAAATTTTAGTCACAGAAGCCTAGAATATTAGCATGAGATATAATATGATCCTCGTGTTACATAGAAAAAAATCATAAGTTGCTGGTGATTGATATGTTGCCGTCTTTTTTTTTTTTGGGGGTCACACCCAGCGATGCTCAGGGGTTACTCCTGGGTCTTCACTCAGGAATTACTCCTGGCAGAGATCGGGAAATGGGATGCCACGGATCGAACCCCGGTCAGCCATGTGGACATACCACCAGCATTGGGTTCTTGAGGCTCTGGGAACAATCATTTCACCTTTTTCTGTCCCACAGTGTCTTGCAAAACGTTTAATGTAAGGTAATCTTCTTGTCTTTTTAAACATTCTAATAGAGTCAAATGACTTGGGTTTATTGGTCCTTTATGTCATTTTTGGGAGGTGTTTCCCAAGCAAGAACCTCTCCCAGGAATATTCCATCAACAACGCCAGATGTTTTAATTCTAGGACTCAATAAATAGTGCTGAAATAGGGGCCTCTAGGATCATATAACAGTGCTGGGGGCCTTAGGGCTATAACCTAAGATCCTTGGGTGTCCATACCAAGGCTGGGATCAAACTAAGGCTGGATACTATTTTATATCCCTGACTTGGTGCTTAATTTTTTAAGAGATTTTTTTTTTAATTTTAACTAGATGATACTAAATTTGTTTGTTTGCTTTTGATTTTGAGCCACACCTAGCAATGCTCAGGACTCAATCCTGGTTCTACACTCAGGAACCATTCCTGACAGTTCTTCAGGTACCACATGGGATGTCAGGAATCGAACCTGGGTTGGCCACATGCAAGGCAAGCACCCTACCCACTGTATTATCATTCTGACCCAGACACCATTAAATTTTTATTTTTAATCCTCAGAGAGATGGGCACTCTCACTAGAGATATAGGCTCTGGGTACCTAAGGAAGTGAAAGGATAGAAATAGAAGTACAAAAGGGTTAAGACCACAGGCATTAGAAAAAAGTGAATCACAGCTTTCCTTGATCCCAAGCAAGTTCCCCACTAAACCTCAGGTTCTCTTTTATAACTTTAGACTTGACCACCTTGCAAGAATGTTAAAGGAATTAACTAAAACAATGTACCTGCCGCAGGTATTACTTCTCATTCATTGCCTTCTCTACTTGATTTGAGATTTGCTCAAGTGCCAGGCCTAATTGAACATTTATCCTCCCCTACTGCTTTTGACCATCAAACATTGATGCTTCTCAACTGAAATTTCTTCCTGGGAAATAAAAAGAATACAAAAGAGGAAGGTAATGTGCTGCCCTGTCCATGCCTTTGGTGATAGAGCCAGTGGTGCAGGGTTCCAGTCAATAGACTATTACATTGATTATTACTATTTGGTCTCTGGTATGTTTTGCTTTTTGGGTTCACACCCATCAATACTCGGGGTTACTCCTGGCTCTGTATTCAGGAATTATTCTTGGCAGTGCTTGGTGAACCATATGGACTTCCAGGGATAGAACCAAAGTCAGCCACGTGCAAGGCAAATGCCCTACCTGCTGTACTATCGCTACAGCCCCTTGATGATTAGTATTTGTACTTAGAGGATACCACCTGTTTTAACCCACTTTGTCTATCTGAGGAGATGCCAACCAGAAAAATCTGAGCGTGGATTCAAGCTCTGCCACTAATTTGCAACACATTCCTTAGAACACCATTTTTCAAGGTGTCAAACAGAGATAGTAATACATTCCCCATCCTATTATGCGCCTCTCTACACAGAGTGGCCGTAAAGGTAAGATCAGACAACAGGGTCAAAATGATTGTATAGTGTATAGGGTATTTGCATTGCATACAGCTGACCTGGGTTCCATCCCCAGCATCTCATATCATCTCCTGAGCACTGCCAGGAGTGATTCCTGAGTGCAGTGCAAAGAGTAAGCCCTGAGAATTGTCAGTTGTGCCCTCCCCCACACACACCAAAATAAGTCAGACAACAAAATTTAAAGCTAAAAAAAGGCTTTATAAGCAAATGGAAGACCGTTGTTTGAATTGGATGACTTGCAAGAAGAAATAAAACAATTTTGAGGGGAGAAGTACCGACCTCAAAAGAGCCTTCCTTTATGAAATGGAAAGAAAACGATGGGCTGGACAAATTCCATCCCACATACTGACAAATTGCTCTGCTCCTACGTGTGCCTGGAAAGATTGGGAAGATCAGAGGAAATGTGTTTATTTACAAGCAAAGGAAAGAGAAAAATGCAACCATAAAACTGAGGGGGATGGGTAATATAATAAAACAAAACAGAGTGTCCTATAACTGCAGCAACAATAACAACACTAAACCAGAAATAGCTTATTAAGTTAAAACAACAGTAAATCTGTCAGCGCAGCCCATAGAAACTCTCGTATTCTAATAGTAAAAAGCCTCTTCCAGGCCTATTGTCTTTTGCTTTCATTAAGCCATACTTTTATGAGCTAAATTATTGACAATTCTTGTTCAATTCCCAGAATGAAATCAAGTTAAACTAAATTTGGGAGATTCATCTTCTGCAAGTGGCAGATCCTTATCGGAGATGTTCCAAAGTCTAATCACTCTGGAACGCAGGGTACAATTCTTTACCTATTCCCATATTTGGAGGTAGGACCCTATCAGATGTGACCAACCCTACAGAAACAGTATTCTCCTACAGAGAGATTTCCTATTTTATTCTCTTTTTTCAAGACTGCCATCCCTGCCAGGTGCCTTTCAGCCAAAGAAAAGGGGAACCTGAGTATGGATATTACCTTCCTCCCATATAAGACAGTTTAAACATCAGGCAGCTGGGACTTCAAGCCAGCCAGTTATATTAGAAACATCCCTGCAAATCCCACAACCACTCAATATCATATGCACACCAAGTGTATAACATCATGTCCCTGCCTATTAACTTGGTACTGAACCAATAGATTCTTTTTTTTTCCGCTTTTTTGAGTCATACCGAAATGCTCAGGGGTTACTCCTGGCTCTGCACTCAGGAATTACTCCTGGCACTGCTCGGGGACCATATGGGATGCTGGGGATCGAACCGGGTCGGCCGCATGCAAGGCAAACACACTACCTGCTGTGCTATGGCTCCGACCCCCCTGAACCAATAGATTCTCAACCCCATCACTGTATCACTGTCTTCCTGTTCATCGTCGATTTGCTCGAGCGGGCACCAGTAACATCTCCATATGACCTGTCTCATGCAAGTAGAGCCCAAGGGCACCTGCTTGCTCCAGGAACATAAAGAGCCTCAAACCATTCCATCAGGTCATGGGAATGAGGTTTATAATTGTTACTGGTATCTGGCATATCAAATACGACACGGGTAGCTTGCCAGGCTCTGCCGTGCGAGTAGCATACTCTTGTAGTCATCTTAAATCCAGAATTTATTGATGAACCACACAGCCGCTTGTGGCGCTAGCCTGGCTCTGATAGGCTGGTCTGCTGGGTGGAGTTCTGATGAGGGGGAAGTCCAGATGTGGAAAATGGAGGTCCTCATGGAGTGCGGGGGCATCTGGCTTGTGAGGCTCTGCTGGGGTGGCGGGCCAGGGCTAGAACTGCCATCCCTCCAGGCACCTCATGAGCGACTGGGCACAGTGAGAGCCAGTAGCAGCTCAACCCCATTCCCAAACTAATTTGCTCTTAATTCTCCCTGCCTTCAAATAGATATTTTGCTTCCTTTGTGGTGTGTTCCCCATTTGGTACTGATGGTAATCATTGTTTTCCCACTAGTATATCCTAGGGTTCTCTTTAAGCACAGGCTGTCTCCACCTGCCACCTTTCCTTGGCCAATACCACCCCAGGACTCTCTTGCTGGGCTCCATATTTGGAGAGATCATGAACTTGCAGATCTATCTACAAGGACATTGGTATCTTCATGGTGGTAAAAAGGTGAAGGCGGTAGGTGAAGTGAGGATGTGTTCTGCAAAATCACAGTGGTGTATGCAACCCAGTTCCCAAGTGCTATGAAGAATTAGGTACTGGATAAATTAGAATGATCTGAGTTACATTGTCCAAGAAATGCCTCCTGGGCTGGGTTTTTCACTGATACCTGGTGGTCAAGCATTTGAGTATTTGAGTGTGTGTGTGTGTGTGTGTGTGTCTGTGTGTGTGTCTGTGTGTGTGGCAATGTCTCCGCAAAGTATTCTTGTTTTCAGCAATACCCACATACCGAGTTTTAGAAATATTACACTACTTGAAAACTGTCAAGGACAAGCTTAGAGACTAGACATAACCCAGTCCTTTATCACATAGCTTAGCACCCTACGTAACAGTCACCAGTCATGTAACCAAACCCCGGCCCCCTGTCTCCCACTTGCCTCCCACACACATTAAATGTGTCTTCCAGACCCCATTCCCCCCTCACTGCCATAAGCATACCTACAGGTCTCTGCCTTCATTAACTTTACCTACAAAGCAAGTGCCTTATCCCTCACAGACGATACCTTACCCTGCCCTGGGTCTTCCCTAGCTCCTTCTCTCTCAATGCTTGAACTCCTAATATCAAAGAACCTTGATCTTTGGCCCCATTGTGGCATATGTCCTTGTCTGCCACTGTAATGGGACAAGTTATTGACAGGAAAGGAACAGCTACTCACAGTCTTCCCCATAGCCACCATAAGATCTTGGAGCCAATATGACTTTTTCTTAAGATCCAATTTGATCTTTACACATTCAGATATATATGCATGCACACACAAACTTATACCTCAGACCCTTTGAGGAAACTGAGGTGGGAGTACAGAAGAGGAAGCATATGAATGAAAGCTAAAGAGGGGGATGCTGTGACTTGAGAAGAATGAAGTTTGCTTTGAGACAGGGTTTCAGGGGAGAGGCAGCAGTCTCAGAGGTAGGCATCTGGGGTGGGAAAAGAGATTGATTCCCATGCAACTGTAGGCTGCAGTCACTGAGAGATACCCCTTCTCCCTCATCTCTGCGCTCTGAGCATTAGGAGTGGAGGACAGAGGCAGGACCACACCGTCAATGGTCTTTGTGTAATCAAAGGGAAAATGTCAAGATGGAGACAACCAGTGCCCCTTGATGGTTTGAAAAGACCATAAAAACCCAGGATTTGTCTCTAATCTCATAGACTAAAGAGGTCACCCCAATAATGACCGAAGTTTCGTTTTACATGAAACAGGAATAGGAGATTCAGGACAGATCAAATCTAATCTGGAAAAGTAAAAAGTTATGCCATGAGCAGCATGTGAGATTCCTACTGCCACGCTTCTGCTAAATCACTCATGGGCATGCTTATCTTCTCTACCCCATTGGGAAATGTTAGCATTAGGAGCCTTCCTCCCACTGACCCCCCAGTTCTTCTTTTCCCATCCAACTCCATCCCACCTAGTCTAAATTACTGAAAGTAGTCCCTAATGTGGTCAAATAAAAACTCCAGGAAATGATGCTATTTTGCTGGCAGTTTGCAATCCACAAGCATAAAGAGGCAAGTGACTGGGTCATCTTTCCATAAATCCCCAATTCTGCTGGAAATGCAGATAAAGGCAGCTGGGGATTGGGCTACTGCTTTGTTTTTTGCAATGCTTTCCATTGCAGTGCCCTTTATATATGCAGCCCGGGTGGAATGCATCATAAAAGGTGACATTTTATCACAGCAGTTTGTAAATTTTACAGAAGCAGTCTCCCTGTAAATCACCCAGCTTATTCCCTCGCTGACTTTATTACAGCAAATCCAGTCATGGATAAACTGTACGCCAGTTTACTTGAAATTTATCTTTTTTATTCAAGCTGAACTGGTCTCTTTAATATTCTTCTCTCTTCTAATGATAAGGCATAATGATAACCTTATTTTCTATTCAGACAGCTTTAAGGACCCTCATTTCTCTGGAAATGCAGTTCCTATTCAGGGCCTCTTTTTCTCCCAGAGCCATTTAGAATTTTGTTTGCTGTGTCAGAAAATAAGGGTACCTCCCTGAACCAACATTTCAAAATTCCTAGAACTCCTCGTTTTCCAATACCATATATGTTTCCTTCAGCCCAAGGTTCCTCCTTCCCACGTTAGCTGTACAAGTTTCTTTTACCCACCCACCACCCAGCAGCTCCCACAGATCCCTTCCTTCCAGGCCAGGTCACACATTTAGAGAGAACACCATGTTCATGTAATTAAACACGGAGATCACTGAACTAAGGTGACTCCAATGCCCAAGTGGTTCATGCCAACAAAGCAAACTCAGAGCTCAGAACTACCATGCAATCAGTCCTAAAATTTCTTTTGTGCTTCTGCTCTTTGTATAAAGTGTTTTCCCCTGAATCTTGTCATCAAAGGACTCCTAACCACTTCTGGTTTGGCACTGTCCAATTTGAATCAATTTTGGTTCAAAGAAATGCTTGAAATGTTCATATGTCATTTCTCTTTATAGCAGCAGCTCCCTACCCACCCTCCTGTACTGACCATTGTCTGTAGCCACTGAGTACTCAGAGCCTCGACAGCTGACCCCAACACTGTAGCTCTCCTCCAAAACAAAAAAGATAAACTATTATTCTTTTTATATCAAGTATTCACTGAAATGAAACTACTTTGAATTTATTAGGCATAATAAAATGTTAGCACTCATTTCTATTTGCATTTTTATTGTGGCTTCTAGAAAATTTAAAGACATTTTGGTGGCATCTTGTGTCCTTTGGGTTGTGTCACTCTGGGCATATCCCAACCCTCACAGCATAAGAAATCTCACCAGATGACCAACCCAGGGAAGCCTTCCATGGCCCACGTTATCATTTGGTTCTATTTCACTCAGAGGGAAAATCCCACAATTGAGCTGGTAATTACTAATTTTATTGTCAAGCCCACAGGCTACTCCATGTAGATCTCAGAGTTGACAAGAACAGTGAAAGTATTTTCCAAATGATCTGAAATCTCACTGCCTTTGATAATTCATGGAGCCTAAACAGGCTCTCAGAGAATGTGTAAGTAATAGAGTGAAGACAAACCAACAATTCCTGAATCTCGCTGAATTAATGTGCCAGACCTGCCATCAGGAACACATCTACTAGATTATAATCTTCTTGAAATAAAGATCCTAAAATTGATTATCAGTAGATACTCTACGGGATCTAATGAAATTTTAGAAGCAAAGCATTTGATAGATGTGTGCTAAAGGGCTATGGTTTGGTTTTGGTTTGGGAGTGCCAGGGAGTACATGGAAACTTTCCCAGCTCTATAATTGTGTACTCAGAAACTATTTAGTGCCAAGGATCAAATCCACGCCTTCTGAGCACGCAAGTATGCACTCAAGTCTTGAGCTATCTGGCCAAGACAAGTGCTTTTAGCAGATCCAAACCAAGGGCAGATCTAGAACTAGGCCCCAAGGATAATGACACAACCACAGATAACTCCTTCTCTAAAGGTACAACTTGTTTGTTTTTTAATTTCTTGTCTGGAATTTATGGACACTTATACCCAGAACGGTCTTCCCTGCACCACACTTCATCATATCCCTTCCTCATTTGATAATCCACCATGGTTCACTCTCATGTAGGACAGTGCCTGGACTCATAAGTCTCCAGCCACCTCCTACCCTTAAACTGTCTTCCTGGGTGAGTCATCTTCCTATTTCAGCCTCTGCCCTTTTAGCTCTGCCTAGAAATTCTGTTAAAGCTTCTCCAGGAAGTGTTCTCAAATCTTCCAGCCTACTCCCATCCTACTGTGCCCCAAAATCTTGTGATTCCAGGAGCCTCATCTCTCTGTAAAATTCAATATATTGTCGTTATGTTTCCTAAGAAGACAAAAATCCAATCACTTATGGACATCATAGCTCATAAACACTTACAGTGTGGGACACGTAATGCAGAATCAATTTAGGTCAAACTGTATTAAGCCAGTTAAAATATTCATTTGGAGGTCAGAGCAACAGGACAGTGGGTTGGGTGTTTGCCTTGCACCTGGCCAACTTTGGGCTCCACCCCCAGCACCCTTTATGGTCCTCCAACTCCCAGCAGCAGTGATCCCTGAGAACAGTGAAGAGTAAGTTCTAAGCACAGTGGGCTATGCTCACAAACAAAACAAAAGCATCAATCTGCCTGAAAATGGTGACGGCTAGTGTCTCCACATGGCTTGTGGGGACTGAGTCTTGCTCTAAACATGAAACAAAGATGAGCTAATTTTATCCTGGTGCCCTCAAAGAGGGAAATGTCCAGTTTCTGAAGTGGACAAGAAGAAGGTTGGTTCCCCACCTTCAGAGATTCGGAATAAATCAGTGCATGAATGAGGCTGGAATTTAATATTTGCTAGCACTCCCTTGAAAACTCAAGGGAGAATTGCCAAGTCCGATAATCACTGTGCTCACTTGTTCTGTGGGTGTCTTCACAGAATCAATCACCCAGGCTCTCTGGCCTTTCAGAGAACCCCTGCTCCTGAAGAGAGGACCACAAGAGGCATGTGTGAAACAATTAATGCCTGCCCTGTCACAGGCCAGACTCAGGTGTGGTCAGAAGAAGGTAGGGCTGGGGTGGAGAAGGTAGAATGAGAAGGTTCCTTTGGAGTAGATGGGAGTAGATGAGTGGGGAGCACTTCTACCCAGTTTTACTAGGTTGTTGTCAGGTATTCATCATTAGGTTTAAAGCTAAACACCACTTTAATAGGAAGATAACTAAATATCTAAATAACTAAATAACTAACCTATCACAGCCCGGATCATCGACACCCACCCTGCAGCAGTTTTTTTTTTCAATCCAGCCCAGGTATGCTGAACCAGAGACTCTCAGACATGGGGCAGAGCTGCTACTTGCTCTCCCTGTGCCCAGCCGCTCATGAGGCCTTTGGGAGGCATGGCGGGTTCTAGCCCTGGCCTGCCACCCCAGCAGAGCCTCACAACAAGCCAGACGACCCCACCCACTCCATGGGGGCCGCCATTTTCCACATCCGGACTTCCCTTTCATCAGAACTCCACCCAGCAGACCAGACTATCACAGCCCAGATCATCGACACCTCCCCTGCAGCAGTTTTTTTTTTTTTAATCCGGCCCAGGTATGCTGAACCAGAGACTCTCAGACATGGGGCAGAGCTGCTACTTGCTCTCCCTGTGCCCAGCCGCTCATGAGGCATTCGGGAGGCATGGCGGGTTCTAGCCCTGGCCTGCCACCCCAGCAGAGCCTCACAACAAGCCAGATGACCCCCACTCCATGGGGGCCGCCATTTTCCATATCTGGACTTCCCTCTCGTCACAACTCCACCCAGCAGACCAGACTATCACAGCCCAGCCTGGCCACACGGTTCATCAATAAATGCTTTATTTAGAGGTGACTACAAGAGTATGCCACCTGCACGGCAAGCCTGGCAAGCTGCTTGTGTTTTATTTGATATGCCAAATACCAGTAACATTTATATTAGGTCTTTCCCATGACCTAATATAATGGTTTGAGGCCCTTTATGTTCCTGGAGCAAGCAGATGCCTTTGGGTTCTACTGGCATGAGACAGGACAAATGGAGATATTAATGGTGCCCGCTCTAGCAAATAGATGATGAACGGGAAGATAGTGATAGTGATAGTGAATAGATAAATATTAGGGAAAGCCTTATAAAGCTCTTAAGTTCTGAAAATTACAGATTACTGAACAGTCTGGATAATTCAGAGAAAGCTGCAGAGCAGGCAGAAGTCTCTGGACATGCTTCCATGTGTATGAGGTGCCTTACCTTCCAAGGGACTCACACTACCCAAAGTTCAGCACCCAGATACCCTAATTGTCTGCTCCACTGAGCACTTCAGCTGAGAAGCCCTGTCTATGTGATCCACTATAGCAGGGACCAGCCTGGTCCTACTCCTGAGCTTCTGGTCCCACTTCGGAGAAACATTTCTCAAACTCCTTGACCTTTGTCCAGGAGAGAGAGTGGGGACTTTGAATGAGAAGCATTAGTATGAATTCCAAGTCTTATGCTTATGAAAAAGTTTCTCAGCCCAAACAGAAAAATATTCTGCCCACAGTTTAATGCCTGAGCATTGACAAACATGATCCCAGAAATCACTCACAGACATGGGACAGAGATGCTACTTGGCTCTCCCTGTGCCCAGCCACTCATGAGGTGCCCAGGAGGAATGGCGGGTTCAGGCCCTGGCCTGCCACCCCAGCAGAGCCTCGCAACAAGCCAGACGACCCCCACTCCATGAGGGCCTCCATTTTCCACATCCGGACTTCCCTCTCATCAGAACTCCACCCAGCAGACCAGCCTATCACAGCCCAGCTCATCGAGATCCACCCTTCAGCAGTCTTTTTTAAATCCAGCCCAGGTATGCTGATCAGAGACTCACAGACTATGGGGTAGAGCTGCTACTGGCTCTCCCTGTGCCCAGCCGCTCACGAGGCGCCGGGAGGAATGGCAGTTTCTAGCCGTGGCCCCCACCCCAGCAGAGCCTCACAACAAGCCAGACGACCCCCACTCCATGAGGGCCTCCATTTTCCACATCCAGACTTCCCTCTCATCAGAACTCCACCCAGCAGACGAGCCTATCACAGCCTGGCCACTTGCAGCCGTGGTTCATCAATAAATGCTGGATTTAGAGATGACTACAAGAGTATGCTACTCACACAGCAGAGCCTGGCAAGCTACCCGTGTCGTATTTGATATGCCAAATACCACTAACAATTATAGACCTCATTCCCATGACCTGATGGAATGGTTTGAGGCTCTTTATGTTCCTGGAGCAAGCAGGTGCTCTTGGGCTCTACTAGCATGAGACAGGACATATGGAGATGTTACTGGTGCCCGCTCAAGCAAATCGATGATGAATGGGAAGACAGTGATACAGTGATACAGTGATCCCTAAAACTGGACCAGGATTGACCTTGGAGCATCTCCATGTGTTACCCAAGAGACAAAAATCCTGCCTCTGTTTTATAAACTCAAAAATGATTAGTTTGTTTTCTAGATTGTTTTTTCTATATAATTAGCATTTGTAGGGATTCCTATATATGTGCATGCATGCGCACGCTCACACACACACCAATCCGTGAAAACTTTGACTCTTATTATGTATCCAAACTTTAGGGGAGAGTCAGAGGTCTTCCTTAATGTGAGATTTCAGCATCAAAGTAACACCCAGCTCCCTCTTTTTTTTGGGGGTGGTGGGTGGGTGGGGATAGGGTATGGATTTTGGGCCTGGCTGTGCTCAGGGCTTACTCTTGACTCTGTGCTCATGAGTCACTCCTGGTGGGCTCAGGGACCATATGGGTTTTCAGAGATTGAACCTGGGTCTTCTGTGTGCAAGACAAGCACCCTACCAGCTGTACTATCTAAACTGTGAGACCTTATAGGACTGGAGCACGAGGCTCCTGGCTTCATCAGTTCTATTCCCAGCTGTAATCTGTGTCCTCAGGGAAACAGCCAGTAAGAAAATTTAGGCCACACCTTTTGTTTTGCACCAAATAGATGTCTTATGTCAGCTGAAGTTCAGAGAGGAAGGTAGAATTCTGCTGCAAATGGAAAGAGTATGTGCCTGATCAGTGATGTGCTCTGATGTTGAAAAATGGGGGAAATTCGGAAAGAAAGGAGATAAAGGACCAACCTCCAACAACAGGGACAGCATGAACTAAGGTCATAAAAAACAAGCATGTATAAATGGAATTTCAACCATGAGAAGACCAATTAGACCAGTTACTGCAAGCAGCAGGATAGAGATGGAGAATTGTAGAAATACGGCAGATAGAGAATGACCTCGAACATCAAGCTGAAGCATTCAAACTTTATCCTATAGTTCCTGGGGGTGGTGCTCAGTGTTTATATATGTCTGGTCTTAGACTTTATTTATGAGAAAACTGATTGGCTACATATATGTCAAAAGAGGCAACTCTGAGAGTGTGGTGTTTATATACACTTTTCATACTATCTGTTCAAGGATATTTGAATAGAAGGTAGCCTTGAAAACTAGAGATATAATTTCCCTTCAGGTCAGAAGAAGAATGTGTTTTCTGACCTACGTAGTGAAGCTCAAAAATCTCTCTGCAAAGTCTCCAGGCAGTAAAGATAAAGGCCTTCTAAACACGAAGAAGTTTGGGTGACTTTTCTGAGAAAAGGCTGTCTCTAGTGCATGCTGTCTCACTGCCAGGGGCCCTAAAATATTCTCTTTTAATTGTGGTGCCTTTGTTGTATGGCAACCTAGCATGTGTGCGGCTACCATCAGGCCCTCACCATGCTTGGAAGTTGCAGTTTTTGTTATGTCTGATGATGCATCTTCGTTTCTCATCCAGAGTTCTTCTCATTTTTGTTAGGAAACACACATCCAGACAAGCACGCACAGCACCTAGCAGGGCAACTGGTTCCTGTGGGTAAGCAGTAAAATCTCAGACCTTTCAGAGTTCTAGCTCTAATAATACAATCGGATTAAAGGAATTAAGTGGAAAATACAGCATTGCTGATCCAAAGTAGACAAAATACATGATGCCACTGTTCATCATAACCAGAAGGTCCAAGATTATTCAAATAACTTGATGTGTTTTTCCAACACTGACTCGATTTTCTGGCCGTTGTCTCATCAACAAACTCAGGGGTTGCAGAGTTTATAGTCATAGCACAAGTCTGGGCAGGTGAGTCTTGTGTCAGAAATACCAACCCGACTCTGCCAATGGCAGGCAAGTGGCAAAATTATTTCAAGGATGAATAAAAAGTTTTAGCCTAACATGGAACAGGAAGAGGGAAATTAAGGTAACTAGAATTTCAGAGATGCAGGATATACACACATGCACACAGCCATACAAGCACATGCAGCACCTTAAAAAGTTCAGTGTAAATTTGAATACTCAAATGTAAAAACACTGAAAAGTCCCCTTAATTGATAATAAAGATTGTCATTCAACTTGGGGGTGTCAGGAGAATGCTCAGTGGAACAGTACCTGCATTGCAGGAATGAGGCTGCACATTTGATCCCTGGCACTGATTCACTTGCCTAGTGGGAGCCTGGCAGTACGGCTACTTGTGAACCTTAGTGCCACAACAGCATATGTGACCCCTGGTAGGTTCCACAACCAAGTGTTTGACCCTCTGTCACTGGGAGGGGTGAAAGCAATAAGGAGCTACCATTATTCAATTGAAGGAAAAGATGCTAAGGCAGTTTAGTGTGGGGTGAAACAGAAGGAAAGATAAATAAGAAAAAATAACCAGAAAGTGGTCAAAGCAGAGGAGCTGAATGAAAACTAGAAATGTCTCGATATTTTCCATTATTGGTAAGGAAAGATAATATAATAAAAAATTACACTGTCATCATTATAGTTCTGCCAAATGTTATACTTAAGTTAACTCTACTATAAATGATGCATCCATTCCATAGAATAGATCTCATTCAAAATGGATCTCTTTATCACCTTTAGAAGATGCTGGGGAACACATTCTTTATACCAATTATGAAAAGTTTCTGAAGCTAATCAATAATCTCAACCATGTCAGCTTAGATATAGTAAGTGGTAACTAAAAAAAACTAAAGATATAAAAGTTCGTAGTCTAATTTGTTATAATAACAAATAACTGAAGTATCACTAAAAATATCCCTGGCCCTACCACCAACCTGCTTTGTCACCAAAGCCACAAAACTAATTCTTTCTGTAGGATTAAAATGTACTTGCAACCCAAGATGCTCTCCCCAGTATTGACAACGCCTTCTATAGTTGCTTTCAAAGTTCTAGACTATACCCCACATGCTGTATAAAGACTCCATTCACCCCTAGCTTTTCCTCTTTATTCCAAGTTTTCATAATTCACAGGAAAAAATTTTCTCTTACTAAACCTAATACAATGCCTGCCTCCAATCTTTCAGGATAAGGAATTACCAAATCACTGTCACTGTCTCTGTATCACTGTCTTCCCGTTCATCGTCGATTTGCTCGAGCGAACACCAGTAACATCTCCATATGACCTGTCTCATGCTAGTAGAGCCCAAGGGCACTTGCTTGCTCCAGGAACATAAAGAGCCTCAACCATTCCATCAGGTCATGGGAATGAGGTCTATAATTGTTACTGGTATCTGGCATATTAAATACGACACGGGTAGCTTGCCAGGCTCTGCCGTCCGAGTAGCATACTCTTGTAGTCATCTCAACATCTAGCATTTATGATGAACTGCGCGCCACAAGCCGGGCTGTGATAGGCTGGTCTGCTGGGTGGAGTTCTGACGAGGGGGAAGTCCAGATGTGGAAAATGGAGGTCCTCATAGAGTGGGGGTCGTCTGGCTTGTTGTGAGGCTCTGCTGGGGTGGCGGGCCAGGGCTAGAACCTGCCATCCCTCCTGGGCACCTCGTAAGGAATTACCAAATAGCATCACTATCTAGATACCTCCTGGGAGAAAGATCTTTCCTTACTGAACTATTCCACGAGGGAAGATGATGTCCTCAGCTCTATCCACATCCCAGGGGAAACTCAGGAGATGCATAATATGAGTGATGGGGCATGGGGGCAAAAATATGCTGCTGGGGCCAGAGGGAGCCCTCCCATGGTGCTCACCATTCTAGAGGGTGCCCATAGCTTGGCCGGAGCACAGAACATCAGCCAGGGAAAGCACTCCAGTCAGGAGCCATGGGCCAGCCAGTGACAGGGGTGGACAGTGTCCAGAACTGGCCTGTCCTTCCCTGAATGGGCTCAGGGAAGAATCAGTGACCACATGGGACATGGTAGGACTGCCTGGTGCTGGGCAGCAGAGCCTGGACAGGGCTAGACTTGTTTTGACACAAAGAAGAATGTGGATTTAACACAGAGCATGAACTAATAAATGAAAATATTCTTAAACACACACACACACACCTTGCAGGAATGTGTGTGCTCATTCCTGCAAGGTGAATGAGCCCAGGACTCTGCGCTCATTGCTGAAGGGGTATTTTGATTGCCAATCCAAAGAACTACCTTCTAACAATGAATCTATTACTGACTAACTTTGACTCTTAGGCAAATCATTGAAATTCTGAACCACAGTTTCAACTGTCAATTGAGGGTGATTTCTCAAAGAGCCTGCTAGCTTGAAAACAATACAATGGCAGGGCAGGGCGGGAGAGGATAGCAGAGTGATATTATGAATGGGATGCCTGCTTTGCATCCCCTGACCCAGATTTGATCCCAAACACTCCACATGGTGCCCTGAGCCCCACCAGGAGTGATCCCTGAGTGCAGAGCCAGGATCAAGCGCTGGATATGGCTGGGTGTGTGCAAAAACCAAGAAAATAAATAAAAGGATACAACAGTGGGCGGGTATGTGACTCAGTGGTAGATCACTTATCTTGCCTTGAAGGATGTGGGTTCACATATAAATAACAAACAATTGCAAAAAAAAAAAAGGATATACCAGTATGAATAAGAGGAGTGAATAGTGACCAATGTAAAGAGAACCCAATTTCAGGTACACCATACAATCTTACATTCTTTCAAACAAAACAGAAAATAAAACGTAAGACAAAGGTATGGTTCATTTATTTCATCTCTCTCCATATTCTTTGTATATTTGACACTTTATTTTTTTATTATACCACCATGAGGTGTACAATTATAAAGCTGCTCATGTTTGGGTACATCTGACACTTTAAATTGGAAAAAAATAAAACACTAGGTTGACTATCCATGTGAAGAAACACAAAAAATATCACAAGAATAGTCATGACAGGATTGGCACCAAGATATATACTCCCAGGTTAAGACACTATATGTACTTATTTGGGGGTCTAAGTGGTAAGGAATTATCTTCTGTTTGTTTTATTTGGGACTACACCCTGCAGTGCTCAGATTTTACTCCTGAGTCTATACTCAGGAATCCGACTGATGGAGCTTGAGGGACTATATGGGGTCCCTCAAGGATCTGACCTTGAGCAAGTATATCTGACCATAAGCAAGATCTGACCATAAGCAAGATAAGTGATCTATTGACCTATCTCTCCAGTCCCAGGAATTTATAATTATCAAGTTCCAAGGCAGGGGAAGATTTCTGAAAACCAAGTCATTTTATTTCAAGCTACCTCAAAGCCCCCCATTCGTGTTTTTTTCCCCTAGTCTATCAATGTGGCCATTGCACACAACCATTAGCACTTCCACCAGCAAGATGACATGTTGTTCTTTAGAAATAGAGCCAAAGATTCCCTTTGAAGCTTTCTGAGAGGATCAGTTTCACAGGTCTTCTTGACAAACAGAGAAACAAGCATACCCACCTGAGATCTTACCAATGTGGAATATTTATATCACCTTGTAGCTCTTATAATAAATTTGTCAAAGAGCAAAAAATATGACAGGCAAATACCTAGATGCAGATAAAATGCACACTAAAATCTCTGGAAAATTAAATTCCAATTCCAAAAACTTGATGGTATGATTTTAATGTTATTCCTCTATTTAAAGATTTCCTTTTCTAGAATTCAATTTGTGGATTTTCAACTTGCCTTCTTCTACTTTATTTTTTAATTTTTTAATATTTTATCATACCACCATGAGATATGCAATTATAAAGATGTTCATGTTTGGGTTTCAGTCATACAGTGTTCCTGCACCCATCCCTCCACCAGTGCCCATTTCCCACTACCCGTGTCCCGATTCCTTCCACTTTAATGTTCTAAAATGAAATAAGTATTTCTTTCATTTCTCATACCTTCTCATGGATTCCTTCAGTCATAAACTACTACCACCACCAAATTATATTTCATGTATAATAAAAATTTAATGTGAAAATTTATCTCCCTAACAAATACCCCAAGATCTTGATATTACCCTTGACAAAACGGTTTAGGTCTTTTAGAATACAGCCTGACAAAAAACATGTACCAGTTGCAGAAATAGAATATTTGGAGGTTGCAGGAAAGAATTAAACAGTTGGGGCCCAGAGCAATAGTCCAGTGGGTTGGGCGTTTGCCTTGCATGCGGCCATCCCAGGTTTTTTCCCCAGCATCCCATATAGTACCCCACGCAGTACCAGGAGTAATTCCTGAGCACAGAGCCAAGAGTAACCCCTGAGCATCGCTGGGTATGATATGACCCAAAAAAGAAAAAAAAAGAAATAAATAAACAGTTTAGGGTCTTTTAGCTATAGAGGACAATGTAGGCAAAATAGGAAATTATTACAACTTCAATCTATACTTTAGGGATGTCTACTGACTGACTATAAAAAGTAAATCAGCCTCTGCTCTTTAAAAGTGCCCATTGAATTTTGATGTGTCTTATAAGTACAATAATTGTACTTATTGTCTCTATCCTTAGGTGATGGCTCACATGTTGAGATCCAGTTGGGGAGCGATATTGTATTGAGTTAATGTCTATGGGCTCACTCACATCTGCCTAGGCCATATTCAAGCTTAGACCATTTTTGTGTGTTGGTCTCAAGTGGTTGTCATTCTCTGCCACCAACACCCACTAGACAGATATGAAAGATGCCAATCCAGTTGATTTTATTGTGGTAAGATGCCACAAATGTATTTAAAGTTTAGTGTTCAAAAGAGAAACAACGTTTGATTAAAAAAAAATACTATCCTAATAGCATTTTTTAAAGGGTTTGTTAATAACTTACAGGAATGAAAAAAACACCTGCTCCACCCTAGGGCAAAATGAAAATCTCAAATGATCTGTGTGTAGATTTAAAGCAATTTTTTGACAAATAAAGACTTTAAAGTGGCACAGCATTTCCAAGCCTCTAATTATAAGATGTAGTTACTTAATTACACATTGTTAGTACCTGATTACATAGATCTGCACTAATTTGGTGATTGTGTTAATTATACTAATTAATCCACTAATTAGATCAAAACTACAATGAATTTTGTATGAAGAAATCTAAGTAAGCTGGATTATACCTAGTAAGAAATGACCCTTAAAAAGCAAAGCAATTTCCAATATTCATCTCACTCACAACCTCCCAACCATGAAACCATTGCCCCAAATTGTGCCTCTATACAAATGTACTTCAGTGTGTATATTTGCTCATAGGATGGAAGAAACAGTGACTTTAAAACCCTGGCTAAAAAACTTTGAGATCAACTCCAACTCTTTGACGTTAGAGAGAAAATGTAACCCCGGTGAAGCTAACCAATTTGAGGGGAACTGGAAAGATACCGTGAGTAGGGCAGTTTCCTTGCATGCTGCTGACCTGAGTTCAATCTCCAGCACTCCATGCGGTCCTGAGTCCCACCATGAGTGATCCCTGAACAAGAACCTGGAGTAATCCCTGAGCACAAAATCAAAAATGAAACTAAAAATAGAGATTCCATAAAACCCAGAAATCAGATTCCTAGCTGTTGACCCCAAGAACACAGAAACATGATAGCATTAAGATCTATGCCCATGTTAATTAATCAGCCCAGACCATAGATTCTGAAGTCTTTGCACATGTGCAGCCATGCAACACCTCCAAATTCCCCAATACTAAAATTTCAGAAAGAGCACAGCAAATTAGATGGAAAAGTAACTAAGAAACCAACTAAACTCAACAAAAACAATACATCCCAGCTGGACTTCTGCCCTTCCCCCATTCCTGCTTCCCGAACCCCACATACATACCAGTTTTAAGATTTTCCTGAAAAAGGTCATCTCTAAACCATCTCTAGGACTCAAAGGATTCAGCAGCCCACATTCAGTTTTCTCCTCTGCCCTCCCTGACAAAATAAATAAATAAATAAATAAATAATAATAATGCAGAACTAGCTAGCTTAAACCCTAGTACTCAATTCAATGTGAAAATTGTTGATTCTCTCAAGATTGATTCTTTCAAGAGTTCAAACAAAACAACACTAGGAATGTAATAAAGGAAGCTGACATTGGAAAAATTACAGAGAGAGCCATAAACTGAGACAGTCTTTATGGGAGGGCTGCTTGAAAGAAAGGTAAATTAGAACAAAGAAATGAAGAAGCCAAAGCTCAAAGCTGTCCATGGGAAAGGGGAAACACATCTGGAGGAATAAATGTCACCTCAGTACTTGCTGGCACTCACCTAGCTCTTGAGCATGTGAGAGTGTGTTTTAAAAATATTCATCACTTTCCTGCTGACATTCACCTAGCTCTTGAGTGTATAAGAGTGTGTTTTAAAACATATTCATCACTTTCACAAACTTGGAAGGAATACTATAAGGGCCACTGCCCACATTTTTATTTTGGTTTTGACTACCCACTAGGCTAAAACCTTTCCTATCGAGGCTTACTCCCTTCCCCAGGACACGGTAGAGGCTGAGTAGGCATTTTTCCAGTTCTCATTAGCAGGGTCCAACATAAAGCCTAGAAAAGCAGATAGTCCTTTGTTCTATGAATCTATAGGGAGTGACTGATAGGAGAGAGAGTTTGGGAGGGGCACCAGGGGAAGCCTGTGTGGGCAGCAATAAATGGAGTCAGGAGAAGCTCACCCCTGCTTTTGGTAAGTTTTCTGCCTCCTAACAACTCCTGATTTTAGCCTCTTTTCCTATTTGTTCCAGAAACTACCCACTTCCTTCAAACACTGTTTATTTATACTAATCAGCTAAAAAATATTCCCACTGTTTTTAGCTGAAAACTTTAAGGTTTTCACCTTAAAGTTTAAGGTTTATCACCATTTAACAGATTAGGAGGATGTTGTAAAGACTGATGTTTTTAAGGCCCTGTGATCAGTATGTGGCTGGGTCAGGATCAGCACTTTTCCATGACACTCTACCAGGAATTAACTTTAGGAAATGTCTTCCCAAGATGATACAATTGTCGCTTCACTGGTTTTCTTCCAAAATTGAACATCTTTTTGATTATGGTTCTGACAGACTTTAAAAACAAGTCTCCAATTCTATTTAAAATATCTAGAGTCAGAAATAAAGGTGACCCGACTTCTTTGCTAATGAACAGTGCAGTGTGTTTCCTCTAAAATATTAGAAAGGCCCTGGGGACGCCTTCCCCAAGGAAGGATAGACTTTGGGAGGCCTGTGTTGCAATTACATCACACCTATCCTTTACCTGGCTTCTTTCTTTGAAGAGGCAGATCAGAAAAGTGGTGGCGATCCCTCATTTCTTCCCACCAAGAGTCACTACCTATAACTCCAGACCTTTGTTATAGACCTGGGGGTTGGCCACTGATATAGGCTCTTTCTAAAAATAGGTTCTGCACCCCACTCCAACCAGGTAAAAACTGCACATCAGAATACAGCCTGAGGGGCTTCCCTCCCTCTGGGCTATCAGATACTGCAGGACAGAAAACCTATTTTCTTTACAATTTTTTTTGCTTTTTTTTTTTGGGGGAGGGTCACACCCGGCAATGCTCAGGGGTTTCTCCTGGCTCTACACTCAGGAATTACTCCTGGCAGTGCTCGAGGGGACCAATATCGGATGCCGGGGATCGAACCCGGGCTGGCACAGGCCAGCCAAGTGTAAGGCAAATGCTCTACCCGCTGGGCTATTGCTCCAGCTCCTTTCTTTAATTTTTAATTGAATCACCATGAGGTACAGTTTACAAAGTTGTGCATGATTTGGTTTCAGTCATACAAATGTTCCAACATCCAACCCTTCACCATTGTACATTTCCACTACCAATGTCCCAAGTTTCCCTAGAAAAAGTCTTTTGAATCACAGAATCCCAAGGGTGGGAAAGACTTGACACTAACCTTGAGAATCAGGAATACCTTTCACTTACTTGACTCTTTCCTACTAAAAGCTTCCCTTTAGATCCCATTACCACACTTCCCCAGGGCAGTGCCCAGCCTGTGGCAGAGAAAATCGGCTATTCACTCTTGCAAAGCCTGGGATACTCAGACAGATAACTGGCTGGAGGGTTCCTTAAAGCCCTTCCTTATTTTCTTTAACAGTCCAGCTATTTGTACCCAACCTTGTAATTCTCTACATTTGGAGCAACACTTATATTATGGATTGATGGTTTGATGGTGCTCCCAGTCTCTTCTGGCACTCTATTATTCATGCAAGGATTACCTTTTATTTTACTGTTTTTTATTGTTACTTTATTTTTGCTTTATACATTACTATCGTTGTTTTATTTTTTTATTATATCACCATGAATCACCAGATCCATTGGGCTACATTGACGTTAGGTCCAATGGAAATGTTACTGGGCCGCCGAGCAATCGGAATAACGGATTCAGTGATCAAGTGATATCACCATGAGATATACATTTACAAAACTGTACTATCGTTATTATTATTGAATCACCATGAAAAACACAATTACAGAGCTGTTCATGCTGGGTTTCAGGCATACAGGTTCCAAAACCATCCTCCAGTGTGCATTTCCCACCACCAGTGTCCCCAGTTTCCCTCCCGCCACCCCCCCCAGCCTGTATCAGTCTCCCCCTCTCCCTCCCTCTCTTCCTCCTCTTCCCTCTGTCCCCCCTCCCTCTCCCTCTCTCTCTTCCTCCCCCTCCTCCTCCCCCTCTCCCCCCCTCCCCTTCCTCCCCCCTCCCTCTGTTCCCCCTCTCCCCACTCTCTCCCTCTCTCCCTCCTTCCCTCTCCCTCCCTCTCCCTCCGCCTCCCTCTCCCTCTGCCTCCCTCTCTCTCCTCCCTCTCTCTGCCTCCCTCCCCTCTCCCCCTCCCTCTCTCCCCTCTTCCCCTCTTCCCTTTTTAGGCATTGTGGTTTGCCATACAAATACTGAGATATTATCATCTCCATTCCTTTACATATTTTCAGCACATAGTTCTTATCCAGAATGGTCATTTCCAACTATCCTTGTCATAGTGAGCTCCTTCCCTATCCCAACTGCCTTCTCACACAGCACTTGAGGCATGCTTCCAACTGTGGACCACACCTCCTGCCCCTTGTTTCTACTGTCGTTGGATATTAGCACTCATATTATGGGTTTTCTTTTTTATATTCCACAAATGAGTGTAATCATTCTATATCTGTCTATCTCCTTCAGACTCATTTTGCTCAGCATGATACTCTCCATTTCTATCCATTCATAAGCAAATGAACAGAAACTTCCTCAAAGAAGAAATTTAATGGCCAAAAGACACATGAAAAAAATATTCTATCATGAATCATCAGGGAGATGAAAATCCAAAGGACAATCATTTCACACCACAGAGACTGGCACACATCAAAAAGCAAGGCACTTCTCAGAAAGCTAGAAATTGAGCTTCCATATTAGTCAGCAATACCACTTCTGGAATATACCCTGGAGTACCAAAAACACAAAATAGAAATGCCATTTGCACTTCTAAGTTCACTGGTACATTATTTACAATATCTAGAAATGGAAACAACTCGAGTGCCTGCGGAACAGACTACTGGTTTAAGAAACTATGGTACATCTACACATAGGAATACTATGCAGCTGTTAGGCAAATGAAGCTATAAAAGGAATTCCTTTTACTAAAATCAGGAAGATGATGCAATGACTTTAAAGCACTTGCCTGGCAATTGGAAGGCTGCAAATTTAAACCCTCATGTTTCTGTAGGCTTTGAAGTAAACCTGACAGACCCATGGTCTGGGATCTGAGTTCAGTGAGGGAAGAACAAAACTAAATAAATTTATGGACCAGGGGAGATAGTGCTGGTTAATATTAAGGTATTTACCTTGCATATGGCTGACTCCAACTGATTCCTGGCACTACAGAGGGTTCATGAGTCCCAACAGGAGTGATCACGGAGCACAAATCCAAGAGCAAGCCCTGAACACTGCTTTGTGACTGATAAACTAATAATTTTTAATAGTTTATTAACCACCATAAGATATACAATTGCAAAGATGTTCATATTTGGGTTTCGGTCATACAGTGTTCCAGCACCCATGAATCCACCAGTGTCCATTTCCCACCACCAATGTTCCTGATTCCCATCACCGCTCCCATAGCCTGCATCTATGGCAGGTTCTTTATCTCATTCTCTTTCTCTCTCTTTTTCTCTCTCTCTTCCTTCCCTTACACATTAGGGATTACAATACATATATTTAGAGGTTATCATGAGTATCTTTCTGTCTGTATTTAGTGCTCAGTTCTAGATTGGTATTAGCACTTTTAACAATTATTAGCACACTGTTCCCTTCTCTGTCTTACCTAATCTCTGACTCCCATACGTTTGTGGTAATTTCTACCTTTAACAAGACCTCCTGATTCATGTTTCACCTGACCTTGGATATTGGTATCATAATATGTGTGTGTATGTCATGCAAATAAATGCTCAAGTGGGAGCCAGTAATATCTCCATATGTCCTGTCTCATGCTAGTAGAGCCCAAGGGCATCTGCTTGCTCCAGGAACATAAAGAGCCTCAGACAATTATATTAGGTCACGGAATGACTTAATATAATTGTTACTGGTATTTGGCATATCAAATATGACACGGGCAGCTTGCCAGGCTTGCCATGTGGGTGGCATACTCTTGTAGTCACCTCTAAATACAGCAAAATAAATGCAGTCTCAAATAAATGCAGTCATTCTATATCTATCGTTTTCCTCCTGGCTAACTTCACTCAATATGATCCTCTCCATATCCATCCATTTATATGCAAATTTCGTAAAATTAATCTTTCCTAACAGCTGCATAGTATTCCATTGTGTAGATGTACCAAAGTTTCTTTATCTAGTCATCAGTTCTCAGGCACTGCAGGGAAATGCCGCGGTGCCCCACACAAAATCCAGGAGCAGAATCAGGAATCCCCTTCTACCCCAGGGGATTGGTGGCTGGTGGACGGAGAAGGATGCAGGGAATCCGCTGAAGTTTTAAAATGCTTTACTTAACACAGGTTCAGGCATACAAATCAACAATAGGAAAAACCCTGTGCTTAGGATTACTGGCTAGGACCCCAGCCACATGTAGGCCAAGATGGCAGCCACCACGTGTTAAGGCCCTGTAGAGAGGACACCAAGACACAGCGCCAGAAGAAAGGGGGAGAAGCCACCCAAAAGAGAGTGAGCCCAAAAAGAGAATGAACAGAGGGAAACAGTCTAGTTTTTATATCCCTCTAACCCAGACCTCCCACTTTTATGGGAAGCTGGCAGGGTCAAATGCCCTCAGGTAATTTCTTCCAGGACCTCACCTAGGCCCTTTTTAGATGTTAATGTCACTGAGCCAGGATCTGCGTAGGAAATGCATTTACAGGGTAGAGAGGAGGAGCTTCTGAGATGAGCTGTATCTGAGAATACAAAGGCATACATCTGTACCAAAGACTAAAGTAATGCCAGTTAAATATTTCTCCAGGCCTTCACAAGAGTCTTGTCTCTTTACTTCATGGTAGTTTTGTATTTTAGTTGCCTTTGAGTTATCAGGGAGCCATGCTTCCATGCTTGGAGGCAAACAGCATTTCTCTCTGGTCTAATTATTTAGAGATCGAACATGGCCAAGCAAATATACTGGTAAGATCTAGCTAGTCCCACGATGATTGTGGAAGTAGGGAGAGAATATTTATACCAACCAGTATAGAATACATGGTCAGATAAACTGCCACATTTAAACTACCCTCCTATCTACAAAGTGACCTGCAGGAGGCAATCCAGGGCAGATGCAGAGGCTCTGGGCAGGTGTAGTACAACAGGGCACTATGGTTGTTTCCAGATTCTGGCTATTGTGAATAGGGCTGCTATGAAAATAAAAGTGCAGATGGTGATTCCACTGTGTGTTTTTAGCTGCCCAGGGTATATTCCAGGAGTAGTTTGGATGGTTCAAATGGGAGCTCAATTTCAGTCTTTGAAGGAATGTCCATATCGTTTTCCAAAAAGGCTGTACCAGTCAACATTCCCACCAACAATGGATAAGAGTCCCCTTTTTCCCCACATCCACGCCAGCACTTGTTCTTCCTCTTTTGGATATATGCCAATCTCCGTGGTGTGAGATATCTCATTGTTGTAATGATTTGCATCTCTCTGATGATTGATGATGAGCATTTTTTCATATGTCTTTTGGCCATTTGAATTTCTTCCTTGTTGAAGTTTCTGTTCATTTCTTCTCCCCATTTTTTTGATGGGGTTGGCTGTTTTTTTTTCTTGTAAAGCTCTACCAGTGCCTGATATATCCTGGATATTAACCCCTTATCAGATGGGTATTGTGAATATTCTTTCCCATTCTGTGGTCTGTCTTTGTATCTTGGTCACTGTTTCTTTTTGAGGTGGAGAAGCTTTTTAGCTTCAGGTAGTCCCATATGTTTCCTTTCTTCTAGTTGCTCTGTTAGTAGTGTTTCACATTTCAAGATGCCTTTAGCTGCAATGTCATAGAGGGTTTTTCCTATATTTTCTTCAATGTACTTTATGGATTCAAGTCTGATATTGAGATCTTTAATCCATTTTGATCTGATTTTTTGTGCATGGTGTTAAGAGGTCCAAATTCATACTTTTACATGTCACTGCCCAGTTTTTCCAGCACCACTTGTTGAAGAGGATTTCCTTGCTCCATTTCAGACTCTTTGCACCTTTATCAAAGATTAAATGATCATGTGTTTGAGGATGGGTGTCAGGATACTCAATTCTATTCCATAGGTCCACAGGTCTGTTTTTATTCCAATACCATGCTGTTTTAATTACTACTGCTTTGTAGTGCAGTTTAAAGTGGGGAAAGGTGATGCCTCCCATCTTCTTTTTCCCAAGGATTGCTTTAGCTATCCGTGGGGTTATTATTCCATACAAATTTCAGAGAGTGTTCAGTCAATTTCTTTGAAGAATGTCATGGGTATCATTATAGGGACCACACTGAATCTGTACAAAGCTCTAGGGAGTATTACCATTTTGACAATGTTGATTCTCCCCCAGCCATGAGCAGGGAATGTGTTTGCATTTCCTCATGTCTTCTTTTTATTTCTAGCAGTGTCTTGTAGTTTTCTTTGTACAGGTCCTTTACACACTTGGTTAAGCTGATTCCTAGGTATTTGATTTTCTGTGGCACAATTGTGAATGGAATCATTTTCTTAATATCCCTTTCTTCCCTTTCCTTATTTGTATAGGAAATCCACTGACTTTTTGGGTGTTGATTTTGTACCCTGCCACTCTACTATATGTATCTATTGTTTCTAGGAGATTTTTGGTAGAGAGTTTAGGGTTCTCTAGGTATAATATCATGTCATCTGAGAATAGTGATAGCTTGACTTCTTCCTTGCCTATCTGGATGCCTTTAATGTCTTTTTCTTCCCTGATTGCTATGGCAAGTACCTCCAGTACTATATTGAATAAAAGAAGTGAGAGTGAGGCAACCTTGTCTTGGCCCTGATCTTACAGGGGAAGGCTTTCAATTTTTCCCCATTGAGAATGATACTCGCTGTGAGCTTTTGGAATAGATGGCTTTGACTATATTGAGGAAGGTTCCTGCAATTCCCATTTTGCAGGGGTTTTAATCATGAATGGGTGTTGGATCTTGTCAAGTGCTTTCTCTGCAGCTATTGATATGATCATATGGTTTTTATTTTTTCTCTTATTGATATGATGTGTTATGTTGATTGACTTGTGAATGTTGAACCATCCTTGCATTCCTGGGATGAATCCTTCTTGGTCATGATGTATAATCTTTTGATGAGTCTTTGGATTCTGTTTGCTAGTATTTTGTTGAAGATCTTAGCATCTGTGTTCATCAGGGAGATTGATCTGTAGTTTTCTTTCTTTGTACTATCTCTCCCTGCTTTGGGTATCAGGGTGATATGTGCCTCATAGAAGCTGTTTAGGAGTGTTTCTGTTTCTTCTATTTCCTGGAAGAGCTTGAAAAGGACTGGGAGTAGGTCCTCCTTAAAGGTTTGGTAGAATTCACTAGTGAATCCATCTGGACCTGGGCTTTTGTGTTTGGGCAGACTTTTAATTACTGTTTCAGTTTCCTCAGTGGTGATAGGCTTATTCAGGTACTGGAGGTCTTGTTTCAGCTGTGGAAGGTTATAGGACTTCAGGAATTTATCCATTTCTTCTAGGTTCTCATAATCCATGGCATACAGAAACTCAAAGTAATCTCTGATGATCTTTTGGATTTCTGTGGCTTCTGTTGTGATGTCCCCCTTTCATTTCTGATTCTGTTTATTTGGGTTCTCTCTTTCCCTGTCCTTACAGGTCTTGCCGAGTGGTTTGTTGATTTTGTTTATTTTTTCAAAGACCCGGCTTTTGGTTTCATTAATCTTTTGGATTTCTTTTTTTGGGGTTTCCAGCTCTTTTGATTTTTTTCTCTCTAAGTTTTATTATTTCCTTCTTTTGCTTGCATTTAGCTCCTTTTTATGGTCTTTTTCTAATGTTTTGAGCTGTGAAGTCAGATTATTTATGTGGGCCCTTTCTTTTTTCGTGATGAATGCTTGCAGAGCTATTAGCTTTCCTCTTAACACTGCTATCGCTGTATCCCACAAGTTCTGATAGTTGCTGACTTCATTTTTATTTGTTTCCAGGAATCTTTGGATTTCCTCTTTGATTTCTTCTGTGACCCATTGGTTGTTCAGCAGTGAACTGTTCAGTTTTCAGGTATTTGGTTTGACTCCCGATATGTGTATGATTAACTTCCATTTTCAGTGCATCATGGTCTGAAAAGATAAGTTGACATAATTTATATCTTTTTTATTTTATTGAGGTTGCTTTGTGGACTCAGCATGTGGTCTATCTTGGAGAATGTTCCATGTGCACTGGAGAAAAATGTGTATTTAGCTTTTTTTGGGAAAAAAAACCCTGTATATATCAACCAGCTCTCTTTCTTCAATTTCTTCCTTCAGGGCCAGTATTTCCTTGATGAGTTTCAGTCTTGTTGATCTATCCATAGTTGATAAAGCAGTGTTGAAATTTTCAACTATTATTTTGCTACTGTTAATGTCTTCTTTGAGGTCTATTAGCAGTGGTTTTAAGTATTTTGCTGGCCCCTCATTGGATGTATATGTTTTGTAGTGTAATTTTTTCCTGATATACATACCCCTCAATAAGAAATGGCCTTCATTGTCCCTTCTAACCTTTTTAAACCTGAAGTCTATATTACCCAATACTAGTATGGCCAAACTGGCCTTTTTGGAGAAGTTGTTTGCATGGAGAATTGTTTTCCAACCTTTGACTTTGAGTCTGTTTTTGCTCTGATTATTCAGATGTGTTTCTTCTAGGCAGAAGAATGTTGGATTCAGTTTTTTAATCCATTTTGCCACTCTTTCTCTTAATTGGTGCATTTAGACCGTTGATGTTGAGAGAGATTATTGTCATTGGATTTTGTGCCATCTTTCTGTTTAAACTTGTTGTGATTTTGGGCTTTGTCTTATTTTACAGTAGACCCTTCAGTCCTTCTTTTTAAAGTTGGTTTTGAGTCTATGAAGTTCCTGAGTTGTTGCTTATCCATGAAATTGTGTATCTTTCCTTCATATCTGAATGTGAGTCTAGCCTGGTAAAGAATTCTTGGTGAGGCCTGCAGTTCACTGAGCAGTTCACAATATCCCACCATTGTTTTCGGGCTCAGAGTGTTTCATTGGAGAAGTCTGCTGTAAATCTTAGTCTGCATCAGCACATCAAAGAATATTCATGCTCCTTTTGTATGTGATTTCCTTTTTTGATCTTGCTGCTTTCAGTATTCTATCTCTATAGTTTTTGTCATTTTAATTTTGGATGTGTCTTGGAGTTATTCTTATTTGGGTTTCTTTTTAGCTGGTACCCTGCATGCCTCCTGAATCTGGAGGCAAGCATTCTTTAGTTCCATGAACTTCTC
Organism: Cryptotis parvus; assembly: GCA_021461705.1. Classification (NCBI taxonomy): domain Eukaryota; kingdom Metazoa; phylum Chordata; class Mammalia; order Eulipotyphla; family Soricidae; genus Cryptotis; species Cryptotis parvus. The sequence goes on from JAJIBD010020942.1 coordinate 89,832, forward strand.
AGCAATGATGGCTTTGACAGTTTCTTCTTCATCAGGGTTTTCTTCTTGCCCTTCTGGGACCCCAATGATCTATATATTATTCCTTTGGGCTACATCCCAATTATCTCTTGTTGTCTGTTAATTGTGAGTCTTTTTCCATCTTCTGCTGTTGTGTAGAGAATCTTTGAACTCGTCTTGGAGATCACTAATTCTTTCTTCAGCAGTTGTTACTCTGCTATTGAGGCCTTCCAGTGTGTTTTTACATTTCATTTACCACATTTTTAATATCTGTCATTTCTGTTTGTATTTTGGTCTGCATTTTCCTCATTTCTTCTCTCATGTCCTCTTGTATTTTATTGATTTTTGCATTCCATTGCATCTTTGAGTTCCTTATGCATCATTAACAATTCCTTCCAAAACTCCTAATCAGAGAGAGTTATACAGCTCATCATTATTGCTTGGCTCATCTGGGCTAGTGACTTCACACACTGAGCTTGATGGAATTCTGCATTGCTTTACCATTATGACTATTGTAGGTTGCAAATGTGTGTTCTTGGGTGGCTAGATAGTACCATTAGTAGGTATCTGGGTTGTTTGTAGAGTTTGGGTAAGTGGCAAGGAGTGTAGGGACAAATGCTCACTGGTACCTCATGTAAGATAAATAGTAAGTAGTTAACATGGACATACTAGCGACCACACGGTTTTGAGTTTTTGGAATGTGAGTGGGTGGTTCCGGCCTGTTCCCTGGGGCTGGTTAGTTCCACAGGAGGAGGCAGGGATCACACACTCCTGGTAGGAGGGATGGGAGGCATTCTCCGAGGAGCATTAAGGGAACGGTCCAGGGCAGTTCCGGGGCTGTGTGCCCGGCCCGTTGGTGAAAGTGTTGACCTGTTTCCTGGGGCTGGTTAGTTCTGCGGAGACACAGGGATCACACACACCTGGTAGGAGGCATGGGAGGCATTCCTGGAGGAGCAGGGAAGAAGTGGTCCAGGGGTGGTTCCAGGGCTGTGTGACTCAACCCCATTGGTGAAAGGCCTGTTCCCTGGAGCTCACAAACTAATTTTTTTAAAAAAATAAAATAAAATCACTACTTGTTTTAATCTCATCTCCCTCTCAGAAGACCCAAGTAACTAAAGTAAATGTATATCCTTCAAAGAGAGTTACCCATCCTTTGTTAGAACAAATACAGAGTCAGGACAGCAGTATATACGCATTCTTTCATTTAGAAACAAAGCTTTATTTAATCAAACTAAATGTCACTTATGTTATTTGTATCCACTTCACACTGTTGACTCATAACTTAGAAAAGTTTCCAGTAGCTGAGTTTTGAATAATATTGAGCTAAGTCTCAAATGTCCTTTTCCATATTCACCTTTGGCCCATTCCTACTTATAACTTTGGTCCATCACAAATACCACTGACTCTGAAAAATTTTCTGGCACACACCTTACACCTTTGTCACTCAGTATGTCATAATTAAGTAACACCGTAAAGACTTTCTTCAAACTTCTGTCTTCCCTGAACATGACCATCTGTAGGCAAAAAAAATATATCTTAATTTTTTCTCTATGTCCAATATAGAGAGTCTGTTAAAGGATGGAAGTTCATTGGATGAGTAAACAAATGCTTTCACTCTTTAAGGCAATTTAAGAGTAGGACAGAAGTCAGGACATCATCATTTCTTGAATCCCCACAAGTGCCTTGGCTTAAGGATTTTCAAGAAGCATGCAGTGACTCAGATTACACTTCTAAAGGCTATTTTCCATGCTGTAGTACATGCCGTACCCAAGGACAGAAAGAATTATGAAGGCAAAATAATCAGGAAGGGGAAAAGACCATGCACTAAACTTTCCCATCTGACTGGGAGAACCTTCTGCCGAGGTTGCCATGCTGGACCACCCCCCCCAAGTTGGGCTTATTGGTTCACTTACAGAAATCTTTCTAAAACCAATCAGACAGTATCATTTCTTTTGCTCAAAAGCCTGAAATAGATTTCCATTGCTCTGAGACAAAAAAAAAAAAAAACACGTGGCATCAAAAAATACAGCTCTGCAGGCTGAGTATGCTTTATAGTCAGGAAGTTCTGATTTGGTCATATCCTGGATCCATCTCTTAAGCACTTCATGGAGCATCCTCTAAGCCCTGAGGCACTGCTAGGTGTGCCAACTTCCCCCACCAAAAAATAATCAGGAAACATTATCTAAAATATGTGATTTGGGACTAGAGCTATAGTCCAGGGGTAGGGCTTTTGCCTTGCATGTGGCCAACCCGAGAGTTCCATCCCGGGTATCATATGTTGTCCCCATGCAGCACCAGGAGTAATTCCTGAGCACAGAGCTAGGAGTAACCCCTGAGCATAGCTGGGTGTGACCCAAAAAGCAAGAGGAGGAGAGGAGAGGGAGAGGGAGAGGAGAGGAGAGGAGAGGAGAGGAGAGGAGGAGGAGAGGAGAGGGAGAGGAGAGGAGAGGAGAGGAGGAGGGAGAGAGAGGAGGAGGAGAGGAGAGGAGAGGGAGAGGAGAGGAGAGGGTGGGAGGAATGGAGGGAGGGACGGAGGGAGGGATGGAGGGAGGGAGAGAAAGGAGGAAAATATATACCTCAATTTGCAATTGATATAATTATGTTTCTACAAATTTCAAATGAGAAATGTTCTTTCGAATTAATTAAAGAATCAAATGTGAAAGAAAATTATATGTATAAACATGCATAAATAGGATTGAATTTGTGTTGTTTTTTTTTTGGTGAGCACACACACACACACACACACACACACACACCCCAATATGCTTTTCTCTATACTTTCAATGGTGAGGGCAAACTTTCATTTTCAGCAGCATCCACATTTTAAATATTTGGGACAAAATTTTATAAGACACAGGACCTATATTAGGAAAGTAAAGAATATGTGGAATGAAGAAAAACTTATCATACCCCCTAAATAGGAAACAATTCACAAGAGCATGCCTCCCAGAATTATGATATAAAGTCAATACAGTTCTTATTAGAATCCCAAAAGAAAGGTTTCTCTTGTTTGGGGAAGTAAATTTTTAAAAAATTTTAAAGAAGACTATGGAAAATTTTAAAAGAAGGCTATGGAAAATTAAGTACAAGAAAAGCTAAGGAAACGACTTTTGAAAAATAGCTAAGAGTTCTGTGTCACAGAGAGCAGCTGGGCTAACTTAGGAACATGCGTTCTTGGGGCGGTAGAGATAGTCCAGCAGGTAATGGTGTTTGCCCTACATGCAGACAACCTGGTTGGATCCCCCAGTATCCTATAAGGTCCCCTGAGCACCACCAGGAGTGATTCCTGAGTGCAAAGCCAAGAGTAACCCCTGAGCATCGCAGGCGTGACCCAAAAAGCAAAAAAAAAAAAAGAAAGAAAGAAAGCAAGAAAACACGAAAGCAAGAAAGCAAGAAATCAAGGAAATATGTTTCACTTGACCTTGGATATTGGTATCATAATATGTACATATATATTTATGCCATGCAAATAAATGCAGTCATTCTGTATCTGTCTCTCTCCTTCTGGCTAATTTCACTCAACATAATCTTCTCCATGTCCATCCATTTATAGGCAAATTTTATAACTTCATTTTTCCTAACAGCTGCATAGTATTCCATCATGGAGGTGGGCTGGGGAAGGGGGGAGGGAACCGGGGATGTTGGTGGTGGGAGATGGGCACTGGTGGAGGACGGGTGCTGGAACACTGTATGACCAAAACCCAAACATGAACTTTTTATTTTTTTTTTAATTTTTTTTATTATACCACCGTGAAACATACAATTACAAAGGGTGTTCATAATTGGCTCTTGGTAATACAGTATTCCAGCACCCATCCCTCCACCAGTGCCCCATTTCCACACCACCAATGCCCCCCCTCCCCCCCCCCCCATCCCCCACCCGCCTTAATAGCAGGTACCCCCAGTTTTCCTCTCTCTTTCTCTCTCTATCTCTCTCTCTGTCTCTGCATCTCTCTCCCTCTTATTTTACACATTGTGGCTAGCCCTGCAGATATTTAGAGTTTATCACTTAAGTCTCTTTGTCCAAACATGAACTTTTTAATTGTATATCTTTTTATTTGTATATCTCACGGTGGTATAATAAAATACTTTTTAAAAAAATCAAGGAAATATGTGATTTTTAAAGACATTTTTATTGAGAGCAGGACACTTCCAGTCCCAGCGCCAGGCTGACTGCACTGGGGTACCATGGAGGTTTGGGGTTGGTCAGTCCCAACAAAACCCCAGCAGCCTAAACCTCCATAGTCCACAATCACCGCCATTTTCAAGGTCAGACTCCACTGCTCAGATGAGCTCCACCCAGAAATTAATCTGTTGAAAAACCCAAGTATGTGGGCTTTGTGACTGAAATCTCCAGGCTTTCATGGAAATTGAAGTCACAAAATTAACTATAACAAGCAATAATAAAAGATTACTGAGGATCTGCTATAGGTGAAGAATGATTAAGTGGTAGTAGGGAAAAAAAGAAAACAATGGTGGTGGGACATTGAATGGTAGTGAAACTGGGGTTGAATACTGAATAGTTATAAGAAAATAACATGAATAACTTTGCTGAAACACTGAGTTAAAACCCACTAAGTTTAATAAGTTCAATAAAGTGAAAGCAATAACATCCAATTTGCACATAACAGCTCAATAAAAATGTCATGACTTTAGCAATACCATTAGGAGCTTTATTTTGTAATAAGTAATATAATCAGTGCCTGATAAGGGGAACATGCATGGGGGATGGGTGGGAAATTAGGGGTCTTTGGTGGCAGTGAGGGTGCATTGGTGGTGAAACTTGGTGTTGGAATATTGAATACCCAAAACAACTGTGCTGTGAACAACTTTGTAAATCATGGTGTTAAAATTTAAAAAAAAAATTTAAAAATTAATATATAAAGAAATGAAACATCCAATTACCATGTGACCTAGCAATTGCATGCCTGTTCATTAATCCTGAGAGAAGCTTAAAGTTACACATACAAACACACACACAAATACACACACACACAACCTGCACAAAAGAATTTATGGAGAGTTGCTTTGTAATAACCAAAAACTGATGACTAAATTCCTTATAGTGACAAATGGTTAAATCAGAAAAAAAAAACTTTTCATTGAATCACTGTGAATCACAAAGTTACAAAGGTATTCATGATTATGGTTTTCAATAAGTCCTTTAGTAGTCAGGCATTTGCCTTATTATGCAAAACTTTGGGAATTTAATAACAATAGTCCACTTTCTTCTCAAGCCCCTGGCTCTTTAAAACAGGTCAAGGAGACAGGGCCTAAGCAATAGCCCGCCAGGCAGGGCATTTGCCTTGCATAGGGATGACCTAGGTTTGATTCCCAGCATCCCTTATGCTCCCTGGAACACCGTCAGGCATAATTTCTGAGTACAGAGTCAGGACTTACCCCTGGACAACACCAGGTGCTACCCAAAAAAGCAAAAAATAAAATAAATAAGTAGAAACCACATAGGAAAAAAGAAGATGGAAGAGGAGTTTCACCAAAAGGTGAGATTTGAGGGAGACTTTTCAGACTGGATGAACCTTTATAAGGTAAACTTATGAAGGCCAAAGGAAGATCCCATCTGAATAAAGACACAGGAGTATGTGACCAAATGGACAGGGCCTCTGTGGGAATAGGCCAAAAAGGAATGAGTTAGGATTTGGAAGGGGAACTGAAGGGGATACAAGGAACAGATAAAAGTGTGTGGGGTTTAGGGGGCTGGAGCAGTAGCCCAGCGGGTAGGGCATTTGCCTTGCACTCGGAAGGTCTGTGCCAGCCTGGGTTCGATCCCCAGCATCCTATATGGTCCCCCGAGCACCGCCAGGAGTAATTTCTGAGTGCACAACCAGGAGTAGCCCCTGAGCATTGCCGGGTGTGGCCCAAAAAAGCAAAAAAAAAAGGTGTGTGGGGCTTAAAGTATAGTCATTGGTGGATCATACTGGGTCCCAGAGGAAGGAGGGACATGAGGAGATTAAGATCGCAGAATGATGATTTATGTGTCACATAAATGATTTATGAAGTCTCGTTGCATCAGTCACTTTATCCCTTCTATACAGCTTCTGTGAATCGCAGCTTCATGTGCTGGCTAAGTGGCCTATTACAGGACACTTGATGTGCATTTGGTCACCGAACCAGCATAGCTCTTAGACACAGGCAAAGGTGACGTGGCCATTCATGGCCTGTGAAAGAGAGGCAGGACGACCCCAAACAGGAAAATGTGGGGCTTGGCAAGGAGTGGGTGTGAGCCCACAGAATGCTTTCCCCGTTGAGGCCTCTAACCTATCAGAGGTTACACTCGTCCCAGCTGCAAGAGCCACTACACCTGTCAAGTCCTGATTTCATATAAAACTTCTTTACTCTGTTTCCAGATTCTTCTCCCTTCGCAATCTAAAATCACAGGGCTTCCTCAAAGCCAGTCTCCTCAGCTGATATTTAATGAAATCTAAAAACCATGGCCATGATTACTAAGGAAAATGTTGCCAAAGATTCCATTGTCACTCCGCCTCAACGAAGTTCCAGCTGGAGAGCTAGCAGGAGAAGGCTTTCCCACCGAGCTCCCTGGGATTTGCAGAGAAAAAACACAGACTTGGCCCGTGACTTCAAAATGACAGGCTGACTCCACCATGCGCAGCTGGAGGCTTGCAGGAGCTCTCATTTATCTGGCTGTCTGGTTGCTTGTGAGCACCCAGCTTCACTGTGCACTTCAGCAAAGGAACATTCATCTCTTGAAACCACAGCACCCCCACATGGCTTTACAGACCGAACATCACTCCTATGGTAAATGGCTCTGACTACAGAAAACGTTCTTAAGCATTTCTTTCATTCCTGTCTCCTGATAACCTTGATGCTCCTAAGAAAGAAAATTTCTCAGGCCACTGGGAAGGCCTTCAAACTGGAGAGGTAATTCCAAAACAGACATATTATATTTGGAAACCAACTTTTTCTGTCAGGGATCCAACGGGGTCAGCCATATTCAAGGCAAAGGCCCCATCCGTTGCTTCGACCCCTGGATCGCTTCTAAGGCAGGCTGAAAAAGATACCACCTGAGAACCAGAACAGACAACAATGAGCCAAGAAGGTCTGAGCAGGAGCTTAAATGGTTCCACCCGGTTCCCTGTGACAGGAAAGCCCAAGTTCTCACATTCAATTCCCAGGTGAGATTTCAGTGTGGCATCTCAGTCTAGGCTAAAGACATCAAACTATGTCTTGCTGAAATGCTGGTCAGCACCATAAATGTTAGCACATTGTTAGTGTCAAATCTGGAACACTGCCTTAGAAGTACTACCAGGTGTTCCCTGCTTTGTTGTTAACTTTGTGACTTCTGGAAATCCATGTTCATGACAGAACAAGAATGGTAGAACACTGATGACTGGATAAAGAAACTGTGGTACATCTATACAATGGAATAGCTGTTAGGAAAAATGAAGTTATGAAATTTGCCTATAAATGGATGGGCATGGAAAGGTTCATGTTGCGTGAAATTAGTCAGAAGGAAAGACAGAGATATAGAATGACTGCATTTATTTGCATGACATAAATATATATATATATATATATATATATATATATATACACACACACATATATACATATTATGACACCAAAATCCAGTGTCAGGCGAAACGTGGATCAGGAGGTCTTACCAAAAGTGGAAATTATCGCAAACGTGTGGGAGTCAGAGGTTAGGTAAGACAGAGAAGGGAACGTGTGTGAATAAATGTCGAAAGGGTTAATACCAACCTAGAACTGAGCCTGAGCATTAAATACAGGCAAAAAAATGCACATGATGGCCTCTACATGTATGTATTGAAACCCACAATGTGTAAGAGAAAGAAAAGAGAGAGAGAGAGAGAGAGAAAAGAGATAAAGAACCTGTCATTTAGGCAAGCTATAGGAGGGGAGGGAATTAGAGACATTGGTGGTGGGAAATGGGCACTGGTGGAGGCGGGGTGCTGGAACACTATGTGACCGAAACCTCTAAACATGAACAATGTTGTAATTGTATATCTCACGGTGATATAATAAAATATTTAATTAAAAAATAAATAAATAAATAAATGAAAAAGAATGGTAGAACACTGTAATGTTCTAACAACTTCTTTCCTTGTGAATGGTAGACTTCTAATGATTTCTTTCCTTGTGAATGGTAGACTTCTAATGACTTCTTTCCTTCTGGATGGTAGACTTCTAATGACTTCTTTCCTTGTGAACTGTGTTCTACCATTAGAACAGATAGACCAGTGTTTATGGTAGAGAACTCCAAGAAAGAATGGTCCTCTTTTCTTTAATTTTCCCTTTTTTGGGTACAGCTAATTCACACCACACAAATATAAGGCAATTATAAAAAATAAAACATCACACCAAATTCTGACACAGGATTAAGCTGCAGAGACATATGGGAATTCCTAGACCACCTACACCTGGCACAGCTGTTCTTCTCCCATCTGTGACAGGCAGAAGGGGGTTGTTCTCTTAGTCAGGGCTTCTGTTATGAAGCCAAATCAGCCACAACTAAATTATCTCTTTGAACAAGTCTCCTCTGTGCTGTAACTAACACCTTCTGGTAGATCTATGAGCCATGCTCTGCTATTATCTCGGTACATGATTTTTTATCATGATCAAATCATGATTCTACAAAATGGGCTGGATTTATTCTTCTGTCAGAGAACCCTAATATCCTCTGGGACAACCCAAGTTTTTATTCCTCCACAGACTCTAATTTAACTATATTAAAACTGTCCACTGGTATTCTTCTAGATAACAGTCACAGTTCAAGTGAGAGACTCAGTAGCCAGGTTTTGTTACACTAGTGTCTTCTCTAACCATCCTGGGTCATGATTTATGGGGCCAGAAATAACTCTCAATAAGGCAGACTGGCAAGATACATATCTCTCTCTTTCTCTCTCTCTCCCTCCTTCTCTCTTTCTAGTGAAAATTGAGAAGATACCTTCCTACAAAGGCATGCTATATAACTAAGACAAAGAGAAAACAGCCTCAAAGAAGGAGAGATTCCTTGCAAGAGAAGCATGCAGACCACATGGTGAGAAACCTGATTTCCAGACACTTGTGTTTTCCATTCCAAGTGAGACCATTTATCTATAGCCTTATCCTTTTGCTTTGTTTTGTTTGGGGTGCTTAGGGATTATTCCTGGCTCTTTACTAAGGAATTATTTCTGACAAACTCAAAAGACCATATGGGGTGCTGGGAATTAAACCCAGGTAGGCCAAACGCAAGGCAAGTGCACTACCTGCTGTACTATCACTCCCTTTTCTTTTTTTATTTATGATCTTTTCTTACTGTCAAAAGTGGCAGACTACACAGACAGACAGCAAGCAGATAGACAGACAGACAGACAGACAGATATACATTCACCGAGTTCTAGCACAATTCCTATATTTTAGTCTCCTAATATTCATATGTTCACATATATCCACTAAAATATCCAACACCCTACTCACTGGAGAGATAGTGCAATCAAATACAGAATTAAAAGTCAAAGGTAACCTTGATCAGTACAATTATTTAGCAGCACTATTGTTTCTCGCTGCAACATTCCTGGCACCTAAAGATCCCTGATCTTCCAGAATCATTCAGCAAATTCACAATGAAAGAAGTCAGATATTATCCATCATGTGTGTGTGTGAGAGAGAGAAAAAAAGTTAGATCTTTCTTAAATATTTCTTCTGCTCAATGCATAAAAAAGAAAGGGTTAAATTTTGAAACCCTGTAGGGACATTAGCTTCATACATTGGAAACATTAGCTATTCTCATCCTCATTACATAAAAACATTGCCAAGACTGGGAAGGTGGATGGAGGGAAATCACACTGCAGCAATAACAATACAAACAGGGAAGCATTAGCATTTCCAGCTATTTATTCAGTCCACAATCAGGACACACAACAGCCAGTAACAATTTATACAAATTGGTTTTAATTCCTGAATGACAATCCTGCTACTTAAAGTCAAGATAAATTAACTCTGTGTGTTCACACAGATAATCAGAAAGCAGTAAATTATGTATCTCTGCATGTATTCCTCTGGTAAGTTACATTATAGCTTTCACTTACATCCATTTTGTTTCCTTTCTAATGTCGTGATGCAATTATAACGTTGGCAAAAAGTTCAAGGTTAGTTAACAGTTATCCATGGCATGTGGACATTTCTCAGAACAGACTGTCTGAATACTACTTTGGGTAAAGACAAAAACATTTAAGGGCTGGACCGATAGTACAGTGGGTAGGGCATTTGCCTTGCACCACGGCCAACCCAGGTTCGATCCTCAGCATCCCATATGGTCCCCCAACCATCATAAGGTATAATTACTGAGCTCAGATCCAGGAGTAATCCATAAGTATTGTCAGATGTGACCCAAAATGAAAAAAAAGACAAAACAATTTAGTTCTAGATTTTGTGCAATCTACGTTAACAATTGTTTGCCAAGTGGGGTCTACAGAGTCCTGTTTTCAGAATCACAATGGGTGGATGAATGTTAAAATTTCAGGGTACTGGGCTCACTCCAGACCTACTGAATCAGAATAACTGAGGGTAAGTCCCAGAAAACAGCAAATTTGTTTATTCATTTGTATTGTAGTCTTTTTGACATCCCGTGGGATCCAGTCGGTAAAGGCTCTAGTCCAGCGGTCATCTCCAAATCGCATTACATGTCCAGCCCATCTGATTTTCGATGCCTTGGCAAAGGAGACAGCATCCCTTACTCTGGAACAGCGATGGAGGTCGGAACTCAGGATTCCTTCTCTCACTTGAGTGAGGTGTGATATTCCAAGCATAGCTCTTTTGATTCCTCTCTGGGAGATCTGAATAGCATTCTCATCCTGCTTTCGTAGGACCCAGGTCTCTGAGGCATATGTTAATGCAGGGAGAATGGTGGAGTTGAAGAGATTTGCCCAGAGTCAGAGGTTCTTTGTCTTTTTTAGCTGTTTCTTTGATGCTTTTGAAGGCATTCCATGCCGCTCTCTTCCTCCTGCGCAGCTCAAATTTTAGGTCGTTCATCATGTTGACTTCTCGACTTAGGTACACATAACTGCTGCATTCAGAGATGTTTGTTCCATTAAGAGTGAATGGGGCCTCTGGAATTAGTTCATTTTCCATGAACATAGTTTTGTTGAGATTCAGCTGTAGACCTATCTTTCCACATTCTCTGTCAAAATCAGCCAGCATTTGTGCCGCTTGGCTAATGTTTGGTGTTATTAGAACGATGTCATCAGCGAAGTGGAGGTGGTGTAGTTGCCAATCATCTATCTTTTCTCCCATTCTTATTGCTTCATGATGTTCTCGGAGGGTGGCACTGAAGAGTTTTGGATTCCACAGGATGTCAAAAGATCATGTGGCCGTCCACCTACAAGATGGTCAGATGACTTCATCAAGACCCTGAATGAATGGTTTGAGGCTCTTTGTATTCCTGAAGCAACCAGATGCCATTGGGCTACACTGGCACGTGATAGGGTCAAATGGAAATGTTACTGGCACCCACTCGAGCAAATTGATGAATAATGGAATGTCAAGTGATCAAGTATTATAGTTTAGGGAATAGGTTCTAATCATCTTATTGTTTCTATTCTCACTACTGAAGCTTCCAGGCTCTTCAATACTACTCCCATGTCACTCTGGTCCTATTTTCATTCTCTGCACTATTTGTTCAGCAGTTTTATGATTCACACCAAGCGTTTGTCAATGTTCAATACTGTCTATTCCCTTATTATGTTTCCCTTTATTCCCAATGAATGAGATCATTGGGTATTTGTTTTCCCTCTGACTTATTTGGATTAACATTACACCCTCAAGATCTAGCTGCATTGCAGACAACTGCATGGTTTCATCTTTCTCAACAAGGGAAGAAACCATGTATCCCTAAGGAAAAGCTGGGGGAGAGTAAAGACTAGAGCCAAGTTCAGAGACAGAGAGTCACAAAGACTGATCATGAAACCAAGAGAAAAATGGTACTGTTATGGCCCCATCACCCCCTCCCCACAGGTGCCTCTGCTCCCTGAAAGCTCCTGGTCTTCTCTGTCAAGGCCTGTGTCTGTAAGGGTTAAAGTCACTGTCCTTCAAGGAGCACCTTTCCCCTCATAAAGTTGGGATCCCTCATACCTGGCCTCTTACTTTGGGGACAGGCTCAACTCCTTCCACCTACATGAATATCGGGCTGCAAACCTCTAAGCCTGAACTTTTGGGGGGTTATCTGAATATCAATTCACCAGACTAGGTTTGGCTTCAAATCCAAGTTTCTCAGAGGCCTCTGCCCTGTCTCCCTCTAGCCTCTCTTCTGACTGGACTACACTCAGGTACCAACAGACTACACTCTGTACCAAGCTTTTTTAAGTTCCTGAGAGATCCCTGAAGTGATGATAAGTTGCCATGTATGGGTATGGTCTCTCTGAGTACACTATCACAGGTATCTACTGAGACTGGAGACAAGCTGAGACCCCTCCCCAATGAGGAGAAAGCACATCCATAGGGTCACTCTTGGCTTTAATTCATCAGGAATGTGATGGAAGGGTCTTAAACTGCAGACCTGCAACCTCAAGGAAATGGTGAGTAAAGAAAAATTTCTCTTGGAGGACAGTGTCAGTCTTCCCTGCCAGGAGAAGCAAAACACCTCTGTAAATGAAAAATTCACCCTGCAAAGCTGGCCAAGCATCTCTTTCAGGACAGAAAACTAAGCTTCCCACCCATGGCATATACAGAGTGTGGATTATCAGGAAGGATTAGAAAACAGGGCCTGAAAGTCTTGAGTAAAAGTGATTCAGGCAGGATCATAAATCTGGAGCATGGACCCACCCTTACCTGATATCCCCACTATTTAACAGTGCTTGAAATTTCCAGCTATTTGAGCTGTATGTTAGACAATACATTTATCCAACTGGGATAGATGCCTTTCCATCTGCTTAGAACATAGGTAAGTAAAACTTCCAAGTTGAGTTTTAAATATGCCCATGCTAGGGATGGGTAATTAAAAGACAAGAGATGGAGATAAGGATACAGTTGCAGAGACTATCATGGTGGAACGAGCAATCACTGAATTACAAGAATCCCAAAGGAAAGGTGAATTATAACAGACAAAATTTGAACTACTTGCACGTCTATCACCTACAGAAGTTGGTTGCTTTTTTTTCTATTTAATAAAAATGAACAAGTAAAGAAGTAGCACGGGAAGTGGGGGTTGAAAGGAAGATGTGTACACTGGTATAAGTCCACTGGTTTTATTAACTTAAAGAGGCAAATCCCTTACACTCTGATTAGAAAAGGAAATAAGGAGTATGGTGAAGCTAATAAACTGTCAGGTATTCTTCTAAACCTCTGCATACATCATTTATTATAATATATATCAAATTCTCTGGAAAGTAGATTTTAATATATTGATTCACAGATAATAATATAGAGCCTCATGGAGATTTAAGCAAAAAGTAAGCCTAAGGTCAAATATCTAATAAGTAACTAAATCAAAGTTCAATCGAGATCTGTCTGATTCCTAAACATGTTCTCCTTCAACTATGCTGTATGACTTCTACCAGACACAGACTTAATCCACTGAATATCCAAAAACACTGCTGCCCAGCAATACTGATGCCATAAGTCAGACCGCATGCCGACAGCAGCCAGGATGGACAGATAATGACCAAAATGCTTTGGCTCACTCCCCTGCAGTGTCCACGTCTGCTGCCTTGGCCAGCTCTGCTGGGTGACCTGTGTTTTCTATATTTGTTGGTGCTTAATAGGAAAATACCCATCACCAACGTCTCATCATGCTAAGAAGCCAGGAGATGGTAATTTATCATACATAGGATAATTTCACTCAGAGGTCAAAGTTCACTCCAATAATTCCAATCCCACATGTGACTATATTCTCTGCCTTGTCTAAAACTGCGACAAAAATACAATTTACTCTTACAAAGCACACATGCTCAGATGGCTGATTTTGCTTTACAAAAAGAGTGCAAACAGGGTGTAGCTGGGTTTTATTTGTGGCATCAGTTGAGACCACATAGTGGTAAAGACCAGCACTGTATTTGACTCATCTGAACTCCTGACCGCAAGCTCCAAAGTGAAAAGCATCTGCAGGACAACCTGAACTATTGCTCACTCACCTTTCTCTTCTTCAGACCCAGAGGATGATTTCTGGCTTTTGACTGCAAATGCTGTGCTTGGTCATGCCACTTTGCAGCATATTTTCAGGAAACATTGAGACACTCACTAATCCATAAGGTAAGCAATCAATGCAGTCACTAGAGGGGAGACAAGAGATGCAATTTTACCCTCAGACCACAGTACACAGACTCTCCCCAGACTAAAATCTTATTTTCAACACCTCACCAAGAGACCCCAGGCTTGATAGGGTTTCACCAAGAAACCACCCAGCACAGGAGATTTCTTGTCAGCTCACACACTCCCTGTATTATTTGTGGTATTTTCCTTCTGCATAGAAGAATTCTTCACCGCCGTATGCTTAATAATTCCATTGTTTTAAGTGCAGCATCTTTGGAAAGGAACATAGAGGAAAACAGCACCATGTGCATGGGGCTCTAGAGGTGAACTGCCCTAGATCTGTCACTTCTGAGGCAGCATCATCCAGCCTTTCAGGCAAAGCTGCCAAACTCTAGGGATGTGGTACACGAGGCTGACTTTGCACAGAAACCACTCAGAGGGCATTAAAGGCCAAAGGACAACAGAGTCACATTCCTGTTAGTGGCCCAACAAGTTATTATTGATTCTGATGGAAAAACTTTATTATTCATTTGAGCCAGAGAAACAGAAATGGTCATGGTAGAAACACAGGAGAATACTCCAGCTAGCATATGTGGGTTCCACTCATGAGAAGACCTCAAAGATTATGGCATCTGGTTCTAAGGAAGTTCCTGTACATATCTGTTTCCATAATCCCAAAAAGTATGGCAGACCTAAGTTTTAGAGACATTTATATGTTCCATATTATTCCATGTGCTTTTAAATTAATCATGCCTATGCCTGGAGGAAAACTAAAATACAATGGGGAAAAGCATAAAGCATGTCATCTTATTAGGAGACTCCCAAAGTTCAACAGACTTCCAAAGCCCTGCAAAAAATAAAAAGAAATAAAACCTCCCCAAATATTTCAGCTTTAACTCAAAAATTTCTGAAGGCACTTGTTTAACTCACTCCACACCCTTCTTTTCTTAGAACAGCAACTAGCACCTCAGGAAAACCAAGAGAAATCCCTCATAAAGGATTGGTAATCTTCCAGATCATGCCAGACTTGGAAGTTGAATGTAGAAACATTAGTTCTGGAGAAAATTTCCAGAAAAGGGAAAAATAAAAAGGATTTTGGAAACTAGAGAGCTCTGATAGGCCAAGCGTGGTGCGAACAGAGCTCATGAGCACTGATACCAACATAACAGCAAATCAGATAAAGACAGGGAATAGATGAAGAGGCAGAGTCAACCATAACCGCCAATCAGATAAAGACGAGAACAGAAGACATGACAGAGTCAACCTCAGGGACAAGTGGAATAAGAAGAAGTGGGCCCAAACCTTGCCATTATTGCTACTTCATGCCCCCAATCCAATACACAATTGTCTTTTATTACAGCTATGACATCCACTGATTTGTTTTCATCTGTATTCATGTCCCTGTTATTGTTTTAAATTCACTGGGGGATAATTTTAAACTAATCTTCCAATCTTTTTCCAAGAGGTCTCATCAATAACAACTGAAAGGCTGATTAAAATAATGCTCTGTGTAGAACAAACTAAGTCAAAATTACTGTGGGGAGTAAATTACTCTAACAGAGACATAATGTCAATGCCATCATTTATAAAAGAGTTGTTGCCAAATGCTATCTCAATTCACAAGTATGCTCGGGTAGTAGCTGGTCTTCAACAGGACATCCAGGGAGAATGAAGATAAATGAGGCGGATTGTGTTCTCCCCAGGTCCCCCGTTCTGTAGGAAAGCTGGGCACAGGAAAAGAATCTGAGTGCTTCACAGTGACTCTCCCTAAATACAGCTCAATTCTGTCAGACCCCCTCCAGCTAGGCAAAGCCCCCACTCCTAAAATAATTCCCTTTCAAGAGCATTTATCCCTTGTCAAAGAGGTAAATGCTGACAAGTGAGAAGTGGCCAGTGAATACAGATACCCACAGACTCCATCCATAGACAGGTATTACAGTTAGAGAGGGAATGGTTTCCCAAGAGGGGCAGCAATGCTATATAATCCTTTTTCTCACTGTAGATTCCTGGGTCCCAGAGAGAGCAGCTGGTAGTTAGCAGACAGCAAGGTAACATCTGTCTTGAATAACAGCAGAAAAGTAGAGAGAATAAAAATCATTAAAATAAATTCAGTGCACTTGTACTGCATTTCTCTAAATTTTCAAGATGAAAAATGGAGGCTCAGAAATGATAAGCAATTTTCCCAAGTCCACACATGCTCAATGAGGCCTTAGCCACAGCTTTGCCTACAGTTCATTTTCTACCCACTTTGCTTAAAATTCTTGCTAGAAGACCAGACATGGTTTCACTTTCCATTTTGGTCCCAAAATTTTCATTTTGTTTTATATATAGGGGCACACTCAGTGGTGCTGGAGCAGCCAGTCTCACCAGGGTTCCACCCAACATGTCAATCACTGATATGTAGTACTACATATCAGGAATTGAACTCAGGGCATCACACTTGCTAGGCACTTTAGCTAGGCACTCTGCCACCTAAGGTATCCTCCCTCAGGCCCATAAAGTGTGGTTTAAATAAAGCTATCTTTCTTGCCCTAGCAGCAATTCATGAAGGGAGCTTGACCTCACTCTGTGTGACCAAGAGTCTCACTCTGCAGGATCTGATAGACTGCAGACAGTGGCCTCCTCAGCAGAGAAGAGCCAGTAGAGAGTGAGCCCTACTGCAGAAGCTCCAGTCTGAGGCTGAGCCGCTGCTGACTGTCTATATGTTGGTAGTGAAGGGTCCTGCACAAGAACACATGACTCACTATAGTCTAGTCCATGATAGTCCCTGGCAAGGAGAGCAGATACATGTTGACTCCCACTCATTGATTCTCTCACTATTGACCACTAAAGTCTGTATTAGGGGCTGGCAAGCCTAAAGACACATCTTAGTGACAGGAGAGAGGTGTTAATTTAGCTAGAAAATCAAATCAATTCCAAATTGATTTGATAGTAGCCTGAATACATGCATGCCAATCCAAAGAGTACCAGCTTAGGCCCAGTGTTTGGAGTCTTCACCCAGCAGAAGACCATAGGGCAACCAATGACTAATTGGTCATTAAGATTTTCCTCTTCCCCAATCTACCCAAGTGGTCCAGAAAAGGTATAAGTTTTTTCCTTAGTATTGGCCACAGATTATGTTCTGGCTAGAGTCAATATGTCCTAGAAAAGATTACTGCAAATGAAAGGGGACAGAAACACAAGCCTGAAATACAAACATACTTCAGAGCCATATCAGGGGAAATTTTACTTTATTTGTCATGACTCCATAGGAGCTTGAAGTCCCATGGTTGGCTGTGGGGCTACTGTGGAGATTATGGGTAGCAAGGAGGGAAAGTCATGGGATGGCAAATGAGTGGTTCAGACCCTTGGGTTAAGAAAATTCAGCTCCAAGCAAAAGAGAGTCTGTGATGCCTCACTTATCCCAAAACCCAGAACACAATTGCATCAACACTTATGCATAAGTATTCACCTTTCCAGGGCATTTTGCAGTTTTCCAAGTATTTTGCACATAGCCTTTCATTGTACTCTCACAAAAATCCTGTTTGTGTTAGAAAGCTAACTAATTAGCTCTCCAAGCTCTTGTTCTCTCCTTGAACATGTACCTTATCTGCTTGTCTCTATGTTTCTTTGCCTATTTCCACTCTGGAGAAGCACATGTTTCTCTCTTGAACTCACACATCTCTCTTTCTCAATAAGTTTCAATAAAAACTATCTTGCTTCAAAATAAAAAGGAAAAGAAATAAAGTTAATTCTACGTTATTGTACCTCAAGATACTGTGGTATAGGAAACCCTAAGGGCATACCCAAGATACACATGTGTCCAGGGAAGGGCAGAGCTAAGGAAGATTCAAAAGACTATTTGGATCCTACACTTGCCTTTAGAATGTGCATGCTTCTCCCCTGAAATCTTTTCGCCAGTGGCTTCAAAGAACAATATTACTCAGAATTACAAGCTCCTACCCCTTGCTATGTTCTCAG
Source organism: Cryptotis parvus (assembly GCA_021461705.1). Taxonomy (NCBI): domain Eukaryota; kingdom Metazoa; phylum Chordata; class Mammalia; order Eulipotyphla; family Soricidae; genus Cryptotis; species Cryptotis parvus. The sequence continues at coordinate 108,012 of JAJIBD010020942.1, forward strand.
TCAACGAAAGGCCTTAAGATTTCTTATAGCCAAGTTCTCAAAAGTTGCTTAACATTGATTGAGTTCCTAGTCTATGCCAAGTGCCATTGTAGCTCTATTTGTAATTCTATGAGGCCAGGTTTTACTGTTATTCATTTTTTAAATCCCTATTGTATGTCAGATGCCAAGGCTCAGACCATCAAAATTATGTTTATGGCCACACAATATCAGAATAAGACTTCTGGCCCACGCCTTTCTGGTTATAATATTTTAACTCTACAAATCAAACTTGTCATCATAGTAATTTTCAAAGAATTTAACCATCTAGAGTACCGTGATAGAATTTATATCTTAGGAGTTACCTCATTTCCTCTCTCAGGTTACTTATTTTTTCAAGCACTCTCTTATCTTTCACTGTCTCCTTCACAGCAAACACCCATGCTTACAGACATGAGTGCATGTACACAAGGGTACACATGGGCACACACACACACACGCATACCCGTGCACACACATACACACACACCGATAAGCAAACAGATCCTCAAATAAAAAAATTGAGTCTCTTTGTGCTCCCTGGCTACATCAAACTGAAGAATAGTCTCACTTGTGTTTTTCAATGTGAAAGAAAATTTTCAAGCAAACGCACTGCACAGTATGCATGTGTCATATGATCAAAGAGAGGATCTTGGAGCAAACGAAAACTGCAATAAAGAAAATGACGGCATATTCTAAATGAGGTTAGATTAATTTTTAATTAAGAGTTTGTTGTAGGAGAATCTGGAGTATGTAATTAATTTTTTTCTGGTCTTCTGCTTTACCAAAACAAACAGAAACCCCAAGACATCTGATTTGCCTACAAATATTGAATTCATTCTAACTACATTTTGAAGACCCATTTAAAGGAAGAAAATACATAGTTGGAATCAGAAAGAATGAGAGTTCTAATACCAGCTCTTCTTTTGATCACACATGCAATCTTGGAGATGTTAACCTCTGAGGCTTTCTTCATCTTCTTTGTGACAGTGGCAATGCTTTGATATTATTGGGGGTATTGATCACTTGATCACTTGACATCCTGTTATTTATTGATTTGCTAGAGCGGGTGCCAGTAACATTTCCATTTGTCCCTGTCATGTGCCAGTGTAGCCCAATGGCATCTGCTTGCTCCAGGAATACGAAGAGCCTCAAATCATTCGTTCAGGGTCTTGATGAAGAAGTATGAGGACAGAGGTTCTCTTCTACCTCCGAGGCCGCCAGGGAACAGATGAAAACTCACAAGTCTGGCACAGTTCCAAAAAGGCTTTTAATAGTACAAAAGCTCTTCCACTGCAATCCAGAATAATGGAAGACCTTAGCTCTGGTCAGAACTTAGACCATACACGAAGGCCCAAGTCTCCTACCAAAGAGAATCACACCAGAGAGAGAGTCCTACCAAGAGAAATCTACCAGAAAGGAGTCCCTCCAAAGAGAAGATCTCATCCGAGAGAGAGCCCTACCAAAAAAGGGAGTTCTTCAAGTCAGTCCCCTTATATATACCAAAGTAATCCTAACTTCAGAGAGGGTCTTATCAACAAAGAACCCTAAACGGCTCTTTTGATTCCTCATTGGGAGACCGAATAGCGTTCTCATCCTGCTTTTGTAGGGCCCAGGTCTCTGAGGTGTATGTTAATGCAGAGAGAATGGTGGAGTTGAAGAGATGTGCCCCGGAGCCAGAGATTCTTTGTCCTTTTAGCAGCTCCCGACATGGGAAAACTGTACTTTGCTTCCTTTCCAGACTATCTGAGGCCTGAGGTCACTTCAGACATATAATAAAGGGCTTTAGAGAAGCCAGAATCTTCAGGGCATCTTGTCTGTGGAGCCTTAGAACTCACACAGAGGAAGCACCTAGCTAAGATCCAATCCATTGTCTATTTCTGAAGTTTTAATCATGGGCAGAGAAGATATTCTCACAACAGCAGGTTTTCCCCAGGATGAGAAGGGGAAACCTTCTCTGTATCCTTTCTAACCTAGAGCAGAAAGCCAAGGCAGTGAAAACCATGGTTTGACCTTATAGAGACTTATTGCCAAAGCCAAAGAGCAGCGGCTCAGACCACATCCACAGACTATGAATTAATAGGTGTGCTAAGCACTTTTCATCAGCTCATTATTCTCACCACAATGCTATAAGGCAATGATGCTCATATCAATCTGATGAAAAAAATAAAGCTTTAAGAGAGTGATTTCAATTAAACAAGTGCAAGTAAATCACAAATAGAAATGCAACCTGAACTCAGGTCAGATTAATACCAACAAGGTTTAGTACCTTGATTGCACTCCTTCCTACCGTTAATTGAGCAGAGTCCCCACATTCAGTGCTGACACCCCCCAGAATCCTAATATATGTCTGTACTGAAGACTAGGAGTTTTGTGTTCAAATAGAATCTGAGTTGAAGTGCCTGGACAATTTTAACCATTCCCACTGCTGGGAAACAATCCCCAAAAAATAATTTTGTTTATGTTATTGATCAGGATCCTAGCAGGAAACAATTCTACTCAGAGGCTCAAGTGAAAAAAATGTAATAAAATCTGGCTCTCAGAGGAATGAAGTGGGCTAGGAAAACTCCCAGTGATGTCAACATCTAACATCTCAAAACCAACAGAAGGAAACCACTCCCACCTTCAAACTTGGAATAACCAAGGCAGAAGTAGTGGAACTGTAGCTTGGGGAAACAGCAAGAGCTGTGGTCACCCAGGGAAACATTCATGTCCTTAGTAGGTTAGTATCTAAAGAGGAGAAGCTGGTAAGAAAGTTCCAGCTTCTCTCTTCTCCCATGCTTCCAGCTCTTGCGTGTTTCCCAGAGTCAGGTCAGACCCAGTCACACAAGTCATCAACAAGAAAATCTGGATTGAGAATCACAGAAGGATTAGACTCCAGTGGCACAAAATTCACAGTGGAAGAAATAGATGAGTAGATTTAGGGCAGAAGGAAGAATTAGAGAATAATTGACAAGAAGAAACAAATGTGTTTTAGTGGGATAATTAGGTAAAGGAATTCTCTTTTCAAAGAGGTTATATAATTAATTTTCCTAGTATCAGTAACTGTGGTTTAAGGTGCTTGATTTTTGCCTTGGCACTGTTTCATAGGGTGTTTTATGATGGAAATGGGTGTGAATCTCAGCTCAGAATCAAGAGTACAAGAAATGAAACATTTTTCTTTTTAATAAATAAATTTAATTTGTATTTTGATCTCCTTTATTAATGGCATTGCAGGAAATTTTACCTCTGTCATATTTGAGAGTTTCTCAACCCAAGAAACTATGGCACTAAAGGCCAAGATATTGAGAGCTCCATCTAGATTACCCATACATAATGGGGCACTTGAGAATATCCGCTGACCCAACATCAGAGCCTTTCAGATGACCCAAATACAAAAAAAAAAGTGAATGGATAAAGTCTCTTGCAAGATACTTCTCCTTCCATTCCCTTCCCCCCCTCCACCCATGCTGTTCCCCATAGACATTACACTATGCTTCCATGGGTGGAAAGAGGGATAAGCTAGGTAGAAAAAAATCAAAATATGATTCAGCTTCCCATATATTTATTTAAATTGCCAGATAACACATGTCTTCTTGTTGTATGTGCAGCTCAGAAGGGTTCAATTAACTGCCCAGAGCTATGTAGTATGCAAAGACTCTGTAAATCATCCATTGCCTCTAAAGCAGACCCTCCTAAGCAGTTCAGGATTGCAAACAGCACCACATGTTTGATGATAGAAAATGTTGAGAAAGATTCTCATGTCATAACTAGCTCACAGGGAAATAGTATCATCCTGGATTGCCAAAGACTACTGTGAGTGTGAGAAGCATATATAGAGAATTTTTTTTAAAACCATAGATAATTTTTTTAAAACCATAGCAAATTATAAGAGTGCATCTTTTGCAATGTAAAGGAACCAGGAAGCAGATCAGGAAGATCTCCCAAGAATCAAGAATCAATATTTTTGAGTGTTTATTTGAATGTTATGCTCCTTTGTAATTCAAACAGTAGAATAAGGGAGCTCTAGCCTTTCTGAAATGACATTCCCTACAAAGGATCCTAGAAATTAACTTAGAGAACCCATATTTGCCTCTTATTTCTTGTTCCCACCCTCAACCAACAACCTACCCCACAAAAAAAGCAAGTCAGTGAAGCATGGATCATTTCATTAGATCTTTTTTCTTGCATTCTCCCCTCAGCAACTGTTAATGTCCTTCCTTCGAGCATTAGAAGTTTGTTGTTTTTCATTGATTTATGTGCAACTAGGGATCTTTGTCAGTTTAATTAAGAAAAAATTGCACTGCTCTATATGCTTGTCAACTTAATTTTCAGTATTTGTCTTGTTTTACAATGTAAACTTTGGGGACAATTTGTTCTGTCTTTAATCAACACTAAAGGGATTTTTTTTAATCCTTTACTCTCCTGCTTCCAAGTCCAATGTGAACAAAACTACTCCACATTTTCCTCTTGTTTCAAAACTTGTATGTTTATGTTGATTTTGTTTTGAAGAAGGCAAGCTTTTTTATTAGAGGAAAAAGTATGAGCATAACATAGACAAGTTAAAAAGAACTAAACTAAACCTAGGGCCAGTGTGGCCCCTCCTCTGATTTTCTGGGTGTTCTTTGACAATCAGGGATTCCTGGCTACCATCTTGAGCAGCCTGATAGTCTATACTATGACAGCTAGGTCTGGTTCAGTATATCATGACTGAACTCTACCTAGTATGGACAAAGGATGAAAAATAATCAAATGAATTCTTGGAAATTGCACTAATCGCTACATTCAACTTCCCAGATTTTGGTCATATTGTGTAGCAATTTAGCTGGAAAGCAGAATTTTTATTCTGGGAAGACATGGGTTCTTAATTGGAAATTTAATTTCTCTAGGCTATTAGTAATAGCCAGTGGTCTCTGCCACTTAGGATGAGTGAAAACAGCCCATTTTTTTAATCTTCAAAATATTTTATTTTTTTTAATTTTTAATTATACCACCATGAAACATACAATTACAAAGGTGTTCATAATTGGTTCTTGGTAATACAGTATATCAGCACCCATCCCTCCACCAGTGCCCCATTTTCACCACCAATGTACCCCACACCCTCCTGCCACCCCCATGCTGCCTTAATAGCAGGTACCCCAGTTTCCTCTCTTTCTCTCTCTGTCTCTCTCTCTGTCTCTGCATCTCTCTCCCTCTTCTTTTACACATTGTGGCTAGCCCTGCAGATATTTAGAGTTTATCACTTAAGTCTCTTTGTGTATATTCAATGGTGAGTTTTAATCTGCCATTACCATTTCCCACATTTAGTAAAACACTGGTATCTATTTATGTCGTATTAATGAATGCAGTCATTCTATATCTGTCCTTTTCCTTCTGACTAATTTCACTCAGCATGATAGTCTCCATGTCCATCCATTTGCAGGTAAATTTCATAATTTCATCTTTTCTGACAGCCGCATAGTATTCCATAGTGTAGATGAACCACAGTTTCTTTAGCCAGTCCTCTGTTCTCGGGCATTTAGGTTGTTTCCAGATTCTAGCTATAGTGAATAGCGCAGAGATGAATAAAGAAGTACAGATAGTGTTTCTGCTATGTGTTTTTCGGTCTCTCGGGTATATTCCCAGGAGTGCTATTGCTGGATCAAATGGGAGCTCAATATCTAGTTTTCGAAGGAATGCCATTTTTCATTATCAGAAAGAGAGAGGGATGTGTTCTAGATTCAGTCTTCTGGAGATCAGGATTCTCCAAACGCATAAGGTCTTCCTGGAGGATGTCATTTTAATTGTCTAGATTCCACCACTTTTCAAACAATATTCTAACTGGACAGAGTCATGGCAAAGGTACAAATACAACTGACAGTATAATTTTACAGCTGTAAAAATCTATCTCTGAGTTTTATTTTCAAACTTCTCAACATTATAAACAAATAATAAAAGATTATTTCATCATGATCACATAAAGCTTTGAATTTAGTTTCCTACTTCATGTTTAGAATTGGACAATATGTACTTATCAAGTAGGGGCTGGAACAATAAGACAGTAGATAGTGCAATTTGCCTTGCACATGGCTGACCTGAATTTAATCCCATGCACCCAATACGGTCCTCTGAGCACTGCCAGGAGTGAGCTGTTCCTCGGAGTTGCTCGCTACGGCTGCCGGTCCCCTCAGGTACTTTGTGAGGCTGAAGGAGCCTCCAAAGCACTGGATGCTGGTTAGGAAGAAACAGGAGGTATATTTTGTGACCCATCCACTTCAGACCCACAGCTGCGCTGCTCGGCCGACCCCATGTGGAAGCAACCCATGGAGCTGACCTCCCGGTAAGGGGGCTCGGCCATCCCCTGGCCGAGTCCAACATTGCTCCAAGGGTTTGCTCTCATGTGCAGGGAAGAGACCACGCTGGCCTGACTTGGAGTGGAGTTTTGAGCCCTGCCCTTTCCTCTGCCTCCATGCCAGTTGCCCTGGAAGAGAGAGACCCACTGACGCCAGACATACAGCTCCCTTGGCACGCGCCGGCCGCAAAGCAGCCACACGATATTCTTAGAGAATGATGATTTTAGGATAAGGTCCTTCCCAATATCTTTCACATTTATACATTGTGTACAGTTCTAGACAGGTTCTAACTGATACCAGTAAGCCTAGCAAGAAGCCAGAGCAAACCACACATCATGCAGTCTGTCATTCTCAACATCCAGACTCTATAGTCCCCCAGAGCTCCATCCAAGAGAAAACCTGATCTTCCCCCCTTTAAGTTTCATCAGAAAATGCTCGAGATGAGAGCCTTCTACTGAGACTATACCACCTACACAGCAGAGCCTGGCAAGCTACCCGTGTTTTATTTACGTGTTATGCCAAAAACTAGTAACAATTATGGACCTCAGTTCCATAACCTAAAGAATGAATGGCTTGGGGCTCTTCCTGTCCCTGGAGCAAGCAGATGCCCTTGGGTTACACTTGCTTGTGACAGGACTTATGGAGATGTTACTAGTGCCCACTCAAGCAAATCGATGAACAATGGAAGACAGTGACAGTGATACGGTCCCCTGAGCACTGCCAGGAGTAATCCCTAAGAGCTCCCAAATGTGGCCTGAAAACAGCAACAAAAAGTTGATCAAATAATAACATTTATCTTACCAATTTTCCCTAAACTTTATCCTCTAAAAGTACATGGTTATTATAACGAGCAATGTTGAGCAGCTCTTTTTATCTCATAAGATATAGTTACTATCCCAAAATAAGGATGAGGGAGCCTTTTGCCCCTCTTTCTCAATAACCAATTCCAAGTGAAACTAACTTTGGCTTGTAACCATCTTTCCAGTAATATTTTTGGCATCAATTAAGGTAACATACAAGTGATGGGAGTAAGAATCCTTTAAATCTCCTTCTTTTAAGTCCTATAACGAATGTTATTTTCTTATCTCTAAGATCATTCACTTAGATCTGGACAAGTATAGCCATCGTAAAATGGAAAAATAAACTGTGTGTTAGTTATATTTGTTCTCTGAGAGAAAGTTGATATTTTTACTATTTTGTTTGTGAATTCCATAATATGCCCTACAATTTAATGCTTACTATACTATCTAGTTCTATAACTAACCCGATGGAAATCTTATCCTTATTAAGTCACTTCCCATCCTTCTTTCCTTAGCCTCTGGTAACTGTTAAACTGCATCTTGCTTACTTTAGAGATTTAATATAAGTAGAATCATATAATATGTGGCCTTGTGTGTTTGTCTTCTCCAGGAGAAATAGTGGGTTCTAGCCCTGGCCTGCCACCCAAGCAGAGCCTCACAAGAAGCCAGATGACCACCCCCCTCCATAAGGGCCACCATTTTCCACATCTGGAATCCCTCTTGTCAGAACTCCACCCAAGAGAAGAGCTGATCACAGCCGGCTCGCGCAGCCACAAGTTCATCAATAAATGCTGGAGATCAGAGGTGACCACAAGAGTATGCCACCCGCAAGGCAGAGCCTGGCAAGCTACCCGTGTCGTATTTGATATGCCAAATACCAGTAACAATTATAGACCTCATTCCCATGACCTGAAGGAATGGTTTGAGGCTCTTTATGTTCCTGGAGCAAGCAGATGCCCTTGGGCTCTACTAGCATGAGACAGGACATATGGAGTTATACTGGTGCTCACTCAAACAAATCAATGATGAATGGGAAGACAGTGATACTAGATATGACAATTGCCCTTAGTGATTTTCACCTGCAGGAGCCGGCATTGTAATATCCTATTCTCTGTCCCTCCCTCCCTCTCTCCCTCCCTTCCTTCCTTCCTTCCTTCCTTCCTTCCTTCCTTCCTCTTCTCTTTCTTCCTTCTTCTTCCTTTCTTCCTTCCTTCCTGTTTCTGCCCCAACTATTTTTCTGATCGTTTACTACCACTACAAGTTTAAACTTTCAATCTGAAATTCCATGGTCCAGCCTATAAAAACACATCAATCACTTGTCAATTCATTCAATGGCTACTGAGTATCTAATATTTGCTATGAACATAAAGGCAAACACTTCTACAAGTAAACTGGAAAGATGGGAGGTAAAATGTGGGGAAAAATTCTGGTAAAGAGCAAGAACCACAATCAAGAATCAAAGTCAAAAATAAATCTAATTTGTGGTTAATGCCATGAAAGCAAAAAAAGAGCTAAATAAGAGAATATCATGAAGACAGACTTTAGACAAAATATATGGTACTCAAAATAATGTGTGTCCTTATCTTCATCCTTGAAAACTAACGGGCAGGCAAAGGAGAAGACTGTAGATGGAATCAATATTGCTAATGAACTGACCTTAAAATGGAGAGATTGTTTAGGATTATCTGAGACCAACATAATCACAAGTGTTTTTATAAGGGAAGAGCAAATTGGGAGCACCAAAGTGTTTCTTATAAGGGAAGAGCAAGTTGGGGGCACCAAGTGGAGTATGGTATGAAAAGGACTTGACCCATCTTTTCTCACACTGAAGATGAGTTAAAGACAATGAAATAAGGAAGTTGGGAAGTGTGTAGAATATGAAAATTGAAAGGAAGCACAGCCTTCTCTGGAGCCTCTGGAAGAAGGTTGATCCTGCAAAAACCCTGACTATGTGTATGTCAAGCTATAAGAAATATAAGATAACAAAACTATATTGTTTAAAACTATCTTTTTGGAGTTTTGTTATGATGGCAAGAAAAAACAAATAGGTACGTAGAATAAATAGAAGAAAAACACTTTTCAAAGGAAGCAACATTTAAAGTGGACAAAAATATAAGTAAATTCCTTGAAATAAGTGGAGGAGAGAAAGATCTTGTGCAAAAGACTTGAAGTGGAAGAGAAATTTATGTCATTGCAGATTAGAGAGTAGACCTTTATGGCTCAAGTTCAGATACTGAAGCAACATTCTACAAGAAATTTTAGTAAGGGAGAAATCCTGCAACTGGATTTGCCAATCATATTTGAAAGTTTAAATTTTGCTCCAAGGAGATGTAAGCCAAACAGCTACAGTTCATAGACACAGATCCGCACCCCAACTCCTGCTGCCTGCTCAAAATCTGGGGCACTGGTGGGAGGTAGACAGGTCAAGCACCGTCCTGCTGAAGCCCAGCTGCCACATTCACACCACACTGCTGTAGCCACAAAACTGATTCAACTCTACCACTTCACTAATACTCTCTGCAGAGATACTGAATGGCTAAAAAAAATGCAGGTATCCCAGTGTCCAGGTTGAGAAGTTTGGGATATTCTTGGATTGAGAAGGGGCAGCCTCCCCCCCAGCAAGCATGCCCACCTCCCATAGCCACTGTCATTCAACTCATTGGCCCAGATTATAGATCCTGAAGTCTCTGATTCACACAACCGTGAGACACCTCAAAATTTCACAATACTGAAATCCCAGTAAGAATTCACCAAATGAGATGAGAAGGTAGTACGGAAGTCAACTGAACTCAAAAACAGTAACACAGAAGGCTCAACTAGCAATGAACAATTTAGTAATCCTTAAACAAAGACTTAACCCCATGGCAAGATACAACAATATTAACATATGTATTTTTGACAATCCCTTTAGCCATTTAGTTGTAATAAGCAATATAAAATAAATTTATTGTGTGCCTGATAAGAATGCAGGCTTAGGGGATAGTTTGGAAAATGAAGACAGTGGTAGAGAGGTCACTTTGGTGGTAGGATTGGTGTTTAAACATCTAAAGCCTGTAACAACTAGATTATGAACAACTTTGTAAACCACAGGGTTGAAATAAAGTATTTTAGTGCCTGCCTTAGAGGCAGGCTGGGGGGAGAGGGGGAGGGAATGTGGGGACCTTTGTGGTGGGAAATGGGCACTGGTGGAGGGATGGGTGCTGGAACATTGTATGACTGAAACCCAAACATGAGCATCTTTGTAATTGTATATCTTATGGTGGTAATAAAAAAAGAAAAATTAAATAATAAAAATAAAATAAATTTAAAAAAATTTAAATCATGTGAAAAATATTCTGACCTGGACAGGAAATTATAAAGTATCATTATACCAAATCTAGTAATTTATTTAAAAAATAAGAGAAACATTTCAATAGAAATAATGCACAGATTACTTTAATGTATTTGGTAATCTAACTAATGTTTATCATCATATTAGAGGACTCTGGCTCTCCCACATGTCCTTGAATGAAAGTGTTCTTGTCCACTAATTTTGCTGAGTTTCTATAATTTTTGTTTTGACATCACATATATAAAAAAATTGAACAAATGTTTTAACAAATTTTATCAAATTTTATATAATGTAAAACAAGAATTTTTAAATTGTGCCAAATGCTAGATAAAACACAAAACAGCATTTTTAATAAAACTATTTCAGACTTTAAAAAAGAGCTTGGGGGCGGAGCGATAGCCCAGCGGGTAGGGCATTTGTCTTGCACGCTGCCCGCCCATGCTGGCCTGGGTTCGATCCCGGCATCCCATATGGTCCCCGAGCACCGCCAGGAGTAATTCCTGAGTGGAGCCAGGAGAAACCCCTGAGCATCGCCGGGTGTGACCCTAAAAGCAAAAAATAAATAAATAAATAAAAAAGAGCCTGGATTTCATTTTAGATGAATTTAAGAGAGAAATACAAGATAAGGGCATCAATATCAGGGAAGCAAATTAACCAATGAAATAGGAGCATCCACAGACCAATAAGAATATTCAGTTAGGGTGCATAAGCATGTGCTTTAATTCAAAAATCATCTGGAGTTGCATTTTTCATCAACATTCAGTTAACATTTATTATTTCTTCATGCTAAACACCATTATAACACCCGAAATGATTTTTTGAATTTTGAGAACACCCTGAAAGAAGATTCCCTGTCATAATTACCTCTACATTGCTGATGAGTGATAATAATAAACACAGTGTTCAGAAAGTCCAAAGAAAGAAGATCAGTAATCCAGAGGCTTGGGAGAGAAAGATTTTGCGGAGAATGAGGAAGCAAATGGCATCATTACATTGAAATTGAAGATGAACGTGGTGAGCATACATCAGTAAGTAAACTAGGATTGAAAGTAGTATTTTGGGAGGAAAATGTTTGAAACTGGGACTTTATCTGTACTGACAGTTTTGCAGCCAGACAGAGTCAAAGGTATGGTCATACAATTCTGTGGTTCAAAACTAGACAAGAAAATGATCATTATTTTATCATTGGGGAATATGAAAGAAGAAAGAAAGAAAGAAAGAAAGAAAGAAAGAAAGAAAGAAAGAAAGAAAGAAAGAAAGAAAGAAAGAAAGAAAGAAAGAAAGAAAGAAAGAAAGAAAGAAAGAAAGAAAGAAAGAAAGAAAGAAAGAAAGAAAGAAAGAAAGAAAGAAAGAAAGAAAGAAAGAAAGAAAGAAAGAAAGAAAGAAAGGAAAGAAAGAAAGAAAGAAAGAAAGAAAGAAAGATTATGTACTCAAGGCCTTGAGTGTTAGCGTAATTCAATCATGAAGCTGATGAAGACACCAAGAATTATATCACAATCAGAACTGACAGAACTGAGAGTTAAGTGGAAAAGAAGACAGTCCATGACAAAGCAGAATAGGGAGTCAGGAGTTAGCTGTGTGGCTAAACCCAGAAACGCAGCATTTTGTCATAGGAAAGAAAAAGGAATTATAACCTGGAAGCAAGAATATCAGAATCCTATTCTGCCTCTGTGAGATGTAGAGTAAAAAATAATTTGCTTAAGAAATACCCTTTGAGGCAGGTTTCAGGTTTCCAAGAATCCTCCAACTTAGATACACATTAGAATGACTTGAGGAATATTAGAAAATCCCATAACTCAGCCTAGATCACCAGACTAATAAAATTAGAACCTTTCAGAATGGGTCCTTGTCATTAGATCCTCAACTGAGTCAATACTGTCAGGGTTGATTCAGTAGGTGAAGATAAAAAGCTGAAGGGAGACTTGTTTGAGTTAAAGGTTGAGACTCTAAGGTAGACCACACTCTTCAGAAGGGTCAGATAAAGATTTTAAATCTGTGACGATTACTCAGTTCTGCTATCAAAGCATGGAAGTGGCGGTCGTAGAAAGCACATAAACAGAGGAAGGCTATCCTCCAAAAATACTCTATCATGATATTAAAATTTGAATGTCACACAATTTTCATGAAGTGAAAAACTGTTCTTTTTTAACTACTGAAAATTTAAAGGCATTCTTATCTTGTGAGCCATACAAAAACAGGCAGCAGACTCACTTTGGTTAACGATAAAATAGTTGAATCATCCGATACAGAATAGTAGGGATTTAAATGTCTCCTGCCCTTCATTTTTCCAATGCATTTTCAATGTATCTTGAACATATTCTTGACCTTATATCAAGCTAAGCAGCTTACACCTCATCTGCTAAGGAGTTCTGGTAAATATCACACGCCTATATCTAACTTCAAACTTCTAGCCTTGAAGTTTCAGACATGAGTTCTGTTCTACTTCAATATCCCCAAACTGCAGAGTGACTCCCCAAATACAATCTAATCATGTCGCTCCACTTAAAAAAGTAAAACTTTTTTCCAATATTTTCCAGAGTCCCTCATGTTGATCCAAATGTTTCAATGTTGTTTGCTATCCCTGGCTTCCTAACCTGGCTACTGCTCAATACCAACAAAGCATTCAACTCTTCTGTTGTTGTTCCTTTTTCTCTTCTACTGACTGTTTTCTCTATCTGGGATACCCCTTCTCCACCTCAGTAATCTGTTTTCTTCTTCAGCATTGTTGAGGCAAGAGCAACTCAGGGTGAAATGCCAAAGAATTTATGAAACACTTCAGTAGTCAGCAAACTACTGAAAGTCTGCTGAAAGAGAAGGCTGGGAAGAGCGACGCTCTATAGGAATAATGGAAGACAGTAATCCAGAGGAACCTAGGGTGCTAGCCCTTATTTCCTCATGTAATGAAGAGACATACAATTTTATTCGGGGTGAGCTGTAGGTGGCCTTTCTTGGGAAAGTTCAACTCCTTTACCTGGAATTGCACATCAACTCAGAACTCTAAAAGTGGCACCTTCAGTGGTACAGGGTAACTCAGGTTCATAGCCTGAGGATGAGGGCATTACGGCTATCAGGTTCATGTGGATAAAGGAGCTGGATAATACATTTTGAAGTAAATGTGGGAACTGGGTATCATCTGCTAGATTTCCTTCCATAAATTGGCATTTTTATTGAAAATCTAAGAAGTTGGGACATCCCATTGAAACCATGGAAATTCTTTTCGGCATAATAAGGCTTCTCTGCCCAGAGAACTATTTTTTGTTCCTATCAACTCCACCTTTGGTGCAACTTCCAGTAGACCTCAGTTTGGTTCCCCAGCCATGTGTTCCCTTAGTACCAAGCATGACTCAAACCATTGGAGTCACCTTGAAGAAGCACCACTGGATGAATAGATCACCTCCACTGTTTCCCACTGCTCCAATAAGGATATCAAAGAGTTTCACTCCCTCCACTGAATAGAAACTCTGGTAGACCCTGTGATGCTTTTCTTTCCTCTTTTTAAAAAGTGTAAATTGATTGCTTTAAGTGGTAAAATACAGACTCAATTAAGAAAATAGTTTTCACTCTAACCTATCAATAGTTTTCACTCTAACCTATCAATGTGCATCTTAATTTATAGTCAAGACCCCTTTATATTTCTTCACCACGTACAAACCTATGGTAGACATGTCTGTCTTTAAAGGAAGTATAATTAACCTCACTCTCCTCTCTGTAGAAGGAGCATCAAAGAAGTAGAGTCTGAGGTTCACATTTTGCTCTTGCCAACTTTTATTTAAATCTGCTTCTCCAACTGTGAGTGATATCAGGGTTCTTTGGAGGTTCCCAGCCCAAATAGGCTGACTTGTTCTCTGCAGCTGGCTTCTCCCTCTACCTCAAGTTTCTGGGCATCCCACAATTCAAACACACTGTCTTTATCACCTACTTATACAGGAGACAAAACAGCAACAAGCAGGTATTCTCATGTCTGGTACACATTTCTTTTGCCCTGACACTATCTTTAAGTGCACGCAAGTCTCAACCCTTCCATCCTGTCCACTAAATTTTCACAATGAGTCTAAACAAAAGCCTTGTTGCCTACCAAAAATGCCAGGTGCATGTTTTGTGTTCTTCCAACACTTATCCAAGTCCCTCTCTTTAGATTTAAGTCTACACAAAATAGTTAAGATAGTAATAGTTGTTTTAACAAATAAGTTCACAAGTATCAATGTCTTAATACAATAGGATTTATAAGACTGGAAATGTGGAATAGAAATGTCTGCTCCATGAAGCCAAAAATGTCCCAAGATAATACCATTTTTAACGAACTATTTTCTAGGTTTCTGTGGATATAAATATCTTATTAGGAAGCAAAGATGGAGATTGAGGTTTCTATAGAGACATTTGTTTCTGGTTTTTCTTTTTTTCTTTTCTGGTGGAATAAAGGGCTTACTCCTAGCTCTGCATTTAGGTATCATTCTTGATAGGGCTCAGGTGGACTAAATGGGGTTCCTGGGATCAAATTTGGGTCAGCTGCATGCAAGGCAAGCATCTTATGTATTATACTATCACTCCTTCCTTGGCATAGAAAAGTTTTAACAGAGTTGAGCCACTGGCATGCTTAGTAAATCCTTAGACAAGGACATAGCAGGGGGCCGGAGTGATAGCCCAGCAGGTAGGGCATTTGCCTTGCAGGAGACCTGCCCATGCTGGGCCGCACCACCAGGAGTAATTCCTGAGTGCAGAGCCAGGAGTAACCCCTGTGCATTGCCGGGTGTTACCCAAAAAGAAAAAAAAAAAAAGAAAGGACATAGCAATCTCATGATGAGATAAAACAATTTTCACATTTTCTTCTATGAAAGTATTTTTCTTTTATGAAGTAAAATCAGATTTTTATTTTGAGGCTTTTAGGAAGGGGATGGAGGAGAGAAAGTGAGAGAAGTTCACATCTCAAGTGGGAAGACACGGGCTCAGGTGTCACATGTGCTTGACCCCATGGGCACAAGCAGAACATGGGCTTGGGCAACATATATGCATGCAAACATATATGCATTCCTTTGTTCAAGGTGGCTTTTATAGGGTTATTTCTAAGCTGCCACACAACTAAGATAACAGTTCCTTGTTAGGGTGGTTGCCAACATGGGGGGGTTAGAGCTTGGAGTAGTGTTTGAAAACTCCTTTTCTTGACCGTTTTCCTACTGGATCTTTTCTTAGGTGGTGAGTTCAGCCTTCTCCGTCTGGGCTAGCTCCTGGAAAAGGTAGAGAAAGGGAAAGAAATAAAGAACCTGCCATGGAGGCGGGCTGGGAGAGGGGGAGGGAACCGGGTAGTTGGTGGTGGGAGATGGGCACTGGTGGAGGAATGGGTGCTGGAACACTGTATGACCAAAACCCAAATATGAACTTTTTAATTGTATATCTTTGTAATTGTATATCTCACGGTGGTATAATAAAATACTTTAAAAAAAAAGGTATTATCAGGCTTTAGATCCTGTGCTCAAGTCCCAAGTACTTAAGGGCTGTTGCAGGACACCTAAGAGCCTCTGTATCTGCCCTGGATTGCCTCCTGCAGGTCAACTTCGTAGATAGGGGGGTAGTTTAAATGTGGCAGTTTATCTGACCATAAACTGATAAACTCACAGACATGGGGCAGAGCTGCTACTGGCTCTCCCTGTGCCCAGCCGCTCACGAGGCGTCCGGGGAGGGATGGCGGGTCCCTAGCCCTGGCCAGCCACCCCAGCAGAGCCTCGCAACAAGCCAGATGACCCCCCACCACTCCATGAGAGCCTCCATTTTCCACATCCGGACTTCCCCCTCGTCAGAACTCCACCCAGTAGACCAGCCTATCACAGCCCAGCTCGGGCGGCCCATTTTGGCCACGCAGTTCATCAATAAATGCTGGATTTATAGATGACTACAAGAGTATGCTACCCGCATGACAGAGCCTGGCAAACTACCTGTGTCATATTTGATATGCCAAATACCAGTAACAATTATAGACCTCATTCCCGTGACCTGATGGAATGGTTTGAGGCTCTTTATGTTCCGGGAGTAAGCAGCTGCCCTTGGGCTCTACTTGCACGAGACAGGACATATGGAGATGTTACTGGCGCCTGCTCGAAAGCAAATGGATGATGAACAGGAAGACAGTGATACAGTGATACAGTGATATCTGACCATGTATTCTGTACTGGCTGGTATAAATATTCTCTCATGCTACCACAATCATCGTGGGACTAGCTAGATCTTACCAGCATATTTGCCTGGCCACATTGGATCTCTAAGTAATTAGATCAGAGAGAAATGCTATTTGCCTCCAAGCAAGCAAGATGGCTCCCTGATAACTCAAAGGCAACTAAAATACACAACTACCTACCGTGAAGTAAAGACAAGTCTCTTGTGAAGACTTGGAGAAATATTTAACTGGCATTAGTATAGTCTTTGGTACAGAGGCTTGCCATCTCAGAAACCCCCTTCTCTACCATATAAAGGCATTTCTAGGAAGATCTTGCTCAAGACATTAGCATCTAAAAGGGCCTTGGTGAGGTGTTGGGAGAAATTACCTGAGGGCATTTGACCCTGCCTGCTTCGCTCCTATAAAAGTGGGAGGTCTGAGTTGCAGGGGGATAAAACTAGGCTGCTCTCTCTCTCCACTTCTCTCTCTCTCTCTCTCTCTCTCTCTCTCTCTCTCTCTCTCTCTCTCTCTCTCTCTCTCTCTTTGGGCTTTCTTTTGGGGCTCACACTCTTCTTGGGAGTCTTTTCTTTGACTCTTCTTTACAGAGCCTTAACACCTGGTGGCCGCCATCTTGGCCCACACGTTGCTGGGGTTCTAGCCAGGAATCCTAAACACAGGGTTTTTCCTATTGCTGATTTGTGTGCCTGAATCTGTGATAAGTAAAGCATTTTAAAACCTGCGCCAGATTCCTGAGTTTTCATCCATTCCCGCCACCTTTGGAGGTAGAAGGGAACTCGCTTCCCAGTACTGTTGGGGACCCCAGCCAACTCCCGACAAGGGCAAGGTGGTTTTACTACTCCCTAGAAATTCTATTGCCACAGGAGCCCTTTCCTGTCTGCTTACATCATATTTACCCCTAGAGATTTCACCACCTTAAATCTTTAAGGGGAGGGGCCAGAGCGATAGTCCAGCGGGTAGGGGCGGCCTTGCATGCGGCCGGCCTGTGCCGGCCTGGGTTCGATCCCTGGCATCCCATATGGTCCCCTGAGCACCACCAGGAGTGATTCCTGAGTGCAGAGCCAGGAGAAACCCCTGAGCATTGCCGGGTGTGACCCAAAAAAGCAAAAAAAAAAAAATCTTTAAGGGGAAATGGCTGAAGGTCCGTTCTGTAACTTCTTCATGCTGAAAATAGGCTGTAGACCCTGCATGGACAAGGGTGAAATTTCATGCTACCTATGTTTTGATAGGGCCTAGGCAATTAATTGGTTGGGGTTTTGAAGTTATCAATATCTCCTCAGCAGATTTTTTTTCATGGATTACCTGCTCCCTTTGTGGGGTTCTTCACTGTAGTGATCTTTGATGGCAAAATTGTCATTGGGCCCTCATGGGTTGCTTTATGTGAGGCAGGGAGGAGAGAGAGATGGTCATTTTTTCCCCATCTGCTTCTGCCACCCCAGGACCTGCTGGGAAAGTTAGGCCTTACCCAGGTCCTGCAGGTTCTTGTCATTACCTATCAGAAAGAATTTCAGGAGGAGACAAGCAATGAAGTAAAAACAGATTTTATTTGGAGGCTTTTAGAAAGGGGCAGGAGGAGAGAAAGCAAGAGAGAGAGAGAGTATACAAAAGGGGAGAGGCAGGTGACATTTGTGCTTAGGCGCCACATGTGCTCAGCCACATGGGCACAAGAGCACATGGGCTCAGTCAGCATATGAGCTATGGAAGTATTTTTGCTAATTCCTTTAGCCATTTAGTTGCAACAAGCAATATAAAATAAATTATTCTGTTCCTGCTAAGGGGGAAGGCTTGGAAGGTAGTTTGGTACATAGGGACAGTGACAGTGAGAGGGTTGCTTTGGTGGTTAAACCTCAAAAGTCATTAATAACTGTATTATGAACAATTTTGTAATCCATGTTGTTTAAATTATCTTATTTACAAAATAAAGAGGAATGGAACGTAGCAAAAGAGGGTGGGGGAAGGAAGGAAGGAAGGAAGGAAGGAAGGAAGGAAGGAAGGAAGGAAGGAAGGAAGGAAGGAAGGAAGGAAGGAAGGAAGGAAGGAAGGAAGGAAGGAAGGAAGGAAGGAAGGAA
Organism: Cryptotis parvus; assembly: GCA_021461705.1. Classification (NCBI taxonomy): domain Eukaryota; kingdom Metazoa; phylum Chordata; class Mammalia; order Eulipotyphla; family Soricidae; genus Cryptotis; species Cryptotis parvus. The sequence goes on from JAJIBD010020942.1 coordinate 126,704, forward strand.
GGAAGGAAGGAAGGAAGGAAGGAAGGAAGGAAGGAAGGAAGGAAGGAAGGAAGGAAGGAAGGAAGGAAGGAAAGGGAAGGAAAGTTTTAATGGGATCAGACCTGAAAGTGAACATTCTTAGGCCATCAGTTTTCCACTGGTCAGAACTCAGTCATAGAATCATATCTAATTGTAAGAGAAGCAGAATTGTAGACTGGCTTTAGCAAGAGAAAAGCAGTCTGATATGCCTCTAGTCTATTTCTGTCACAGGGAAAGATATATACCTTCACTCTGTCTGGAGAAAAAAGCAGTCATACAATAAAACCACTGGACTCAGAGTCGGGACACCCAAGGTTACTGCCACAACAGACAAACTGTCAGGTCTCAGACAAGTAAATTCACCTCTCCAGAGCCTTGATTTTCTCATCTACAAAATGAGGGGTTGAAGTAGAATAGCTTTAGGCTCAGTTCTCACATACACTGGGTTGGTGGTCCACCCAGAACACAATTGCAAGTATGAAACACTAATCAAACGGCAGTTGTGCTGTCGGTGAGTCCCATTACACACACAAAGCACTTATTCTCCAGACTATGTTTCCAGGTCTGAAAACCCGGGAAGCTCTAGGATAGAGCATAGGGAAACTAAGCTAGAATACAGATAGAATCCCACACTTTTCTACCATCTTGATTACTTCCCTTCATCTAAATCATCTTCTCTTGCCTGCCGTATTGCACACACTTCCTAACCACTCTCAGTTTCTTTAAAAATTTCAAGCTGTTGGATTGCTGTTGCACTGATCCAAATGATACTTATTTCAAATCAATTCAAAAAGCAGTTACAGATCACAGCATTCTTGTTTCTCCCACTACTCAGGCTCAAAATATGCATCCTTCCCCTCCCCCCTTGATCTCTGCACACATCACCCCAACCATCCCACCTGCACCATGAAATAAATTCTGGTAAAATGTATCTTTCCCTGCTCTTGTCTGCTACCCTTATTTTTATCATCCACTTCTGTAGTCCTCTAAGATAGCCTAGTTGTTTGTGTAAATCTTATGTTCTCTACTAAATCATAAGTTCCCTGAGGGAGAGATCATAGACTACAGTATTTGCATTTACAGCATGCTAGGTACTTAATTATTTATTGAGTGAATGAATGACTAATGACTGTGGAGGACTGTTAAAAGGCAGGAGAGAAGCAGCCCTGTTGGATATAGTAGTGAGCCTGGTTTCATCTTGGCAAGTGTATTGTCTTCTGATTGTTTTTCTCAGAATTCACCATGGTCGCATGGACTGAGCTGTAGGAAGAACTGTAGGTGTGAATCTTCAGCCAAGATAATGATTGCACCAGGGTCTAATTCAATTCAGTCTTGCTCAGGGGCAATATTAGGGAGTGAGTTAAGTGAGAGATCATATTCTGTCAAATCCTGAGAAAATGGCTGGGCACCTGCCAAATGAGAAATTGCAGCTGGACAGTAATTTTTCTCTCTCTTTTAAATGTGAAGTTGTGTGTGCTCTGAAACAAAGCAGAGCAGGAAGATGAGAAGTTATTTGAAGAATTCAATCAACGTGGACAATTGTTCTGCTAAATTCAGACAAAAGCAGCCTTTGCCCGCTCAGTAGCGAGAGAATTATGAGGTAGTTATAAAAATCCATCTTTCAGCCTCCATTTCCCTTTGGCCTGTCAGAATCAATGGCCATAAGCCAGGCTGAAGTCAGTCAGCTTAGCTGGGCAGATCCCAGAGTCTACCTCATGTCAGCAGTAAGCCTGGTGCTCCTGGGGCCCATTAACTACATTTCCTTTACAGATCCAGATCATGCCCAGAGTCCATGTGCAGCATACATGTGAGCATGTCAGGAAAAACAAAGGATTGGACAGCATCATCCCCACTGCTAAAGAATTGGCTTGACTCCCAAAGGCTGGCCCCTAGCCCATCCATCGCACATCCCAAACTCAGGTGTGTCTGAATTTCAGCAAGACCCAAACCCTCCCCTGGTCTCCCATTCAAACTCAGTGTATGTCTGAACTACAGCACAACCCTAAGCCTCCCCAAACCTGAACAAAAGGCAGGGAGATTGACCCAACAGCGCTTACTACTAGGACACATCTCTCCACAAGCACCTTCCCTAACCCACCAGTCTCTTATCCCAAACTCAGGTGTGTCTGAACTTCAGTGTGACCATAACATTTCCCCAGCCTGGAGCCTGGGAAACCACACAAAGAGAAGCCTGATAATTGGACCTTGTGTCATTTCATTGCAGTAATAATGCCTTTTGGCATCCCACTAAAACCCTACCCCAAAACTTCATGGACATGAAAATCTTACTTTATATATATTCTATATAGAGATACCAGTGAACTTAGTCCTCACATTTCTTCATTTTTCCACAAAACACTGCAAACAAACACTCTAGCTGTAGGGACTCAACATGCACGCAGCACACAACAACTCTAAATTGCTAAGGTCACAATGGCAAAGCAACAAAGAAATCCACCAGGTTTAATGAGTGATGTTCCTAGCCCAGATATCCAAGCAATAATAATGAGCTATATAATCTCTGATAAGGCATTTAGAATGGAACTGTTAAGGAACCATAAGGAGCTCAAAGAAGCAGTGGAACACGCTGCCAGTACAAGAGGATCTAAGAGCAGAAATCAGGAAACCGCAAATGGAAAAAAAAAATGGCAGATCTCAAAAACTTGGTAAGTGAAATAAAATTCTCACTCAAAGGCCTCAGCAGCAGAGTAACAGCTACTAAGGACAAAATTAGTGAGCTCCAACATGAGGTGCAGAGACTCTCCAGACAACAGCAGAAGATGGAAAAGAGCTTCAGAATAAACTAACAGATAACAAGAGAAAATCAGGATGACGTCAAAAGGAATAACATAAGGATCATTGGGGTGAAAGAGGAGCAGGAAGAAAATCCTGATGAAGAAGCAACTTTCAAAGCCATCTTTGCTGAGAAGTTCCCAGAACTAAAGAATGCATGCACCCAGATCCAGGAGGCTTGAAGAGTACCAGCTAAAAGAAATCCAAATAAAAATACTCCAGGACGCATCCTAATCAGAATGAAGAAAACCATAAATAAGAGATAGGATACTGAAAGCAGCTAGATCAATGAAGGAAATTATGTACAAAGGAGCATCTCTAAGATTCACAGCAGACTTATCAGACAAAACCCTCTGAGCCCTAAAACAGTGGTGGGATAGAGAGAAAAACCTAAACAAAATGAACACCTCACCAAAAATACTTTACCCAGCTGGACTCTCATTCATACTTGAAGGAACAATACATAACTTCACAAACAACTCAGGAACTTCAGACTCAAAACCAATGTTACATAAACTAAACAGGCAATTTTAAGGTACACAAACACACCAAACTCTCTCAGAGAGATGGCACAAAATTATAGAACAACAATCTTTCTCAATGTCAATGGGTAAAATGCACCAATTAAGAGACACTGAGTGGCAGAATAGATTAAAAAGCTGAACCTAACCTTGCTGTCTGCAAGAAACATATATGAACAGTCAAAGCAAACACAGACTTAAAGTTAAAGGATGGAAAACAATTCTACAAGCAAAAAACTCACTCAAAAAAGCTGAGGAGACCATACTAGTATCTGACCACATTGACTTCAGGTAGAAGGTTATAAGAGACAGTGAAGGTCATTTCTTAATGACAAAGGTATCTTTACATCAGGAAAAACTCACACTCCTTAACGTATCTGACCTAAAGGACCAGCAAAATACTAAAAACAACTGCTAATAGACTTGAAGAAAACATTGAACAATAGTAATTTGAAATTTCAAAACTATTTTGTCAATTCTAGACAGATCAGGCAGACTAAAGTTCAACAAGGAAATACTTTAGATGAGGGAAGAAATGGAAGAGAGGGGATTAGTATATATATATATATATATATATATATATATATATATATATATATATATATACTATATACATATATATATATATGTGTGTGTGTGTGTGTGTGTGTGAGACTTTTCATCCCCAAAAAGCTGAATACACCTTCTCCAGTCTCATAGGTCTTTCTCCAAGGTAGAGCACAGCCTGAGACACAAAACATACCTCCACAAAATTAAGAGGATAGAAATTGTATCAATTATCTTTTCAAACCACAGTGCAGTAAAAGTAGAAGTGAATCACTCACAGAAATGGAGAATAAAATCAAACACCTGGAAATTAAACAGCTCTGCACTTAACAATCACTAGGATAAGGAGGAAATCAAAGAAGAAATAGAAAGATTTTTGGAATCAAATGAGAATGAGACCACAAGCTATGGGACCACAACTTATGGGATACAGTTAAAGCAGTGTTAAAAGGAAAGTTTATAGCTCTGAAAGCATTCATCAGAAAGGAAGAAAGAGCCAACATAATAACTTAACCTCACAACTTAAGTGCTTGGAAAATTACCAACAAAAAGTGCCAAAACCAGGAAGGAGAAAGAAAATAACAAAATTTAGAAATCAATGAGCTGGAATACAAAAAAAAAATTCAAAAGATTAATGAAACCAAGAGTTAGTTCTTTGAGAAAATAAATGAGATTGATAAACTATTGGAGAACAGGTTTAGCTATTCTGGGAGTTTTGTTGTTTTGCCCACTCCCAGCTTAATATACTTAAGTCAAGGTTCATTCTAATGAGACCTCTCTTCTATGTAAACACTGCTAGAGGGTGTGGCACTTACAGAAGTCACCTTGATTGAATAACTTCTGACTTATACATCTACTAAGACTTCTATGTTTTCTAGATTGGGCACAGCTCCTCTTTATACCCACTGTACCCAACGTGGGACAGTTAGAATTTACCAGGAGACTACCACCCTGGCTATGCTGAAACTATAGGAAGACTATAGGAAGGATCATACTAGTTTGCTCTAAGCAGGTGAGAGTGACCCTTTCAGTACAGGAGAACAAGATACTCAGAATCACCCTGGTGCAGATAATAAGAAGGACCTTGTGGGTACCATCTAGATTACATGAAGCTCATGAAGTTAAGATGTATTACTTTATATCAGCCCTCTCTCTCTCCAGTGTTTTACATAAGAGATAATCTCCTTAGTCCTTGGCATAACCTTTGTTTATACCTGCAATAAAGGTGTGGCACTACATTCTGTTTAGAGTTCTTTGTTGACGTGCCCCTCCTGATTGGATTACTTTGGTGTATATAAGGGGCTGACTTGAGGCCGCTTCACCTTTTGCCTTTTGGTTCCTCAGCCTTCAGCTTTTGGCTCCTGCAGCTTTTGGCTTTTGGCTTTTGGCCTTTTGCTCTTTGGCCTTTTGCTCCTTCTGGGTAGGACTCAGCTCGGGTGAGATCCTCTCTTTGGTGGGAGACTTAGGCTCTTTAGTATGGTCTAAGTTCGGACCAGAGCTAAAGTTTGTTCATTATATTGGAGTGCTGTGGAAGAGCTTTTGTACTATTAAAAGCCATTTTTGGAAGTGCACCCGGACTCGTGAGTTTTCATCTGTTCTCCCGGCGCCCTCGGAGGTAGAAGACAACCTCTGTCCTGACACTGTCAGGGACCCCGGCGGCATTCCCCAACAATAATCCACTAGCAAGACTCACAGAGAAAGCCCTAATAAACTGAAACAGAAACAAAAAAGGGGGTGTCACAATGGAAACTACAGAAGTCCATAAGATCATCAGAAAGTACTTTGAAAATCTTTATGCCATAGAACAAGAGAACCTCAAGGAAATGAATAAATTCCCAGATTCTTATAACCTCCCAAGGCTGAACCAAGAAAACAGGAATACCTGAACAGATCTATCATCATTGAGGAAACTGAAATGGTAATGAAAAGTTGTCCCTAAAAAAAAAGCCGGAACGCCCCCCCCAGGTTTGTCGCGCCCCCCACGCCGGGAGCGAACACCAGGCCGTCAGCCCCACCGGCCTGTTCCCGAACGCCCCCCCCCAGTTCCCACCCAAGCTCCCCGGGAGGCGGAACCCAAGACGCAGTGCCTTTTCAGCCACCCCGACCGGGCCCTGTCCCGGAACGCCTCCCTAAGTACGCACCCGCTGGGAGCCTCTCGGAACCCCGACCCCCGGGCCCGCCCGGAACGCCCCACTCCCCACAGGTTTTTCCCACCGCCCCCAGGGGCACAAGAAGAATCTCCCCGACCCGCCGCTTCTGACATCCAAACTCACGGGCCCCGACCCCCCTACCGTCCTTACTCCTCCCACCTAAACGCCAACACCTAACCACCCACCTCACCAAAGCTGACACTGTAACAAAATAAAGGCATAACCTATCTGAAAAAGAATTTTGAAGAACTGTTAAGATTCAAGAACGCAAATATGTGGAGAAAAAAAGAGAAAAAAAAATACAAGAATTATATCTCACACCAGATTCTCACAACACGATAGAAAAAGGCTAAATACAAAAAAATGGGTGAAGCCAGAGAAACACATACGGATCTTGGGTCCCAGAAGGGCGAAAACCTGGGAAAAACTCAAGCCTAATTCTGGTCCCACTAAAGGCGCCTCATCCAAGGCCCGTGATACCACTAAACAAACCCCAACAAGAATCCCAAGACATCTTAATAAAAGACAAAACTATTAGATAGAATACTGGCACAATCAGGAAACACATACAAAGGAACATCTCTAAGATTTACAGCAACTTCTCTGATGAAACACCCGGCCAAAAATTGGGATATTGCGAGGCTCAATGACTAGGCTTCACCGGTCTTACCCAGGCTCAATCAGATATGGGAAAACATAAGCACCTCGTCTGACTCAACCAACTTTAAAAGAAGACTGAAGGGTCTACTCTAAGCGACCAAACCCATAAGCACAACAAACACAAAAAGAAAGATGGCACAAAACCAGACAATAATCTCTCCAATGTCAATGGTCTAAATGCACCAATTAAAGACACAGAGTGCAAAATGGATTAAAAAATTGAACCCAACATTCTGCTGTCTACAAGAAACGATCTAATAAGCAGAACAAACACAGACTCAGAGTCAAAGGTTGGAAGACCATTCTCCATGCAAACAACTCCTCCTAAGACAAAAGACAAGGTCTAGATGTATTCTCTAGTGAATTCTTTCAAACTTATAAGAATACCTACTGCCAATTCTTTTCAAGCTTTTCCAGGAAATGGAAGAAATAGCAACATTCTCAAATGAGTTTCTACTATTTGCCTCAAGTCTGAGGCAAATATCTATCACCCTGATATCCAAAACAGACAGTGATACCACAGAAAAGAAAATTACAGGCCAATATTCCTAATGAGCATATTTGCAAATAACCTCAATAAAAATACTTGCAAAGAGAATCCAACAACTCATTACAGAGATTATAACCCAGCTAGACTCATTCAGCTTCATATATAATCAGCTCAGGAACTTCATAGACTAAAAATCAACTTTAAAAGAAGGGCTGAAAGAACTACTCTAAGACAAAACCCCAAAGTACAACAAATTTATACAGAAAGACGTCACAAAATCCCATGATAATAATTGATCTCAATATTAAAGGTCTAAATGCACTAGTTAAGAGAGACAGAGTGGCAAAATGGATCAAAAAAATTGAACCTAACATTCTTCTGCCTTCAAGACACACATTTGAACATTCAGGGCAAACAAAGGTTGAAAGTAAAAGGCTGTAAAACAATCCTTCACACAAACTCCTCCAAAAAAGTCAGGGTGGCCATATTAGTATCCAACAACATAGACTTCAGGCTGAAAAAAAGTTAGAAGGGACAGGAAAGGTCACATCTTAATAATCAAGGTATATGTATATGAGGAAGAAATCACACTCCTAAACCTATATGCACCCAAATATGGGCAAGGAAAATACCTAAAACAACTGCTAAAAGACTTCAAAGAGGACATAGACAGTAACACAATTGTAGTTGGAGACTACAACACTGCTCTATCAACTACTGATAGAGCAACAAGACTGAAACTCACCAAGGAAATACTGTACATGAAACAACTGCTAAAGACTTCAAAGAAGGACATTGACAGTAACACAATTGTAGTTGTGTTATATGGTATATCTACATAATGACTTCACAACACTGCTCTATCAACTATTGATAGAGCAACAAGACTGAAACTCACCAAGGAAATACTGTCTCTGACGGAAGAAGTGGAAGAAAGAGGGCTTTTTATCCCAAAAAAGTTGAATATACATTTTTCTGCAGTGCACATGGAACATTCTCCAAAACAGGTCACATGCTGAGTCAAAAACATATCTCAATGAAATAAAGATAAAAAATTGTGTCAACTATTTTTTAAGACCATGATGCACTGAAAATAAAAGTTTCACACAGAAATGCACACAGAAACAGAGACAAACCAAACACCTGGAAACTGAACAGCTCACTGCTGAACAACTAATGGGTCATAGACGAAATCAAAGAGGAAATCCAAAGATTCCTGGAAATAAATGAGAATGAAGACACAAACTATCAGAACTTGTGGGACACAGTGAAAGCAGCATTAAGAGGAAAGGTCATAGTTCTGCAAACATTCATCAGGAAAGAAGAAAGGGCCCATAATCTGACTTCACATCTTAAGATCTTAGAAAGTGACCAACAAATGTAGCCAACCCAGGCAGAAAGGAAATAATAAAACTTATAGCAGAAATCAATAAACTAGAATAAAAAAAAATCCAAAGGGTCAATGAAACCAAGAGCTGGTTCTTTGAAAAAATAAACAAGATTGACAAAACACTCACAACACTCACAAGGAAAGGGAAAGAGAGAACCCAAATAAATAGAATTAGAACTGGAAAAGGGGGACATCACAACAAATAACCACAGAGATTCAATAGATCAGAGATTGCTTTGAGAGTCTGTATGCCACAAAACAAGAGAACTGGAAGAAACAGACAAATTCCTGAATTCCTATAGCCTCCCAAGGCTGAAACAAGACTTGGAATACCTGAACAAACCTATCACCATCAAGGAAATTGAACACACAGAAGAAATACCATCTGCACTTTTATGTTCATAGCAGCACTATTCACAACAGCCAGAATCTTGGAAACAAACAGAGTGCCCGAGAACAGAAAACTGGATAAAGAAACTATGGTATATCTACATAATGGAATATTATGCAGCTGTCAGGAAAAACAAAGTCATGAAATTTGCATATAAATGGGTGGACATAGAGATTATCGTGCTTAGTGAAATTAGTCATAAGGAAAAGAACAGGTATAGAAAGATGCATTAATTTGTGGGATATAAATATATACCAGTGTTATACTAATTGTTGGAAATTATAATGCCAGATTAGTACTGAGCATTGAATGTCAAAGGCATTTTTTTTCCCTTTTATTTTTTTTTTTCATCATCTTTTTTTAACTTTTATTATCCACCGTGGATATACAGTTACAACGTTCTCACGCTTGGGGTTCGGTCACACAGTGTTCCAGCACCCCGCCCTCCACCAGGCCCCTCAGCCACCACCCTGTCCCCAATTCCCCCCCCCTCCCACATCCCGCCTAAATGGCGGGTTCTTATCTCCCTCCTCTCCCTCTCTCTCTCCTCCCTTCCTCCCCACATTGTGGGTTGCACACGCACTTAGAAGCCATCTTGCATTTTTGTCTGTCCTTAATGCCAGTTCTATGTTAGCATCAGACTTTAGACATTTATTCACTCATGTTCCTTTCTCTATCTAAACCAACCCTGACTCCCACCGCTTGGTACCACGAAGACGCCTATAAGGCAAAGGCATTTATATGATAACCCCTAAATGCCCTAAATGTATGAATGGCAAGCCACAATGTGTAAGAGAAGGGGAGAGAAAGAGAGAGCAAGAGGGAGAGAGAGAATAAGAAAGGGTAACCCCCTTATTCTGGAGACCCAAAATACACAACAGAAACACCATCTGCACTTCTATATTCATCATAGCACTATTCACAATAGCAGAATCTGGAAACAACCTGAGTGTTGGGAGAAGGGGGATGGAATCTGGGGACATTGGTGGTAGGAATTGTGCACTGGTGGAAGGATAGGTGCTGCAACATTGTATGACTGAAACCCAATCATGAACAGCTTTGTAAATGTCTATCTCATGGCATTATATTAAAAGTTAAAAAATAAAAGAGATCATACACCAGGTACAAGTAGAATTCATTCTGGGGATGCAATGATGGCTTAACATTCACAAGTAAATCAACATAATATAACATATCAATAAAAGGGAAGAAAAACCAATATATCAATAGGTGCAGAGAAAGCATTTGACAAAATCTAGCATCCATTCATGATTTTAAAAAATGCTCAACAGATGGGAATTGAAGAACTTCCTCAATATGGTGAATGTCATCTATCACAAGCCCACAGCAAGCATTATTCTCAATGAGGAAAAAAAAGTAAAGGCTTTCCCCCTAAGGTCAGGGACAAGGCAAAGTTGCCCACTCTTGCCACTTCTATTCAATATAGTACTGGAAGTACTCACCTTAGCAATTAGTCAAGAAAAAGCTATCAAGGGCATCCAACTAGGAAAGGAAAATGTCAAGCTTTTACTGTTTGTAAATGACATGATGCTGTACTTAGAAAATCCCAAAGAATCCACAAAAATAAGCTCCTAGAAACAATAGTCATATGATACAGTGGGAGACTACAAAATCAATACCCAAATGTATTCCTATATACAAACAATGAAAGTGAAGAGAGAGAGAGAGAGAGAGAGAGAGAGATTCAAAAAAAACAACCCCATTCACAATTGTGCCTCAGAAAGTCACAGTACCTTGGAATCAGTTAAAGAGGTGAAGGACCTATGCAAAGAAAACTACAAAACACTACTCCAAGAAATGAGGACACAGGAAAATGGAAACATATTTCCTGCTCATGATAGGGAGGAACATTATCAAGATGACAATACTTCCCAAAGCATTACACAGATTCAATGCTGTCCCTATATGGATACTCTATGACATTTTACAAAGAAATAGACCAAACACTCTTAAAATTCATATGGAACAACAAATACCCAAGAATAGCTAAAGCAATCCTTGGGTAAAAGATGTGAGGCATCTTGCCAATTTCAAACTATACTACAAAGTAGTAGTACTAAAAGGAGCACAGTGTTGGAATAACAATAGAAACACAGACTAATGGAGCAGAGTTAAATATCCTAATATCAATACTGAAATATATTATCACCTAATCTTCAGTAAAGGAGCAAGAAATGTGAAGTGAAACAAAGAAGTCTCTTCAACAAATGGTTCTTATAAAAATGGACAGTTATATGCAAGAAAATAAACTCAGACCTCTCTAATGCCAGGCCCAAAAGTCAGAATAAATGGATTAAATACCTCAATATCAGACCTGAATCCAGGAAATATGGAGGAAATTATGGGCAGAACTTTCTATGACATTGAAGCTAGAGGTATCTTCAAAGATGAAACACCACTGACCAAGCAAGTGGAAGCAAATATAAATAAATGGGAGTACATGAAACTAAGAGGCTTCCTGCTCCTCAAAGAAACAGTGACCAAGATACAAAGACAGCCCACAGACCAGGAAATGATATTTACCCAATACCCATTTGAAAAGAGGTTAATATCCAAGATATATAAGGCACTGGTACAACTTTACAAGAAAAAAAGCATTCAGTGCCATCAAAAAAAAATGAGAGAAGAAATACAAATGACCAAAAGACACATGAGAAAATGCTCTGTGGGACGCCCCGACCGCCCAGCGGTGAAGAAAGACCACAACAGGATTCTTCTCAGAACACGCTTTACTGGAGCTCTTTTAGTTTGAAATTTATGATGGCAAAAGGACCCCAACCCTTTGTGCAAGCTGCTTTTATACAGTGCTATTCGGGCGTGTCTGTTTCCCATTGGCTGGCGCAAATGGTGTGAGTTGACGTGTCCACTTCCCATTGGCCAGTGCAGGTCGTACGAGCTCGTATGAGCTTGTATGAGCTGACGAAACATGCCCTGATTGGACAAAACCTAATCACACCACACCAGGGACTCTGCGCATGCGCGGGACACAGGACCCTGCACATGTGCGGAGTCCAGCACAAAATGGCGCCCAACATCTCCCCTTTTTGTTTTATAAAGACACCTAGGCATCTACCCGATCAAGGCCAATACTTCTTCAGCACCAGTCGATCGAGGGTGGTTGCCTGGAGAAAGAGACAACAGCATTACACCTTTCCTTGTGCAATAGCACTAAGCCTAAAGAGTGCAAAGGCTGTAACGTGCTATTAAACATGTCTTACAGGGTGCAATGGCAACAAGACCTCCTGGTGCCAAGACCATGTTCAAAGATCTCTCTTGAGGCTAGCAAGCCAAACCTGGGGAGATACGCCTTGCTCCAAGGCTGCCATGGCCTGTATGATTACAGCTTTATCCTGGGCATGACATGCTCTAAGTTTGCATAACAACCAGAGGCAAAGGAACACGCCAGCACAGCAAATTGCACCAAAAATTCCCACCCCACCCATTCCTTAAAGAAATTAAAGGCGGAAAACATCCACTCAGTAAAATCCCCAAGGGTAATGGGTTCAACTTGGGTGGCCTTAAGAGTAACAATGCCCATTAATTGCCGATATAACAAGTCCTCTGTCTCCCTGCGACCAACTGCCCACAAGATATTTCACAGTCATTTTGCTTTCGTTGTTTGACTTTTCATATTGGCACTGGCATCGGTCATGTCCTGGTTATCACCCAAAGTCATTCCTTCTTCCTGAAGCTCTGCTGCAGATTCATCAGCAACGTCAGAATGATCAGCTCTCTTGTCATCTTGACGGATGAAGCGTGTCAGTCTTTCCGGTACCCAAACTGGATCTTCCTTGTACTGTGGAAAAACACAAACAGCTCCCCTGGATCTTGATATTACAGGATCCGGTCCATACCATTTGTTATCCAAAACATTTTTCCATTTTAACTTTTATATTAGTAGAACAAACATTATTCGCATTTTTGGGCTAAGCATTCCACAAGAGCTATGGTAAAGCTCACAGAAACACCATAACTCCTGGTTGCCTCAGCCAAATCTTTAAGTTGCTTATATTCCACTGGCTGATGGAACCGATTATGTGTGGTAGCATCCTCAAATACAGAAAAGGCCAAAGCCAATTTTCTCCGAGTTTTATGAGGAATGAGGCTTGTGCCCTCAACTGGAGGTGCTGAGACCTTTTATGGATAGTTGTTGTTTTGCGGGTCATGTGGCGGGGGTCTGGTAAGCTCCGGATCATACCTTTCATTCTCATATACCACCGCAGTTTCCTCTGACTCTGTCTCTTCCTCTGAATTAAACATGTCTTCCCTTTCCTCCTCAGATTCTGAGATTGACAAGTTTGAAAATTCATCCAGAACTGAATACAGTCCTGGAGGCTTAGTTACCTTTTTTCCCTGAGAAAATTCATCCAGAACTGGATACTGTCCTGGAGGCTTAGTTACCTTTTTTTCCCTGATCAGGCCTTTGTTTTTCTTTGTGTACACCTTGCTTTGTTTTTTGCTCCATTCCCTTTTTAACTCCTCCACTTTTACTATTTAAATCGGACATGCTTTCTCGGTGCTCTGCGAGACTCCTGCTTCCCTCACGGAGAATGTCGCCACATCTGTCTTCTTTCAGACAGGCGCGGATCAGTCTCCATAACGGCAGGGTTCCAAACACAAAAATAACAAGTACAAGGATTGCAGTATCTACGCCATCAACACCAAAAACAAGCCTGCCCATATGTTACTTTGTTACTTATCCGGAGGGGTAACTTACCGGCGCCACTGCTCTGCGCGTCTAAGTTCTGAATCCTCCCAGAAAAACCGGGGGTCCTTACCTAGTGCCTGGATGTTGCGTTTCCCAGGTTTAGGCACCACTTGTGGGATGCCCTCGACCACCCGCAGTGAAGAACGACCACAACAGGATTTTCTCAGAACACGCTTTACTGGAGCTCTTTTTAGTTTGAAATTTATGATGGCGAAAAGGACCCCGACCCTTTGTGCAAGCTGCTTTTATACAGTGCTATTTGGCGTGTCTGTTTCCCATTGGCTGGAGCAAATGGTGCGAGTTGACATTGGCTGGTGCAAATGGTGCGAGTCGCAAATGGTGCAGGTCATAGGAGCTCGTATGAGCTTGTGCGAGCTGACGAAACATGCCCTGATTGGACAAAGCCTAATCACACCAAGCCAGGGACTCTGCTCATGCGCGGGGACACAGGACCCTATGCATGCGCAGGACACAGGACCCTGTGCATGTGCGGAGTCCAGCACGAAATGGCAACCAACAATGCTGTACATTGCTAACCATCCAGGAGATGCAAATCAAAACAACAATGAGATACCATCTCACACCACAGAGAATGGTACACAACCAAAAGAACAAGAACTGGCTTGCGTTGATGCAGGGAGAAAGGGACTCTACTTCATTGTTGCTGGCAATGGCCACTGGTATATCTTTTCGGAGAACGATATGGGCATTCCTCTAAAAGCTAGAAATTGAGCTTCCATATGACCCAGCAATATAACTTCTGGGAATATACCCTAGTGCTTCAAAAACACACAGCAGGAACACCATTTTCACATCAATGTTTATTGCAGCACCATTCACAATAGCCAGAATCTGGAAACCACCCAAGTGCCTGAGAACAGATGACTGGTTAAAGAAACTATGGTACATCTACACAGTGAAATACTGTGCAGCTATTAGAATGAAGTTATGAAATATGCTTAAAACGGATAAATATGAAGAGTATCATATAGACATAGAGAGTGAAATGAGTCAGAAGGAGAGGAACAGACAGAATGACTGAACTCATTCGTGGGGTATAAGAAACATAATGAAACCACTATCCAAGGGCAGTAGAGACAAGGGCCAAGAGGTTTGGACCATGATTGGAAGCCTGCTTCAACCTCTCAGGGAAAAGGCAGTTGGCACAGTGAAGAGACCACTATGACAAAGATAGTGGTAAATTACCGCTGTATAAAAGCTCAGTGCTGAACAGGTAAAGGAACAAACATGGCAACCTCTAAGTATATGTATTGCAATCCATAATGCCCAAAGGGAGAGAGAGAGAAAGAGGAGAAAGAAGGAAAGGGCCTGCCATAGAGATAGGCTGGGGGGGGGGGGTCACAGAAGGGTAACAGGCACATTGGTAGTGGAAATGTGCACTGGTGGAGGGATGGGTGTTGGAATATCTTGTGACTGAAACCTGATTATGAACAACCTTCTACCTCTATGGCACTGTGACTCAATAAAATTAAAAAGAATTAAAAGAATAAAAAGAACCAGCTTGGATTCGAGCTTCAAAAGATAATACAGTGGGTAGGACACTAGCCTTGCACATAGCCAATCCAGGTTCAATCCCCAGCATTCTATATGGTCCCCTGAGCACTGCTAGGAGTGATTCCTGAGTGTAGAGCCAGGAGTAACCCCTGAGCACTGACAAGTGTGCCCCACCTTCCATTTAAAAAAAAATCAGGAGCCAGAGCTATAGTACAGCAGGTAGGGCATTTGCCTTGCATGCGGCCTACCCAGGTTTAATCCCCAGCATCCCATATGGTCCTCTAGCACCGCCAGGAGTAATTCCTGAGCAAAGAGCCAGGAAGTAACCCCTGAGCGTCGCCGGAGTGTGACCCAAAAAGGAAAAAAAAATCAGTTCAGATTAAAATGATGCTATTGACCAGTATTGGCAGCAGTCATTACAGTATTAGGCCCAGAGCAGGACTGTCAGGTTCTAAATATCCACCTGATCAGAGTTTACCACCACCCCTCAGAAAAATCACGGCTCCCTATAAAGTGGCTTTTCTCTGGCTCATGCACAGAGGTGGATATTTCATACATATCCTATGCTACACTCCAGAGGGAGGGAATGAAAAATAATGTGTTGTGCTTATTGGAACACTGAGGCTCAGAGTAGCCCAGCATAAGGTCTCAGGTCACACAGTTAGCTAGGGGAATCAATTCCAAAGATATATAGATTCCACATGGTGCTTTTTTTGCCAACTCCAGCTTTAACATTCTTGGGTCCTGAGAATAACATATACGCTGCAAATTGCAGTGTTTGTTGTTGTTGTTTTGTCTCGGGCCACAGCCAGCAGTGCCCAGAGCTTACTTCTGGCTCTTTGTTCAAGAATCACTTTTGGAGGTGATCAGGAGACCATAAACTGGCAAGGATTAAATCAGCATCAACCTTATACAAAGACAGCACCCAGCATCTGACAGTATTCAGGAGCTACTCCCCACTCTGTACTCAGAGGTAGTTCCCAAAGGTTTTCAGACCATACAAGTGACGGATCAAACCAACGGCTCCTGCATGCAAAAATGCACTCGAGCCATTTGCCACATTTCCCTGGCTTAGGTACTTCATTCAATATTTTTATTTATTATTATTATTTTGCACCTAGAGGTGCCCAGGGATTACTTCTAATTCTGCACTAAAAGAAACAGAGGACCATATGTGGTGCTGGGGATGGAACCTAGATTAGCCTTGTGCAAGGCTAGCTGTGTGCAAGGCAAGCACCCTACCACTATCACTCTGAAGCCTGTATTTTATATTTTTAGAGTTCCTATCTTTTTAATGAATTAGTAAAACTTTATAATCCTAATTTGTCCTAGCCAGATTCCAGGGAGAGTCAGGCTATGGAGTCAGCAGAACCCCTTGCTGCCTAGGAAATCCTACAGGGATATCCAGACCCTTTCAGCTTTCCTGGTTCAAGATTAGCCAGAATAACAAAATCAATTCACAGATTGTGTCTAGAACAAAAGGAGCAGAGAATCAAAGAAGATGAAAGTGTGGAAAAATTCAAGAAATGGAGGGTTTTGAAAGGAGTCTGGTGGCATGCTCTTCCATCAGGGCACAATACAGAAAGCTACTGTCCCATGAATAAGTAACAATGAAATGGGAAATCTGGGGACCTTCCTAAGTTCCTGGAGTCTTTGTAGCTCCTCCTCTGACCAAGGCTGTGTCTTGCATCCCAAGGGAGGCAGGTACCACGCCAACACAGACTTCTAGCTAGTATGAGCCAATGAAGAGCACTGCAAGTGCTCAAAGCAAACGGTTTGACTTTTTTCCCTTGAAAAATAAGGTTACCTATCCCCAGTGAATCTTGGGAAGAACTTCTCCATCTGATAAACTATGTTTATCAGAAGGTCTGCCATCAATAAGTTCATGGCAGACCATGAACTTAGTGAGTTCATGGTCTGCCGTCCTGGTCCAGCATGACAAAGTAGAGCCTAGAACAAACAGTTCTTAGACCTGAAAAGGGCAAGCAAGTCCTGGACAGCACTAAGGATGTCAGTCTGATACAGGAAAACCATACATGAAAAAAATACTGAATTTTTGTCTAGGACTCTTGAGTTAAATCACAATTACCTGGTGACTATAGAACTGAGGGGAAAGCTGGGTAAGCACACATGGGTGCATGAGATGCTTTTTACTGTTGCATGTTGTATCAAAAAGGAGATGAAGGAAGAAAAAGACCCAGGATAAGATGCTTTGCTTTGCATGAAGCTGGCCAACTTCAATGTCTGACAACCCAGATGAGTGATCCTTGAGCACAGAACCAGAAGTAAGTCCTGACCATCTCCACTTCTATGTTCATTGCAGCACTATTCAAAGTAACCTGAATGTGTAAACAACCCAAATGCCTGAGAACAGATGACTGGATAAAGAAACTATGGTATACCTATACAATGGAATGCTAGGCAGCCATCAGGAAAAATCAAGTCATAAAGTTTGCTTAAAAATGGATGGACATGGAGAGTATCATGCTGAGTTAAATGACTTAGAAGGAGAGGGACAGATACAGAATGACGGCACTCATTTGTGGGAGATAAAAGCCATAGTATGAGACTAACACGAAGGACAGTAGAAACCAAGGGTAATGAGTACTGGCCAATGGTTAAAAACTTGCTACAGGGAAGGCAGTTAGGCTTGACAATGATAGTTGGAAATGACAGTTGGAAATCACTCTGGACAAGAATTGAGTGCTGAAAGTAGGTAAAGGGATATACATGATAAGCTTTCATCACCTGTATTGCAAAGCATATAGAAACGAGAGAAAGAGATCAATAGAAAGGAAGAGAGAGAAAAAAGTGCCTCCCATAAAGGAAGATGGGAATAGGGGCCAGAAGGGAGGAGAGAAATTAGGGATGTTGGTGGTGTGAAATACACACTGCTGAAGGAAAGGGTGTTGGAACAGTGTATGACTGAAACCCTATTATGAACAACTTTGTAAATGTAAAATAAATTAATAAAAATGTGAATGTTTATATTATAAACAAAGGAAAAATAAAGGGTGATGGTACATTAATTAAAAAAAAACAAAGAAGTGACTGCTCTTTTCAAATATTTTCATGCCATTCTTTCTCATTCTACCATGAGAAATTTCTTTGTTAAAATGGAACCAATACTGGGCTGGAGAACCAGGAATTTAGGAATCCCATTCCCAAACCCTCAGGTAATCTGTTTGAGTACTATGTCAATTCAAAGATTGAAACAACATAGATGTTAACACTTATATATCAACATCGACATCAAAATGAATATACAGAGATGCCAATACAATTGCAAGTATAGCTATAGAAATTGAGTATAAAATGGAACACTGGGATAGGACAGATAAATCGTGCAATGCTAAGACTTTCCTTGGATGCATTTGAATCTGGTTGATTTCTGACACTGCATCGTGCCCTCTTCTCTTCCCCCTGCAGACAGCTTCAAGTAGCCCTGAGCATCACAGGATGCAGCTCACTCCCTCAAAAAGATCAGAACATTTTTATTCTGTTCTGCACCTCCAAATATGTTTCTCTTTTCAAACCTGTCTACTAATAAGAATAATGAAAGTCTTCAAGTTATTTCTTTATTCATTTAGTTACACATAAACATACACATTTTTTCATCAATTGGATCATTATACATAATCTTCATGCCTTGTCTCTTAATAAAATGTCTAAATCATCTATATACCCATGTCTACCCTTGGACATATCTTGTAATATAATTTTCTCATGGTTTTCCACAATGTAGATAATATATTGCATTTAAGGAAACTTTGATTAATGACAGTTTTTTTATTATTATAAAATAATGTGTGGCTAAATATCTTGGTATCTATATATTCAGAGCTGTAAGCAAAGATTTCTTTATAATTTCTAAAATTTAGAATTCTAGCTCAACCATGAAAACTTGAAATTAGTAAATAAGTCCCCTGAAGTCTATACCATAGCTGATTTCAAGTAACATTGTATGAGAGAACCTAAAATTCTCTTTTCATGCTTACATAGTCTTTTTAAATATTTATTAGTCCAATCAATGGGAAATGATGATTTTTTATTATCAGTATTTTCAGTGGAAATGAAATAATGTCATATATTTATTTTATAACTAAAATATATTTAAGTATACTTTCTCCTATTATCCACTATTTTCCTTGACCACTTTTTGAACTAAATTATATAATTTTCTGAGTAATCTTAAAAAGCAGAAATAATTTCTACATTTTTCTACCACCTTCTATAGTATGAATACTAGAACTTGTGAGCCAGAGTGATAGTACAGTGGGTAGGGTATTGGCTTTGCACACAGCCAACCCAAACTTAATCCCAGCACCTATGATCCCCGACACCCCGTATGGTACCCCAGGCACACCAGGAGTGATTGCTGAGTTCAGACCCAAAAGCAAGCCCTGAGTGCCACCAAGTGTATTGCACCCCCACACCCTGAAAAATTTAGACCTTGACTTCACAATGACTTTTTTTCTTGTTTTGGACCGTTTTGTCTGTTTAACTAAAATCATGGGCAGATATATTATATGTGCTATGATAAATTTTGTCTCTGCTATATAATTTATTGGCCATATATAGGTGACTAATGGTCTATATCCCCTGCACCAATTCCATCAAAGTTGGCAGAGTGGATAGAGCCCTGAATTCTTGGTTAGGATGCCTTGATTCAAGTCTCATCTCTTCCCCAGTGAGCTGTGGACTTGGTCAAATATTGTAACAGCTCTAATATTAGTGCCTCACTTTATCTCTTCACCCAAATCAAAGATTTTGAGGTATCTAAGTTAAATAAATATGTTTGTACAATCAGAGGTCCAACTGCATGCACACAAAATGTCATACATCATCATTTTTCTACCAGTGTTGATTACCACTTCCTCAAGTCTCTAATTCTGTTTTCTTATCACAGTGAAACTACATAATTTCTTGTAGATTCCTCTTACAGCCTCTAATAAATTTGAGAGAAACTTGAGTGCACTAATTATACCTTAATGCACATTAAAAGAGATTCTTTCATGGGTTTTGTTCATGGAGATAAACTATCACTTTCACTCTTTCATGCCCAATATAGAATACATATTGCACCAATTAACATTCCTTTAAATATTAAGGAATCAATAGCCCACAAAATGTGCAGTTTATTTATGCAAATAAGTCATGACTATGATTTATCAAATTAGACTTCGTAAACATTTAAACATTGGGTACAAATTTTATGCTTGAACTCTTAACAGCTGTAATCTCAAATCTGATATATTTTCATAAATGTATTAAACAATTTATAGATAGATAAACCCTTAATCAATCACAAGTACTTTATATCACAATAATTTAAATATTTGGCAATATTTAAACTATTAAATTTAAACTACTTTCAGTGCCAGTAAAAGTCATTTAAATTTCTATAACTTCCTAGGGTCTATCAAATTCACATCCTGTTTGGACTCAAAGGGAGTGTCTCAAATGAGTCAACTGAGTTTGCAAGTTTGGTAATATATTACCAATTCATTGAGTGAAGGCAGGGGTATTTATTTTATTGAGTTTTGCTTGGGTTGGTTTATTAGGGTATTTTTGTTTGGCCTGGGATCCTGTTAAGTGTTTTAGGAATTAGACATCCTTTATTATGGCAATAGGACATCAAGATTACACTGTTGACACAGGTTTTGGTAACTCCTTGAATAATGTAGCCTTCAAGTTTTACTTGGTCAGCATGAACCTTTGACCTATTCTTTTATTATAGTAACCTGGTTTATTAGCACTATTAGAAACGCTTCTGTCCCTAAGTACTACACTATTATGATTAGTAAGGTCACCCAAAGATTCTGTTTCCTAGGAGATAAAAGAGAATTACCTCCTCCTTAGAATATCTAGACAATTGAAAACCTTGCCCAAACACAGTTTAACCCCTCTTTCAATTTGGTTACTGTGAATTAGAATTATGCTAATTAAACCTTGAACTCTCTTTCTGTCATTTTTTATATTAGACAATAGATATTGACCAGTTGAGCAGCTTTTTCTGTTCTTAATAATTCCTATTTTTCACTGCACTGAGAATAAAAATTTTAACAACTTTTCTAAGATACTCTAAAAAAGTATTAAACTTCATGAAAGAAAAAATACAAACACAGAGATCTATATGTACATATTGAACATACTGGCCAAGAGTTGGATACTCATATTATTACAATTTATTCCATAGCCGGGTTTTTTTTGTCCTCTCAGTGCCTCCTAATTCACACCTCTGAAAATACTTTTTTTTCAGCAACCACAGAAGAGTCTAGAATTTTTCTTTGCTAAGTTATGAGATAATTTTTCTACCATAGAACTTTGGCTCCTATTGGGTGCCAACGTGTGGGAAGCTAGAAATATATGTAAGACTGAACATTGCCTTTACCACTATTCTGGGTCACTTTTGGGGGGTAATAAAGCAAAAACATTCTATTCCTTTTTTGAGATCATAAATTTAGAATGACTTCTAATACCATATTTTCTAAGATACCCTACTTTATTCAGATATGACATTCTCCCACCTTGCCAATAAATAACCCTCTAAGCCCCACTATATTACTTTATTCCACACATATTTCTTGAACCATATTAACTTCAAAGATATTTTTCACAGAGGTGTGGTTTCCCATCATCTGCTTATCCCTGATGTAAGATTGATGAGCAGTCTATGGGCCTGCTGACCCCAACCTCAATACAGCCCAGACCTCACAGTTCACACAGAATGAATGAATCAGCTCATCAAATAACCAGTCTTCTGGGATATATGAAAACACGACAATCAGATGCAAACTTTCTTTTGAAACTTGTGCTACAGTTTTCTGTCTGTTTTTACTGCTTATATATGACCCTTCTTTCTTGCTTTTTTTTTTGGGAAACTACTACAACCACACTTAAGAATATATTTTTATGGAGACAGGCTTTGTAGGTAGGAGGTATCCTGGGAACATCAGTGAAAGAAAGTTGACTCTGGTGGTTGGATTGGTGTTGGAACATTGCCTGAAACTCAGTCATAAATAACTGTAAAAATCATGGTTTCTTAGTTAAAATAAAATATTAAAGAAGTATTACAAGCAACTTTTACAGGGATTCCGCTTATAACATCCTTACTTCTCCCCAAAGTCAAACTGAGTAAAAGTAGTTTACAAGAGACAAAAATATATGATTCAACTACATGGTCTTTTTGATGATCTGCTTTGATCTGAGGATAAATGTCAGGCTATGAAGGAATTTATAGCCTTCCAACAATCTTCTAAGAGTTTTATTTCTCACAATTCAACTTTTGATAAGAACTGAGCAGCAGAGTTCAAGGTCATGGTCTCTGGCAGGAGCCTCTTTAGAGGAGAGGCAGATCTACTGAAGGGAAACATTTTCTTCATCTCTCTTTTTCATATGAGATATTCACTTATGAAAACTAAAGAGGCAGAGCAGGACTACACCTGAAAAGAGTGTTCCTGCTTCCCTTTGCCTTCCCTGCCAGGGGAGCTCCAGCAATAGCCTTCCTCAGTGAATGGTTCTGCAGACTGGCCCAGAGCACAAAGTAAACGGCAACGTTCAAGCTGGCTGTGCTTTGTTGAAGTTAGGGGTTCCAGTGATGTGAAACTGGGGGTAAATGATTTTGGGTGCCTTTAGTCTCTAACATAAAGGAACAGCAAAGGAAGATTGAAACCAGTGGATCATGGGGTTTGGGGCTGGAACTGTCAAAGTAGTCATTAAATAAGTCTATCTAAAATTGAAAATAAGATAGAGGGAAATGGGATTCTTCCTTTTGTAGTAAAAACTATAAAGGAAAACAAGGTCAGAATCACCCTGATTGTATTCCCTCTTATCTTTTTACAGAAAACACACATACACATACACACATTTTGTTCTGATTAAGAAGTTTAGCATAGCAGGTACAGCTTCTTAAGGGCGGGGCCTACAGCCAACTAGGACCAGATGTGAAGTCTAGCAGTACTATTTTTGCTCATAGTCTAAGTTGTGTCCTCCAATGTGACTGTCTCATTAAACAGTTGCATGATTTTACTCAACACCTCAAAGATAGGAAAGAATTGGTGTCAAAGTGATATCACAGTGGGTAGGGTACTTTAATTGCACAGGGCCAATCTAGATTTAATGTCCAGCACCCTATGTGGTCCTTAGAACCTGCCAGAAGAAAATGGTGGGTGCCTATACCTAAACTTTCCTGGGCACATCTGATCCCTTTCTGTACCTGCCCCACCCTGATCCACCTGTACTACTCCCTGTGGCTAGAGG
The DNA here is from genome assembly GCA_021461705.1 of Cryptotis parvus. Lineage (NCBI taxonomy): Eukaryota > Metazoa > Chordata > Mammalia > Eulipotyphla > Soricidae > Cryptotis > Cryptotis parvus. Next base: position 150,169 of record JAJIBD010020942.1, read on the forward strand.
CACCACCCTACTAAAAGAGACAGAGGGGGAGGGAGAAAGGGAGAAGAGATGGAGAAAGGGAGGAGAGGGAAAGATGGGGCTGGGGATTTCTTTAATCCCACCCCCAGACATTCCAATTTACATTCTGATTGGCTACCTCTTTCAGGGACAGAGATTTCAAGTGACCTGGTGCTCTACACCTTAGCTCCTGCTGTATCATTCCCCTCTCAGTAGTGCTTACCCTAAATTCTTTTAGGGATTGGGTAGAAGGCCCGTCTTCTGAAACTTCTTCCGGCTGGTATGTGGGCACTGGTCTCTCTTGGAGCCCCTAGGGTACCACGCCTCTACCACCCTAACTTAAAGCCTTTTCAGGTGTATCACCATAGGCCACTGGCTTGACGATTAATGGCGTGCAGTCCTAGAATAAAAAGCTTCCTGACAGTCTGAATAAAAAGCATTTCCTTTCCAACTCCAAGGATTGAACAAATTGCAGAACTGACCATCAAAGTTACTAAAAAAATGTCCAAAGATGAAATCTTTTCCATGGTCTTGATGACTTGATTTTTGGCCAATTAAAGGTTTTCCAATGGAGGATAATAAGTTTGTGCTAAACCAACAAATTCCCTTACAAATTCCCCCAGAGGAACCCGCGATACCACAAGGGCCACCATTTTCCACATTCAGACTCCCCACTCATCAGAGCTGCACCAAGCAGAAGAGCTGATCACAAGTCTGACTCATCAGAGACTCACCCTACAGCAGTCTTTTTCAAGCCCATCCCAGGTATGCTGATCCAGAGACTCACATACATGGGCAGAGCTGCTACCAGCTCTCCCTGTGCCCAGCTGATAAAAAGTGCCCAGGAGGAGGAGGCAGGTTCCTAGCCCTGGCCCACCAACCCAGCAGAGCCTCACAAGAAGGCAGAAAAACCCCCCAAACCATGAGGGCCATCATTTTCCACATCTGGACTCCCCACTCGTCAGAGATCCACCCAGCAGAAGAGCTGATCACAAGCCTGGATCATCAATAAATGCTCAAGATTAGAGGTGACTACAATAGATCACATGCTGAGCCATAAATCATACCTCCATAAAATCAAGAAGATAGAAATTGTGCCAACTATTTTTTCAGACCATGGTGCACTGAAAATAGAATTGAATTGTACATAAAAACGGAGACCAATACCAAGTACCTGGAAACTAAACAACTCACTGCTGAACAACCAGCAAGTCATAACATAAATCAAAGAGGAAATCCAAAGATTCCTGGAAACAAATGAGACTGAAGACACGAATTACCAGAACTTGTGGGATACAGCGAAAGCAGTATTAAGAGGAAAGTTTATAGCTCTTCAAGCATTCATCAGAAAAGAAGAAAAGGGCATCACAAACAGTCTGACCTCACAACTTAAGATCTTAGAGAGTGATCAACAAAAGGAGCCCAACCCAAGGAGAAAGAAAGAAATAATAAAACTTAGAGCAGAAATCGATGAGACGGAATGTCAAAAAACAATCCAAAAGATCAATGAAACCAAAAGCTGGTTCTTTGAAAAAATAAACAAGATTGACAAACCACTTGCAAAACTTGTAAGAAAAGGAAAAGAGAGAACCCAAATAAATAGAATCAGAAATGAAAACGGGGACATCACAACAGAAACCACAGAAATTCAAAAGATCATCAGAGATTACTATGAGAGCCTGTATGCCATAAAACAAGAGAACCTAGAAGAAATGAACAAATTCCTGAATTCCTATAGCCTCCCAAGTCTGCAACAAGAAGATTTGGAATACCTCAACAAACCTATCTCCATCGAGGAGATGGAATCGGTAATCAAAAATGTCCCCAAACACAAAAGCCCAGGTCCAGATGGATTCACCAGTGAATTCTACAAAACCTTTAAAGAGGACCTACTCTCAATTCTTTTCAAGCTCTTCCGGCAAATTGAAGAAACAGACACACTCCCAAATAGCTTTTACAAGGCACATATCACCCTGATACCCAAAGCAGACAGAGATGCCACAAAAAAGGAAAACTACAGACCAATCTCCCTGATGAACACGGATGCTAAGATCTTCAACAAAATACTAGCAAATAGAATCCAAAGAGTCATCAAAAAGATTATACACCATGACCAAGTGGGATTCATCCCGGGAATGCAAGGATGGTTCAACATCCGCAAGTCAATCAACATAATACATCACATCAACAAAAAGAAAAAGAAAAACCATATAATCATATCAATAGATGCAGAGAAGGCATTTGACAAGATTCAACACCCGTTCATGATAAAAGCTCTCTGTAAAATGGGGATTGAAGGAACCTTCCTCAAGATAATCCAGGCCATCTACTACAAGCCCACAGCGAGCATCATTCTCAATGGGGGAAACATTGAAAGCCTTCCCCTTAAGATCAGGGACAAGACAAGGCTGCCCGCTCTCACCAATTCTATTCAATATAGTACTGGAAGTACTTGCCATAGCAATCAGGGAAGAAAAAAGACATTAAGGGCATCCGGATAGGAAAGGACGAAGTGAAGTTGTCACTATTTGCAGATGACATGATATTATACCTGGAAAACGCGAAACTCTCTACCATGAGGCTCCTAGAAATAATACATTCCTATAGTAGAGTGGCAGGGTACAAAATCAGTACCCAAAAGTCAATGGCCTTCCTGTATGCAAACAGCGAAAGAGAAGAAAGGGACATTAAAGAAACTATCCCATTCACAATTGCACCACAGAAAATCAAATACCTAGGAATCAGTTTGATAAAGAATGTAAAGGATCTCTGTTACAAAGAAAACTACAAAATGTTACTTCAGGAAATAAAAGAGGACCTGAGGAAATGGAGACACATTCCCTGCTCATGGATCAGAAGGATTAACATTATCAAAATGGTAATACTCCCTAGAGCTTTATACAGATTCAATGTGGTCCCTATAAAGATACCCATGATGTTCTTCAAAGAAATTGAACAAACACTCCTGAAATTTGTATGGAATAATAAAACTCCACGAATAGCTAAAGCAATCCTTGGGAAAAAGAAGATGGGAGGTATCACTTTCCCCAACCTCAAGCTCTACTACAGAGCAGTTGTAATTAAGACAGTATGGTATTGGTATAGAGACAGACCTGTAGACCTATGGAATAGAACTGAATATCCTGAGACACACTCTCAAATATACAACCACTTAATCTTCGATAAAGGAGCAAAAAATATTAAGTGGAGCAAAGAAAGCCTCTTCAACAAATGGTGCTGGAAAACTGGGCAGCTACGTGTAAAAAATGAACTTAGACCTCCTTCTAACGCCATGCACAAAAGTCAGATCAAAATGGATTATAGATCTCAACATCAGACATGAATCTATAAGATACATAGAAGAAAACATAGGAGAAACGCTCTATGACATCAAAACTAAAAGTATCTTTAAAGACGACACACCACTGACCAAGCAAATGGAAGCAAAGATAAACAAATGGGATTATATAAAATTGAAAAGCTTCTGCACCGCAAAAAGAAATGGTTTCCAAGATACAAAGACAGCCCACAGAGTGGGAAAGAATATTCACCCAATACCCATCTACAAGGAGTTAATATCCAGGATATATCAGGCACTGGTAGCACTTCACAAGAAAAAAAACAGCCAACCCCATCAAAAAATGGGGAGAAGAAATGAACAGAAGCTTCCAAAAAAGAAGAAATTCGAATGACCAAAAAGGCATATGAAAAAGTGCTCTTCATCTTTAATCATCAGGGAGATGTAAATCAAAACAACAATGAGGTACCATCTCACACCACAGAGACTGGCACCCATCCAAAACAGCAAGAACAACCGGTGCTGGCGTGGATGTGGGCAAAAGGGACTCTCATCCACTTTTGGTCGGAGTTCCGACTGGTCCAGCCCTTTTGGAAAACAATATGGGCATTCCTCCTAAAACTAGATATTGAGCTCCCATTTGATCCAGCAATAGCACTCCTGGGAATATACCCGAGAGACCAAAAAACACATAGCAGAAACACTATCTGTACTTCTTTATTCATCTCTGCGCTATTCACAATAGCTAGAATCTGGAAACAACCTAAATGCCCGAGAACAGAGGCTGGTAAAGAAACTGTGGTTCATCTACACTATGGAATACTATGCGGCTGTCAGAAAAGATGAAATTATGAAATTTACCTGCAAATGGATGGACATGGAGACTATCATGCTGAGTGAAATTAGTCAGAAGGAAAAGGACAGATATAGAATGACTGCATTCATTAATAGGATATAAATAGATACCAGTGTTTTACTAAATGTGGGAAATGGTAATGGCAGATTAAAACTCATCATTGAATATACACAAAGAGACTTAAGTGATAAACTCTAAATATCTGCAGGGCTAGCCACAATGTGTAAGAGAAGAGGGAGAGAGATGCAGAGACAGAGAGAAAGAGAGGAAACGGGGCTACCTGCTATTGAGGCAGCCTGGGGGTAGGTGGGCGGGGGTGGGGTACATTGGTGGTGGAAATGGGGCACTGGTGGAGGGATGGGTGCTGGAATACTGTATTACTAAGAACCAATTATGAACACCTTTGTAACTGTATGCCTCACGGTGGTATAATAGAAAATTTTTAAAAAAAATAGAGGTGACTACAAGAGCCTGGCAAGCTACCCGTGTTGCATTTGATACGCCAAATACCAGTTAACAATTATAGTCCTCATTCCCATGACCAGATGGAATTGTTTGAGGCTCTTTATGTTCCTGGAGTGAGCAGATGCCCTTGGGCTACACTAGCATGTGACAGGACATATGGAGATGTTTCTGGTGACCGCTCGAGTAAATCGATGATCAACGGTAAGCCAAGTGATACAAGTGAATTGAAAGGTTTTCCAATGGAGGATAATTTTGTGCTGAACCAACAATTTCCCTTACTGGAGGAGGTTGAACAGGCCTGGAATACAATGGCTGAGTCCAATTTAATTCTTCAATTTTTCCATCAGGTCTCACATTCAAGTTTTGCTGTCCACTTTACATTCTGATTGACTACCTATTCAGGGCTAAACTATTAAAGTGGCCTGATGTTCTCTACACCTTAGCTCCTGATGATCATTATGAAAGTGATGAGAATAATTAACCTGCTGCCATTTCCTCAGACTCTGAATCTCAGAGCAGCTCAGTAGAGAAGCTCCCCCACCAAAAAAAAAAGCCTCTCCTTGGTTCAGCAGCCTCAGGACGTGTTCCTTATAGAAGTTCACAATTAAGACCATTATTAGTTCACATGTGATCAATTTCTCCCAAGTCACAGGAGCTACATCTCTTTTTTCCCCATCCAGGCATAGGAACATCAGCCCCTGTCATATGAAGGATTAAGAATGGACTCAGTCATTAAAAAAAATGCCAGTGCCTCATTGGGACCTACATCTCCTTACTGTAAAGTATGTCTTAACAGCTGGAGTGGATGCACATATTCGGTACCCCAAGATTTCCACGTGGTCACTAAAACATGTTTAAGTCCTTCTTAATATGTGCAATGGAGAATCTGGTTTAGTGATGAGACCAAAGCAAAATCTAATGCCCTAGGTTACTCTGGGCAGAAGTTTTCAGGAATCAAATTAACTCACAAGATAATAGGTGAAGGGCATAAGAAGTATAATAAGTTAAGAACACAATTATGGCACAAAATAAAACAACTGGTTAATGACCCTGATAAGGTTAGGAAAAACTAGCCTGTCCTGACTATTGTAGTCTGGAATATATGACAAGATGTCCCCAGGAAAAGACTATTTTTACCAGGAGTCCAGAGAGATTATAGACAAAATTCTATATCTCTTACTGTGTTTATACAAAATGACTAGACATATTATTAAGTAAATGAAATATGATTGTTTGAATGGATTCAGTGAAGGAAAGGAGAAAGCAATATGCCCTTAGATGAAATTCCATCCTTGTCCTGGAGTAAGTCTCCAAGAAGGAATCTAGAATACTAGATTCCCAAGACAGGATTCCATCCCTGTGGTGGATGCCCTAGAAGATTGTCCTCTGGAGAAAGGGGCTTTACATCCATTCATTGTCTTAGGATCCAAGTTCAACCACCTATCTGTAAGCCCCAACCCTCAACCCTTCAGGATGCCTCTATAACTAGTGGACTTCTCTTGAATTAAATTGCAACTGATTACCAGTGAATCTGTGATCCCATTCCTCAGGTGGTGGGGGGATATTCATGGACCCTTAACACTCCAGGGGACCCCAACAAACCCCAACAGTTAATGAGTTACTGAATAACTATGTAAATCATGGTGTCTTAATATTTAACAAAAAAATGTTTTTAAGAATTTTTTAAAATCCTAGAAAGTTATGGAACTTATCACAAGATAGAAAAAGTATTAAGCTTAGAACCAATAGGTATGAAGAAGTTCCATAAGGCTTTACTGCCAATTAAGCCATGGCCCCACATATGAAATGATAGATTTCAAGAGATGAATTGCAATTGTCCTAGGTTCACTCTACTCAAGATTCAATGACTCGGGAGAGAGAAAATCCTACTTAAATCCAATCCTGTATCTAGTCATATCTGGGTTATTGAGGAAAGCCATTCTAGCTAAGCCAAGAGTGTTTGTATTAACAACAAATGGTATGCAAAGTCCACAGACATGTACTCAAGCAACTGCAAATCAGGAAGGGGAGGAAATTCCTCCCAAAAGAATCCAAAATGCTATTAGGGTGGGATAACATATGCCAAGGTAAAGCATTAAAAATGTCCTCCTAGTAATGTAAAAGTCAATCTGTTTCTTTTACAATTACATAAACTGAGATCTAAAAAAGATCAAATAACTATTAAAATGTCAAAGAGAAAGTTTTGATGTAGAGCTGGGGTAGAGATAGTATGAATTAAAACAAACTCTATGTCAATATGGACTGTGGACCCATGGCACCCTTGATCACTTATTCACTTGACATCCTATTATTCATCGATTTGCTGGAGCAGGCACCAGTAATATTTCCATTTGACCCTATCACGTGCCAGTGTAGCCCAATGGCATCTCCTTGCTTCAGGAATACAAAGAGCTTAAAACCATTTGATCAGGGTCTTGACAAAGAAGTCTGACCACCTCATAGGTGGGTGGCCAAGTGATCTTTTGACATCCCGTTGGATCCAGTTGGTAACGGCTCTAGTCCAGTGGTCGTCACCAAACTGCATTACATGTCCAGCCCATCTGATTTTCAATGCCTTGGCAAACAAGAGAGCATACCTGACTCTGGAATAGTGACAGAGGTCAGAGCTCCAGATTCCTTCTTTCACTTGATTGAGGCGTGATATTCCAAGCATACTTCTTTCAATTCCTCTTTGGGAGACCTCAATAGCATTCTCATCCTGCTTTTGTAGGGCCCAGGTCTCTGAGGCATATGTGAATGCAGGGAGAATGGTGGAGTCAAAGAGATGTGCCAAGAGCCGGAGGTTCTTTATCTTTATAGTTATTTCTTTGATGCTTTTGAAGGCATTCCATGCCGCTCTCTTCCTCCTGCACAGCTCAGATTATAGGTCGTTCATCATGTTGACTTCTCAACCTAGGTACACATAACTGCTGCATTCAGAGGTGTTTGTTCCGTTGAGAGTGAATGGGGCCTCTGGAACTAGTTCATTTTTCATGAACATAGTTTTGTTGAGATTCAGCTGTAGACCTATCTTTCCACATTCTCGGTTGAAGTCATCCAGCATTTGTGCTGTTTGGCTAATGTTTGGTGTTATATGTGAAAATGCAGATTTTCAAGTACTACCCCAGACCTACTGAGTCAGATCTCTGTGTTAATAAATTCTTGGCAATGATTCAAATACACAGTCAAATTTGAGAAGTACTGCTCTACCTTTACAGGTCTCAAGCTTTGTGTCACACCCTAGAAAATGAATTCCAGTATTTCTCACCCCTGATGTTGATTGATAGTGGTCTTTCCTCAATTAGTTTATTTAATATCCCTTTCTGCTCTTCATTATTTGCATATAGAAAAGCCACTGACTTTTTTTTATTACGTAATTATGAAGTTCTTTTTTTTGGTGACTTCTTATTCTTTTTTTATTGTTTTTTTTATTATACCTCCGTGAAACATACAATTACAAAGGTGTTCATAATTGGTTCTTGGTACTACAAGCCACTGACTTTTGGGTATTGATTTTGTACCCTGCCTCTCTACTATGGGAAACTATTATTTCTAGGAGCATTTTGGTAGAGAGTTTAGGGTTCTCTAGGTATAATATCATGTCATCTGCAAATAGTGGCAGCTTGACTTCTCCCTTTCCTATCCGGATGCCCTTAATGTCCTTTTCTTCTCTGACTGCTATGGCAAGTACTTCCAGTACTATATTGAATGAAAGTGGTGAGAGTGGGCAGCCTTATCTTGTCCTCTATCTTAGGAGGAAGACTTTCAGTTTTTCCCCATTGAGAATGATGCTCGTTGTGGGCTTTTGGTAGATGGCTTTGCCTATATTGAGGAAGGTTTCTTCAATTTCCATTTTACAGTTTTTTTATCATGAATGGGTGTTTGATCTTGTCAAACACTTTTTCTGCATCTATTGATATGATCATATGGTTTTTATTTTTCCTCTTATTGATATGATGTATTAAGTTGATTGACTTGTGAATGTTGAACCATCCTTGCATTCCCAGGATGAATCCTACTTGGTCATGGTGTATAATCTTTGCATGACTCTTTGGATTCTATTTGCTAGTATTTTATTGAAGATCTTAGCATCTGTGTTCACAGGGAGATTGGTCTGTAGTTTTCCTTTTTTGTGACATCTCTGTCTGATTTGGGTATCAGGGTGATATGTGCCTCATAGAAGCTATTTGTGAGTGTTTCTGTTTCTTTAATTTCCTGGAAGAGCTTGAAAAGTACTGGGAGTAAGTCCTCTTTAAAGGCTTGGAAGAATTCACTAGTGAATCCGTCTGAACCCTGGCTTTTTGTGTTTGGGCAGACTTTTGATTACTGATTCTATTTCCTTGGTGGTGAGTCTTGCAAGTGGTTTGTCTATCTTGTTTATTTTTTTCACAGAACCAGCTCTTGGTTTCATTGATCTTTTGGGCTGTTTTTTTTGGGATTCCATCTCATTGATTTCCTCTATAAGTTTTATTATTTCTTTCTTTCTGTCTGAGTTGGGCTCCTTTTGCTGATCACTTTTTAAGATCTTAAGCTGTGAAGTCAGACTGTTTTTGATTGTCTTTTCTTCTTTTCTGATGAATGCTTGAAGAACTATGAATTTTCCTCTTAACACTGCTCTCACTGTATCCCACAAATTCTGGTAATTCATGTCTTCAGTCTCATTTGTTTCTCAGTTATATTTGAATTTCCTGTTTAATTTCTTTTATGATGTGCTGGTTGTTCAGCAGTGAGCTGTTTAGTTTCTAGGTGCTTGATAGACTTCGTGGGGGGGAGCGGCCCGGGGGGCGCCACCCGGCCCCGCGCCGGGACCCGCCCCCCCACCCCCCGCGCACCCCGGCGCCGGAGACCCCGGCGCCGCCGGTGCCCCAAAAAAAGACTTTCTGTTGTTTTGTGCGATTAACTTCTATTTTCAGTGAATCATGGTGTGAAAAGACAGTTGACACAATTTCTATCTTCTAGATTTTCTGTAGGAATGTTTTGTGACTAAGCATGTGATCTATCTTGGAAGTATGTTCTATGTGTGCTGGAGAAAAATGTGTATTCAACTTTTTTGGGGATAAAATGTCCCATATATATTATATATATATATATATATATATTATATATATATATATATATATATACTAGTCCTCTTTTTTCCATTTCTTCCTTTAGGACCATTATTTCCTTGGTGAGATTTAGTCTTGTCAATCTATTAAGAGTTGATAGAGTCAGTGTTAAAGTCTCCAACTACAATCGTTTTGCTATCAATGTCTTCTTTGAAGTCTCTTAGCAGTTGTTTTAGGTATTTTGCTGGCCCCTCATTGGGTGCATATATGTTTAAGAGTGTAATTTCTTCCTGATACATATGTCCTTTGATTATTAAGAAATTACTTTCACTGTCCCTTCTGACCTTCTTCAGCCTGAAGTCTATTTTTCAGATATCAGTATTGCCAACCTGGCCTTTTTTGGAGGGTTGAGTGAAGGATTGTTTTTCAGCCTTTAACTTTGAGCTTGTCTTTTCTCTGATTGTTCAGATGTGTTTCTTGAAGGCAGCAGAAAGTTGGGCTCATTTTTTTGATCCATTTTGCCATTCTGTGTCTCCTACTGGTGCATTTACACCATTGGCATTGACAGAGATTATTGTCATGGGAGTTTGTGCCATCTTTCTATATAAGTTTATAATGTTCTTTTGGCTTTTGTCTTGTCTTAGAGTAGCTCTCTCAGCTCTTCTCTTAAGTTTGGTTTTGAGTATAAGGTTCCTGAGCTGTTGTTTTTCCAAGATGCTGTGTATCTTTCCTTCAAATCTGAATGAGAGTCTAGGCAGGTAAAGAATTCTTTGTGAAGCGTTCATTTCATTGAAGTTTTTCACTATATCTCACCACTGCCTTTGGGCTTGGAGGGTCTCTTCTGATAGGTCTGCTGAAAGTTGAATGGATTCTCCTTTGTATAAAATTCTTTCTTTGATCTTGTTGCTTAAAGAATTGTGTCTCCACCTATGACATCCATTATTTTGACTAGGATATGCCTTGGAGTCTTTTTATTGGAGTCTCCTTGCTGGTATGCTTCAGGCTTCTTGGATCTGGATGCCTGTGTTCTTTCACTCTGGGACCTTTTCTGTAAGGATTTTTTAACTGCACCTATTTCCTTGGGGTTGCCTTCCTGTTCCTCTGGGACTCTGATAATTCTTACGTTGTTCCTCTTGGATTCATCCCAATGTTCTTTCTGTTCCACTGCTGATTCATTTTTCGGTCTTTTTTCATCTGTTGCATTTCTCTGAGTGCTTTCTGCAGCTCATCCTCATTCTCACTGATTCTGTCTTCCGCTGCTGTCATCCTGCTGTTGAGAGCCCCTATTGCATTTTCCACTTCATCTACTGAGTTTTTTATTGATGATATTTCTGTTTGTATTGTTCTCATTTTTGCTCTGATTTCCTCCTGTAATGTATTGATTGCCCTTTCCACTGCTTCATTTATGTCCTCCTGTATTTTATTGGACATCTGTTCCATTTTGTCATTAAGCTCGTTAAACATACTCATCATTTCCTCTCTGAATTCTTTGTCAGAGATATGAAAGTAGGAATTCCTAGATGTTGCTGCAGGGCTCTTTTCTTCTATCCTTTGAGGAAGGGATCCACTCTGTTTCCCCATGGTGTTGCAGTCAGGGGTGGATTCTGCTGGGGCACTGTTTCTTCCTAACTGTCAGGTAGTACTCTGGAGATGCTCAGCAGAAGGTGTTCTCCTCTTCCCTCTTCGAGGATATTACCATCCTCTTGGTATTGAATTTCCTGCTTTTTGTATTAATATGTGGCCACTCATGTGAACAGCAGCCTGCCTGGCCAGCCTTGCTCCCAGGGAGGGTACCTGAGGTGTGTGAAGGTTCAAAGTGTCCTGTTTGTTTCCTCTGCAGCTTGGAGTTCTGGGAGTTGTAGTTTCAGGTTCTTTCCCTAATGCATGGCTACAATTGCTCCAGGGCCTGCCTACCTGAGGCCTGCTGCTCTGCCGCATTTGCCACACACCAGCCCTGCCAGTCACGTCACCAAGGAGGGTACCTCTTGCCCTTCAATTAGTAGGGAAAAATTCACTTAAGTGTTTCTTCATTAGTTTTAACCACTGGTTCTCATCCCAAAATGTTAGTTGGTTCACACATAAGACCATTCAAAGATCAGTCTCTACTTCTACAAACACTTTTTGAAAGAGAGTACACTTGAGTAAAATTCTAACACAATAATGGGAATCCTAAACTCAAAACATTATGAGGGTATTATTAACTGACTAGACCCAACTATGAATTAAGAACAAAATATCTACAATGAGGGGCCAACGGGATAGTCCAGCAGGTACAGTACTCATCTTCTGATCTGACCCCCACCCGAATCTCATAAACACAGTCTAAAGTGATCCCAGAACACAAAGCTAGGAGTAATTCCTGGACATAGCAGGGTGTGACTCAAAAAAAAACAAAAGAGAAATAGAAAAAAAATCTACAAAAATAGGAATTTCTCCAACGTACCTGTGTACAGAAAATATCACATTTACTTATTGTTCTTAAGCAAATTAAGTCTCTTTTGTCCCACTGGTAAACAGGAAATGCAGTGGCAGATATTTAGGAGATTTCTCTTTGTTTTAATCATAATCAAAAGGTCCTTAAGCTTCTACAAAAATCAGGAAGGGGGGATAGAGTGATAGAACAACAGGTAGGGTGCTTATCTTGCATGCAGCCAGACCAGGCTGTTGATCCTTGCCACATATGGTCGTCACCTGAGCCCCAAGAGGAGTAACATTTGAGTGCTTTACCAGAATTAAACAAGCCCTGAGCACCACCGTGTATGGCCAAAAAGAAAAAAATGAAATCAGGAAAAGGTTTTCTTTCCTCCATTGACCATGACCACTGACTTGATCAATGCTCCTATTTAGCGTCACTGATCTGAGAGAGTTGCAACTCTACTTTCTTCAGACTTTCTGTCTCTGTGTGAACAGGCTAGAAAGCCTCCTTGTGCTTCATTTGGTATTGGTGGAGTGCCTTTTGATACTGAGAAGTTCATTGTTGCAGGACACCTAAAAGCCTAAAAGCCTTTGCATCTGCCCTGTATTGCCTCCTGCAGGTCACTTTGTAGATAGGGGGTAGTTTAAATGTGGCAGTTTATCTGACCATGTATTCTGTACTGGCTGGCATAAATATCCTCTCATGCTACCACAATCATCGTGGGACTAGCTAGATCTTACCAGCATATTTGCCTGGCCACGTTGGATCTCTAAGTAATTATTCCAGAGAGAAATTCTGCTTGCCTCCAAGCAAGCAAGCATGGCTCCCTGATAACTTAAAAAGGCAACTAAAATACAAAACTACCGTGAAGTAGACGAGACTCTTGTGAAGGCTTGGGGAAATATTTAACTGGCATTAGTATAGTCTTTGGTACAGAGACTTGCCATCTCAAAAACCCCCTTCTCTACCCTACAAAGGCATTTCCAGGCAGATCTTGGCTCAAAACATTAGCATATAATAGAGCCTAGGTGAGGTGTTGGGAGAAATTACCTAAGGGCATTTGACCCTCCCTGCTTCCCATAATAGTGGGAGGTCTGAGTTGCAGGGGTATAAAACCAGCCTGCTTCCTCTCTCGCTCTCTTTTTTTGGGCTCTCTCTTTGTGGGCTCACACTCTTCTTGGGAGTCTTGTCTTTGTCTCCTCTGTACAGGGCCTGAACAGACCACCATCTTGGCCTACACGTTTCTGGGGTTCTAGCCAGGAATCCTAAGCACAGGGTTTTTCCTATTGCTAATTTCTATGCCTGAACCTGTGATAAGTAAAGCATTTTAAAACTGCATCGGATTCCTGAGTCTTCCTCCTTTCTCCACCGGCTTCGGAGGTAAAAGGGAACTCACTTCCCAGCACTGTTGGGGACCCCGGCAGCATTCCCAGACATTACATAAATTTAATATAGTCATGCTTTGTGCTAGTAACATTCCTTCATGTGTGCAGGTAAAATTCCATGTTATGGAGTTCCACAAAGAAGATTATGTAATTAAAGACCACCAACTTATCCTGAGGCTCTGTTTCCTAGCAGGGCTGACAATCTTGGCTGCCTGTATATTAAGTCTAGGCTATTGGGCTTAACTCAAGTGCTCCTGAGTCTGTTATTCCTAGACTAATTCTTAATTGTGAACCTATAACATACGACTCATCTAGCACTTACTACCTCCTTCCTATAACTGCATGTTCTTTCTAAACTGAAGATATCAGGAGAGACTGGTAAAATTTTCATAACTCAAATGACTTGAGTAACTTGGAAAATGAGGGTTTCTTCACTTGCTGCTTGTGCTTTTAACACTGTAGAAATCTGTTATGAAGAAGTAAGTCCATTCCAGTTCTAAAATTATTATTTTAGACAACCTAGACTCCATTAAAAGCATGAGGGACCTATAGTTCCCAAACTTTTTCATATAAAAAGATGACAGATTTATATGTACTAGAAAAGTCTTCAAACCATAATTAGTAAGAATATTATAACTTTAATATCATTGAGTAAATAATAGGGAAACTGTCATTTAGAATAGACTGTCATTATAGCCCAGATATAAGTTAAGAAAGAGGATAATTGAGTTATATAACAAAGACAGGACAGTTCTACTGTTCAAGAAGGTAGACATCCATGACATTGGCAATTGTTGTCCACAACTACAAGCTGTTCACTGCCTGTTGTCCACATCTGCCTGTTGTCCACATCTACAAGCTGTTCACTCGAGTCATGTTTAACAGGATTGGCAGAACGTTAGATGAAGGACAACCATGTGAGCAAACTGGCTTCCAAAAAAGGATTCAGAACAATCGACCATATTCACATGGTAACCAAGCTCATTGAGGTTTGTAGGGAGTTCAAGATGCCGTTCTGTCTCACATTCATTGATTTAAAGAAAACCTTTGACTCTGTTGAGATGGAAGCAGTCATCAAAGCCCTAGCCAAACAGGGCGTTCAAACCCAATACATCAAGAACCTTCATGAGCTCTGTTACAGATTCACCACCAGGATCTCACCATTCCACAAGGAAGTGATCATTGATATTAAAAGAGGGGTTTGGCAGGGAGATACCATTTCTCCGAAACTCTTCAGTGCCACCCTCGAGAACATCATGTGGCAATTAGAATGGGAAGCAATTGGAGTAAAGATAGACGGTCGGCAACTACACCATATCTGTTTCATTGATGATATCGTTCTAATAACACCAAACATTAACCAAGCGGCACAAATGCTGGCTGACTTTGACCGAGAATGTGGAAAGATAGGTCTCAGCTGAATCTCAACAAAACTATGTTCATGAAAAATGAACTAGTTCCAGAGGCCCTATACACTCTCAACGAAACAAACATCTCAAAATGCAGCAGTTATGTGTACCTAGGTTGAGAAGTCAACATGATGAACGACCTAAAACCTGAGCTGCGCAGGAGGAAGAGAGCGGCATTGCCTTCAAGAGCATCGAAGAAATAGCAAAAAGGACAAAGAACCTCTGGCTCAGGTCACATCTCTTTGACTCCACCGTTCTCCCTGCATAAACATACGCCTCAGAGACCTGGGCCCTACGAAAGCAGGTTGAGAACAATATTCGGGTCTCCCAAAGAGGAATCAAAAGAGTTATGCTTGGAATATCACGCCACACTCAAGTGAGAGAAGGAATCTGGAGTTCCAACCTCCATCAATGATACAGAGTCAGGGACGCTATCTTGTTTTCCAAGGCATTGAAAATCATATGGGCTGGACATGTAATGCGATTTGGAGAGGATCGCTGAACTAGAGCCATTACCGACTGCATCCCACAGAACTTCAAAAGATCACGTGGCCGCTCACCTACAAGATGGTCAGTCTTCTTCAACAAAACTCTGAACGAACGGTTTGAGGCTCTTCGTATTCCTGAAGCAAGCAGATTCCATTAAGCTACACTGGCACATGATAGGGTCAAATGGAAATGTTTCTGGTGCCCACTCAAGCAAATCAATGGATAATAGGATGCCAAGTGATCAAGTGATGAATTGATATAACACATAGTCAAGAGCAAGTCTAAAGAATAGAGTATACTACAGATACACTCATCATGTTTCTAGTTTTTCTAAGCTCTTCTACTATGTGGAAGAGCTGATCACAGCCTGGCTCATGCAGCTGCAAAGTGGCCATGCAGTTCATCAATAAATGTTCAGGATTAGAGGTGAGTACAAGAGTATCCCACCCTCACAACAGAGCCTGGCAAGGTAACCGTGTCATATTTGATATGCCAAATACCAGTAACCATTATAGACCTCATTCCCATGACCTGATGGAATAGTTTGAGGCTCTTTATGTTCCTGGAGCAAGCAGATGCCCTTGGGCTCTACTAGCATGTGACAGGACATATGGAGATGTTACTGGTGCCCACCTGAGCAAATCAATGATCAATGGGAAGACAAGTGATACAAGTGATTCTACTATGTAACAATACCTTTCCTGCATCCCAAACAAAATGCATATATGTGTATGTATATATGTATACTACAGATACACTTATCACGTTTATAGTTTTTAAGCTCTTCTACTATGTGGAAGAGCTTATCACAGCCTGGCTCACAAAGTGGTCATGCAATTCATCAATAAATGCTCAAGATTAGAGGTGACTACCACACCGACAGAGTCTGGCAAGCTACCCATGTTGTATTTGATATACCAAATACCAGTAACAATTATAGACCTCATTCCCATGACCTGATGGAATACTTTGAGGCTCTTTATGTTCCTGGAGCAAGCAAATGCCTTTGGACTCTACTAGCATGTGACAGGACATATGAAGATATTACTAGTGCCCACTCGAGCAAATCGATGATCAACAGGGAAGATAAATGATATATTTGTATGCATTTATATGCATATATATATTTATATGTATATATAACCACATATATTTTTATTATTTTATCCCTTAATTTTATTATTAAGGGATATATTATATATCCCTGTCGGGGATCGCCGCCGGGGTCCCCAACAGTGCCGGGAAGTGAGTTCCCTTCTACCTCCAAAGCCGTGGGGAATGGATGAAGACTCAGGAATCTGATGCAGTTTTAAAAGGGCTTTACTATCACAGGTTCCAATATACAATCCAAGAGCAGGGAAAACCTCCAGACTCTGGGTTCCCAGCTAGGCCCCAGCCAGGTGTAGGCCAAGATGGCTGCCACCACGTGTTGAGGTCCAACAGAGAGTGGAGAGGACGGGAAAGCAAAACACCAAGGGAAGCTGGAAATGGCAAAAGGGGAAAAAAGAGAGAAAGAGCTTCTTTCTTCTTGCAGCTTATTTTTTTAGCTAAAAATCCGCCCAAACTCCCCCAGCCCAGCCCATTCTGAGCTGGGCTATCTGAGATGAAAACAGGAAAACAGCTCCATAGAATGTAGCAACTTCAGGAGACCATCTGGTTGTTTACAAGGACCCAGAGCTAATTAAAAGCCTCCTAGCAGAGCTGGGAGAAGCTATAAGCTAAATGTACTTCCCCTGGCAGGAAGGATCAAATGCCCTCAGGTAATTTCTCCCAGCACCTCACCTAATATCTTAAGCCAAGATCTGCCTGGAATTGCCTTTATAGGGTAGAGAAGGGGGTTTCTGAGATGGTATGTCTCTGTACCAAAGACTAATACTAATGCCAGTTAAATATTTCTCCAAGCCTTCACAAGAGTCTCGTCTACTTCACGGTAGTTTTGTATTTTAGTTGCCTTTGAGTTATCAGAGAGCCATGCTTGCTTGCTTGGAGGCAAAGAGCATTTCTCTCTGGTCTAATTTCTTAGAGATCCAACGTGGCCAGGCAAATATGCTGGTAAGATCTAGCTAGTCCCACGATGCTTGTGGTAGCATGAGAGAATATTTATACCAGCCAGTACAGAATACATGGTCAGATAAGACTGCCACATTCAGACTATCCCCCTATCTATGAAGTGACTGGCAGGAGGCAATCCAGGGCAGATGCAGAGGCCTAGGCTTTTAGGTGTCCTGCAACATATCCCTTAGTTATTAAGAAATGAAAGCAGGGCGAGCGGGCCCAGCGGGAGGCGTTTGCCTTGCACGGGCCGACCGGCGCGGGGGCGGGCGATCCCGCGCACCCCCAAGGGCCCCCGAGCCCCCCCCGGGGATTTCTGAGTGCAAGCCAGGAGTAACCCTTGAGCATCGCCGGTGTGACCCAGAAAAACAAAAGAAATGAAAGCAGAACTATTCCCCCAAAGTGGTTTCTGGAGACTTCTTTTTTGGGTGCTCTACTCAACCTTCTACTTCAACTTCCCTTGAGGGAGGTAGGTGGAGAAAGAAGATATTGCTGCCATGGAAGGCAGAGGAGGGGGACGACGGCCAGATCCATGCCACTGTGTGCCCCATGGTCGGTGTCCCGGCTGAGGCAGCACAGCTGCAGCAGCCCCACATGGGGCAGAGACCTGGAGCAGAGCTGCTACCGGCTCTCCCTGTGCCCAGCCACTCACAAGGCACCCGGGAGGGATGGCGGGTTCTAGCCCTGGCCCACCACCCCAGCAGAGCCTTGCAACAAGCCAGATGACCCCCACTCCCCTAAATGAGGGCCGCCATTTTCCACATCTGGACTTCCCTCTTGTCAGAACTCCACCCAGCTGAAGAGCCTATCACAGTGACAAGCGGCCCCACGGTTCATCAATAAATGCTGTATATAGAGGTGACTACAAGAGTATGCCACCCACACGGCAGAGCCTGGCAAGCCTTCCGTGTCATATTTGATATGCCAAATACCAATAACAATTAAAGACCTCATTCCCATGACCTGATGGAATGGTTTGAGGCTCTTTATGTTCCTGGAGCAAGCAGATGCCCTTGTGCTCTACTAGCATGAGACAGGACATATGGAGATGTTACTGGTGCCCGCTCAAGCAAATCGATGATGAAAGGGAAGACAGTGACAGTGATACAGTGACACTGATATTAAGAAATGTCCTTCATTCTCCCTTCTATCCTTTTTCAGTCAGAAATCTATGTTGTCAGATAGTAGTATAGCCACACCAGCCTTTTTGGAAGAGTTGCTTGCATGGAGAATTTTCATCCTTTGACTTCCAGGTTAATGAATCCTTTGAGTCTGCATTTGCTCTGATTATCATATGTTTCTTATAGACAGCAGAATGTCTGTTGGATTCAATTTTTAATCCATTTTGCCACTCTATGACTCTTAATTGGCACATTTAGGCCATTGAAATTGAAATTATTGTCATGGGATTTTGTGCCATCTTTCTGAATAAGTTTGTTGCTCTTTTAGGGTTGATCTTATCTTACAGTAGCACCTTCAGTCCTTCTTTTAAAGTTGAGTCTATGAAGTTCCTGAGCTGTTGCTTGTCCATGAAATTGTGTATCTTTTCTTCAAATCTGAATTTGAGTCTACATGGGTAAAGAATTCTTGGTGAGGCCTTCATTTCATTGAGTCTTTTCATGATATCCCACCATTGTCATCAGGCTTGGAGTGTTTCGCCTGAAAATCTACTGTGAATCTTAAGGATACTCCTTTGAATGTGATTTCCTTCTTTGATCTTGCTGCTTTCAGTATTCTATCTCTATGATTCTTGACATTTTGATTAGGATATGTCTTGATGTATTCTTATCTTAGAGCCTCCTGACTCTGGGAGCAAGAGCTCTTTGGTTCCGGGAACTTCTCAGCACTGATGGCTTTGAAAGTTCCTTCTTCATTTGGGTTTTCTTCCTGTCCCTCTGGAATACCAATGATCTTTATGTTATTCCTTTTGGCTTCATCTCAGTTATCTCTTGTTGTCTGTTCATTTATTGTGAGTCTTTATTTCATCTTCTGCTGTTATCTAGAAAGTCTCTGTACCTCATCCTGGAGCTCACTAATTCAGGGGTTGTTACTCTGCTGCGATAGCCTTCCAATGAGTTTGTCATTTCACCTACCATATATGTAATATCTGTTATTTCTGCCTGCATTTTCATTTCCATTTTCCTCACTTCCACTCTCATGTCCTTGCATTTTATTGGCTCTGTGTTCCATCACTTCTTTGAACTCCTTATGCTTCCTTAACAGCTCCTTAGAAATTTCTTATCAGAGAGATTATACAGCTGAACATGATTGCTTGGTTCACCTTGGTAAGCAGCTCTGCTCACCAAGCTTGGTCGAAATCTGAACCAGTATGATCGTTACAGGTTGCAAATTGTGTGTTCTTGTGTGAATGGACAGTACAGTGGTGGTTGTCGATGGCATTTCGCAGAGTTTTGTGGGAAGTGGGGAATATTGTAGCCAATGTACCCTGGTACTTCTATGTAGAATATACACTAAATAAATACTTCACACGGACACAAATTATTTTTGAATTTTAAGATGTGAATCCTGCAAGAGTCCTGATCCCTTTGTGCACTCACCCCGGGGTTGGGGTTGGGTCTGAGTGACAGGGGAATTCAGGATGCACCTTGGATGGGGGGTGGTGGAATCAGGTTGCACGTTGGCATGCAGAGAGTGCTGGGTCCCTGGGGTGGAACTTCAGATCAGGAATTTTAGAGCCAAGAATCACACTGGTAAACTTAAGGATCAAGAAGCCTTCCAGAGTCATTTGGTAAATTTATGGATCAAGAGGCCTTCCAGAGTCATTAAGTTTTTTTTTTTGTTGTTTTATGCTATTGGGGGGCCACACCTGGTAATGCTCAGGAGTTATTCCTGGTTCCACACTCATGAATTATTCCTATTGATGCTTGGAGGACCATATGGAATGCCAGGATCCAAACCAGATAGGCCATGTGCAAGGCAAATGACCTCTCCTCTGTACCATTGCTTTGGCCCAGAGTCATTATGTTCTAATAGACTCACTGAACATCAGAAAATGTTCTACAGAAACCACAATAGATTAAGAAAAAAAATTCCCCTGAGGCTGGAGCAATAGGTATGCAATTGCCTTGCACATGGCTGACCTGGGTTCGATCTCAGCATCCCATCTGATCTCCCAAGCACCCCCAGGATTAATTCCTAAGTACAGAGCCAGGAGTAACCCCTGAGCATCACAAGGTGTGACCCAAAAAAAGAATAAAAGAAGAAAATTCCCATTTGTACAGTTGATTACATACTTAGAGAAATCAAAGCAAGACACACTAATGTATGTGGCAGAGCCTTTCCTTTGGTTTTTCATTAAAAAAATTATGACAGCTTAAGTAATATAATTGCAATAATGTTTAATTTTATGGGATAGATAATAAAGTTAATGCACATCTCCACCACTCAAGAGCCCATGAGCTTCTCCCTCTGTATTCGCCTCCAGTCTGACATTCCTTCCCTCCAACACCCCACCCACAAACACACCTTATTTGTTCACGGACAATGATTCTATGGAAGGTAGTAAGTACTCTGCGTTATATCAGCCTTTCCTTCAAGAGGTTTTAAGTTTATTTTGTGAAATACAGCATATGTATAGATATGCAACCAGGACCTGAGATGTGACTCCCTGGCAGAGCACATGCTTTTGCATATTCGAGGTTCTGGTTCAATCCCCAGAACAGTAAGGAATGAGGGTGGGAAGGTGGGAGGGAGAGATGAAAGGAAGGAAAGAAAAGATGGGAGGAAAAAGGAAGGTAGGTACGATGGGCTTTTGTCACTTCAAGAAATGACAAATGAATGGAAGAGACCATTTCAGCAGGATTCAAGTGAGAGGAAGTACTAGGGAGTTTTCATCATTAACCAGAGTGAGGCTTTATGAAGCGGTTGGGTGCTTCAATTTAGCCTTGAGCAATGACAGTTTATAGCCAGGACTCTTTTAAGTGGTACAAAAATGGAGTTTCCAGGTTAATGAATCCTTTGGAAATGTATTTTTGTGAAACAAAGTTTCATGGACTTCTCATACTCTCAAAAGGGTGACTGAAAAAGTTGCAAAGCATTCGTGTGCAAGAAATTGCTAGTTCAGAGGAAAAATGGCATCTGAAGGGGAGAGGCGGTAAACAAAAGGATGATGAGTGAAATTCAAGCACATATAAGTGTAAGTGAGCAATACAGTGCCCGTATTGGCCCCACCTTCTTCTAAGCCTGTCAAAACATGGGGTTGGGAAAGTGGGATAAAACTGGGAGACCATAGATGGAAACTGGGAGAAAGCTGTGTGTAGTGCTCAGCTAGTGACCATGTGATAGTACTCAGGTGAATGACCAGTGATAAGTTTTAGAATTAGTATAACTACTTGGAGCAGGCTGAGGCTTGAAGTTGATGAGCCCAAATTAGTGAGATGCATCATTCAGGGAGAAGGGTCAAAAAATTTATTAAGAGGGGCCGGAGCAATAATCCAGCAGGGAGGGCATTTGCCTTGCATGTGACCCACCTGGGTTTGATCCTTGGCATCCCTTATGGTTCCCCCAGCACCGCCAGGAGTAATTCCTGAGTGCAGAGTCAGGAGTAACCCCTGAGCATTGCCGGGTGTGACCAAAAAGAAAAAAAATGTATTAAGAGACTATAGCACAGAATGAAAAACTGATTATGGAGACACTGAAAGAATTGATAACATTAGGTAACTGGAATATGAAAGGAATGAAGAACCAAGAGTGAGTAAGCTTCAATTAGTGTCTGAAAGAACAGAGACAGTCCTAAAATCAGTGCAGACAAAGCCGAGAATGATAAAGACTTAGATTTCCAACACTGGAGTTTGCAGCATTGTCCCAGTTGTACAAAGGGTCAATTGAGAGTCCTTTTGACCAATGGGGCCAAATATTCACATGCCCAAATATGGGGGAGGAGGGGGAGGGCGGGGAACTCCTCAATCAGATGCTTCTAGCCCAGGGCCCTCTATCCTAAACAATTGATTTCCTTTAACTTAAGGGACTCTAGACTCCTAACTAGAGGTTGGATCATGTTCATGTTTTTTTTTCCTAGCAATCTCTCCCAAAGCGTTTGCTCCGAATGACGTTACCACAGTGTGATTAGGAGACATACAAGGACATAAACATTCCAGCACGATAACAGCAGCCCTCTCTCCGCATTTCAACTTCATTAGGCTCCGTGTTGTTTCATTAGAGTCAATGCCATTTAAATTTTTATGTTCATTTCAAGGCTATTTGTTTTGACAAAGGATTTTAAGAAAACGCAGTAGGAACTTTCTGGGTTTTATTTAACTTTATAACCATCTAATTTACTTCCCAATAAAGAGATAACTAAGCATTCGTATTATGCTGCTACAAAACCTCTTTGTATAATTCTGAAATACATTCTAAGAGTTTGCAAGGAGGAAAACCATGCCAAGGAAACAGACATGAGGTTCAGTCTCACTTTGCACAAACACACACGCCACCTATGGGGCTCTGAACACCCCTCAATTCACATAGTTACTTTTCTTAAAAAGTGTGTCTTTGATCCTGCCAAACACTGAGCACACAAAGCTAGGCAAGATGTTCCCCCAAAGCTTTGGAGTCCCAGCTGAGACAATAATGATCAAGATCAGGAGAACTGAGACCCAGAGAAGTTGGGTGCGTGAATTTTATAGAATCGTTCATTTTTCTACAAGATTTCTCCCACCCTGGTTGATTTAGATAGTTCTTACTGCTGCCTCAAGAAACAAGTCACAACACACCCCTTTAATATTTTAAATAATGCTCCCGTCTCCACCTGGTTAGAATTTCTCTCCTGTCTGCAAGCATCTGATTTTTTTTTCTTTTTGGATAACACCCGGTAATGCTCAGGGATTACTCCTGGCTCTGCACTTGGGAATTACTCCTGGCGGTGCACGCAGGATCATATGGGATGTCCAGAATTAAACCTGGTTGGCCACATGCAAGGCAAGCGCCCTACCCACTATGCTATTTATTGCTCTGGCCGCAACATTTGATCTTCTAATAACCAAGTTCAGTCTGGCCTCCTCCCTGAGCCTCCTGTTTATTTCAGGCCCTGGGTCTTGGCTTCTCTCAGATCTATGCATCTAGCAAATGCATTTGAGCATCTCTTGTTACAGCTTGAAGGTCCGGTGTACTAATTACTCCTTCCCTCCTCACCCCTTGTCTGAGTATAAGCCATTCAAATATACTGTTACTGAACTACAGCAGGTGCTTTCACTTTTTTTGTATTTGTCACAAGGGCCAAACCAACTCGTAGGCAGAGTAACAATTAGTGCCCATGTGTTAAAATGTGCCTGGTGTGTTCTAAAGAAAAAAGGAAAAAAAAAAACATTTGGGCTGAAGAAATTATATAAGGACTAAGGTACTTCCTCTGCATGTGGCCCACCCCGGTAGCCAGTAATAAGCCCTGAACACTGCCAAGTGAATCCCCACCCCCAAATAAATAAATGGATTTTTACAATCAAAGGAATCTCCTTGGTCAGAGATACAGTACAGTGGATAAGGCCCTTGCCTCTCCTGAGTTGACCTGAGTTTGACCCCAGCAGCATATTTGGTCCCCCAAGTCCTGCCAGGAGTGTTCCCTGAGGGCAGAGTCTGTTGTGGCCCACAAATCACAACACAGAAATTAAACTCTTAGGCCAAACCCAATACTAGCTGTCATTTCAGCACAATGAAAAAGAAAAGTTAAAATAATGAAAATAGTTTTTGAGAGCAGCAGAAATTAAAAAATAAAATGTGAGTCCATTGGAAAGTATTTCTAATCCCAGGAGGGATGTGTCTGGGTGAATTCGTGAAGAAGGAATCAGATCAGAATCTATTTGCCTGGGTCCACACAGGGTTACAAACTCTCAGAGCACTCTGGGCTCCACGTACCCTGCAGTGTGGGCAGCAACTTATCCAACTCCTCAATAGCAGTTGCCAGTAGTGATTCTAGTAAAGGTCCTGAACTAAACATGCTCGAAAAACAGAACTCTAAAAGTCATGTCCAGCAAATCTCCACTCAGGTCACTCTCTTAAAACTAATGCTGGAATTCCCTGAGGAAAACAACAGTAAGAGAAAAAAGTCATTATGCTTAGAGTAGAGACGCATCTTTAAACAGGAGAGCTGTGCATTGAATTGCCCTCAGATTTTGCTTTTTGCCTAATTATGAAGTCAGAACCACTTCTCTCTTTCCCCAATACAGACCAGGGGCTCTTCATTTATACTTCATGGCTCCCAAGCAGATCATATCACCCTATAGGAAGCAATAAATTCTCACCCATCTCAGCCACTAGCTTCTCACACAAACATCTGGCAAGTTTTGTGGGTCTCTCATCTATTGAATTTCCATATCAAACACATTTTCTATTTAAATCTTTTATTTATCATACTTTTGTGTAAATCCAAGCCAACAGAATATATACTCTGAGGCAAAGATTTTAGCAGATGAATAAAATTTTTAACATTTATAACTTTCATGGCATGATTTTTATAACTCCGGGGAAAAGAAGGGCAATTAAAAGTATTGTCTCTGGGCTCAAAAGGAAGAAACAAAGAAAAGCCCTGATTAAAGTAGCTGCTGAAGAAACATCTTCTCAGACATATGAATTACCCTTCTCCCAAAAGGGAGACGAAAAGGACATGAGTATGTGCACTCTTTAAATTGAGAGATCTCACTGAAGTAGTTACAAGAAAATTTTCTTCAGTTTCAGTTCTAGAAAGTCAGAAATTTCCATAATTAATCATTACAGAGACTGGGGGAAAGCTAGCAGCATGCCCTGGTCTGGGCTCTCAAATTATAGATCCTGAAGTCAACTATCAACTATGTCTTGTGTTACAAAAAATGGAACCACTTAATGTCTATGCAATAACTGGACATTTCCATAGCCTCTCTGATCTTTATATGCACAATGAAGAAAAGAGCCTAGTACTTTTTGAGAACTGGATGAGACAATATGCATGTCTTGTCTTCATATCCAAGTCATATTCCTACTGTCTAACTGTCTGGAAACTTCATAAATATGGAAGATACTTCCATCTTCCCTCTCTCTTCATATGGGTTCCAATTATTTCAATTTTGATTTTATACCCAAACTTTTATGTCCAAGGTCTTCCCTGATACATACGAAGTTTTGGCATGGAGAGCTGGCATTATTCATAAAGTTCTTTGAAGGCACCTTTCTTCTTTAGAGCTGAATACCTAGAAGTATCTGTTCACTATATAAACTTGTCATGCATAATTCTGCATGGCTATTGCAACAATTAAATACAGTGGTAGTGGAGTATATTGATTAAGCAGAGAATTCAAAACCAGAGCAGTTATATCCAAGTCATATTTCTACTGCCTGCTACCTGTCAACTTTGAGAGGGGACATCTCTCAACTAGTCATTTCTTTGTCTACCGCATGGGGGAATACTCTCCTTGCCTTATATAGTAGAGTAGAAATGAGTTACCAAGTGCATCTCAAGAAGAAAATATTTTTGTGTCTTCATATTCTCTGAAGGAAAGGACAGAAGTGGATAGGTTCTCTCTAAATCACATGCTTCCTTTCTCCTTCATACCCCATTTTCCACCATCCCAATTTCTCTGACTTACCCCTCCTTGGTTAACACACTTACGTTCATTTTAACACACACATGCACACATGCAATATCTCAGAGCACCTTGCACAGACACCTAGAGATACAAATAATCAGGCTATCACTTGCACCACTTGTCTTCCTGTTCATCGATTTGCTTGAGCAGGCACCAGTAATGTCTTCATTCATTGGGAATGAGGTCCATTATTGTTACTGTTTTTGGCATATCGAATACAACACAGGTAGCTTGCCAGGCTCTGCCATGGCTCTGGGTTCATCCCAGGGGGCCCAGTCTTTTTCTTTGTCAGACCTTCAACGATCTACGGCCCACTGGGCAGAGCCCTGGGTATAGACAAGCCTATCTCCTGTCTGCCACTTGCCGACACAGCCAGGCACCACAGCCACACCTGCAACACTTCGAGGGGGCATAAGTATCTGAGTATCTCATAGAGAAAAATGTGTGTTAGAACCTTCAATTGTTGGGAGTTGGTTGAGACTGGGCTGTGGCATCATCTGGGTATGTTAAAATACTCATAACATACTCCAAATAATGGGCAATAATCTGGTTGAAACCTCCTGTGGACAAATGTGAAGACAGTGTGGAGTCTACAGAACAGTGGTAGAGAACAGTTGCTGCAATGACAATATATGTAGTTGCCCACTTTTCTCTCTCTCATTCTTAGAGGATTTTCCTTGCTTGGTTCCTCAGTACTTTGAAGGGAAACTCATTCTATAGACCTCCAGTCTTTGTTACTTGCCAGGTTCTCCTTCAAAAGAGAAATGCATGTGGCTTATTGAGGAGGAATATGGGTCTGATTTTTTTTAATAATTTGACAAGCTCCTAGCAAGGTTCCCCCGGACCCTCTGGTTTAGTTCTGAGCTACCTGGGGACATCTAAAGCTGGAGAATAACAGGTCTCTCATGAGGACTGGAGAAATGCCACACAAGTCTTCTATGATGGTCTCTGGGATTTTTCAGCAACGTAAGTATCACAGGCCCAAAGGAGTCCTGGTATCAGAAGAATTACATCTGGATAATCTGAATATGGGATGGTAATTTTCCTTCCCTCATATATGACTACTGGTTCCTTCCAATGAACTATTCCAGACCATATTGATTGAATTCCTGATATTCTCCCAGATGTAGCACAGTCTTTGTACATATGTATTCATTACACACTGCGATACATACTACATATGTACAGAATTGAATCACATTGGATTGAACTGAAGATGAGGTCATGAAAACAGAGTGTAAGTTCCTTGCTCAAAGATACCAGCTAATGAAAAAGAGGTTTATGTCTGCATGTGAATCCATTCTTTCAAATTTTATTGTATTATTCCCATATTCCAGGTTGAATTTAAAAAAAAGTTATTCTCCATATGGAGGTCCTGCCCTTTCCTCCGCCTCCATGCCAGTTGCCCCGGAAGAGAGAGACCCACCCATGCTAGACTCAGCTAATTTGCAACCCGGAAGAGATCCAGACCTATCCACTTCAGACCCACAGCTGCGCTGCTCCGCGGGCCCCATGTGGAAGCAACCCATGGAGCTGACCTCCCGGTAAGGGCTCCAGTCAGCCCCTGGCCAAGTCCAACATTGCTCCAAAAGTTTGCTCTCATGGGCGGGAGAGAGACCATGCTGGCCAGAGTCAGAGTGGAGTTTTGGGCTCTGCCCTTTCCCTCCACCTCCATGCCAGTTGCCCCGGAAGAGAGAGACCCACCCAGCCAGACCCACAGCTCGTTTGGCGCATGGCCACAAAGACTGATTTTAGGATAAGGTCCTTCCCAAGATCTTTTACATTTATACATTGTATACAGTTCTAGACAGGTTTTAACTGATACCAGTAAGCCTAGCAAGAAGCCAGAATAAACCACACATCATGCAGTCTGTCATTCTCAAAATCCAGACTCTAGAGTTCCTCAGAGCTCCATCCAAGAGAAAACCTGATCTTCCCCCTTTAAGTTTCATCAGTAAATGCTCGAGATGAGAGCCTTCTACTGAGACTATACCACCTATACGGCAAAGCCTGGCAAGCTACCCATGTTTTATTTACTTGTTATGCCAAAAACTAGTAATAATTATGGACCTCAGTTCCATGACCTGAAGAATGGTTTCGGGCTCCTCCTGTCCCTGGAGCAAGCAGATGCCCTTGGGTTACACATGCTTGTTACAAGACTAACGGAGATGTTACTGGTGCCCACTCAGCAAATCGATGAACAATGGGAAGACAGTGAGACAGTGATTCTCCAAAGAAGACATATTGATGACTAGCAGGCACATGAAAAGGAAGTTTATTGCCACTTATTATCAGGGAAATGTAAATCAAATCCACAATGAGATATCAGCTACACCTTTGAGAATGATTATTATACTAAACACAAGATGCAATAAATGTTGGCAAGAATGTAGAGAGAAGGGAACCCTCTTGTCACAGAGCTGCTGGGGTCCCCAACAGTATCAGGACAGAAGTTCTCTTCTACCTCTGAGGCCGCTGGGGACCGGATGAAAACTCATGAGTCTGGCACAGTTCCAAAAAAGACTTAATAGTATAAAAGCTCTACCACCCGCAATCCAATATAATGAAAGAACTCTACCTCTGGTCAGAACTAAGACCATTCATGAGTCTCCCACTAAAGAGGATCCTACCAGAAAGAGAGTCCTACCAAAGTGGGTCCTACCAGGAAGGAGTTCCACCAAAGAGAGGATCTCACCTGAGAGAGAGCCCTACCAAACTCACCCGAGAGAGAGCCCTACCAAGATGGCTAATCAGGCTATACATTCTTTATTCCTGATTCCTCATCATGGAACAGTTCAAGGGCCCATATCTGTGTAGTACAAATTGACAATTAAAGCTAGTAAAATATAGCTGGCATGGGCCAGCCACGGCAAGGCAAACGCCCTACCCCTAGGCTATCACTCCCGAGAGCTGCTACTTGCTCTCCCTGTGCCCAGCCGCTCACAAGGCGCCCAGGAGGGATGGCGGGTTCTAGCCCTGGCCCGCCACCCCAGCAGAGCCTTGCAACAAGCCAGACGACCCCCCCACTCCATGAGGGCCTCCATTTTCCACATCCGGACTTCTCTCTCTTCAGAAGTCCACCCAGCAGACCAGCCTATTACAGTCCAGCTCATCGAGATCCACCCTGGTGCAGTCTTTTTAATCCGGCCCAGGTATGCTGATCCAGAGACAGACATGGGGCAGAGCTGCTACTTGCTCTCCCTGTGTCCAGCCGCTCACAAGGTGCCCAGGAGGGATGGCAGGGTCTAGCCCTGGCCCGCCACCCCAGCAGAGCCTTGCAACAAGCCAGACCTCCCCCACTCCATGAGGCCTCCATTTTCCACATCCGGACTTCTCTCTCGTCAGAACTCCACCCAGCAGACCAGCCTATCACAGTCCAGCTTGTGGCCACAAGCGCCACGGTTCATCAATAAATGCTGAATTTAGAGATGACTACAAGAGTATGCTACCTGCACGGCAGAGCCTGGCAAGCTACCCGTGTTGTATTTGATATGCCAAATACCAGTAACAATTATAGACCTCATTCGGAATGAGACTCTTTATGTTCCTGGAGCAAACAGATGCCCTTGGGCTCTACTAGCATGCGACAGGACATATGGAGATGTTACTGGGGCCCGCTCGAGCAAATCGATGATGAACGGGAAGACAGTGATACAGTGAAAATATAGCTGGTAAGGCTTTTGCTTAAATTTGACAGATTGAACAGATGCATTTTTTTTCTCCACTTCTCAAGTCCCATTATAATAATGAAAATGCTTAAAGTGTGAATGTTGTACAGTTGATGGGCAGTGGGAATTGACTTAGCGGACCAGAAAATCTGAAACCTAAAGTAAAAAGCCAAACTGCCTGTGCTATAGATTCCAGAAAATAAAATACTTACAGTCACCAGGAACCCCTGTGTTGGAGAAGGACAGAGACTTGAGTATCAGAAGAGAGATGAGTCACTCCAATAAATGGAAGGATCTAAAAAGGGCTTCTGCCGTGAGTGGCACACATAAGGCAGCTCGCTTGCTCTATGTGTGGAATCGACAGCAAGAAATTTTGGAAGCAAATTTTTAGGCTGTAGGGCAGCTGGTGATCATTGGTCCTGGCGCCCCAAGCAAAAAAAATAAATAAATAAAATAAAATAAAATAAAAATAAATGAAAGAGTCTATGGTGGTGTGTTGGGGCATTAATAAAAGGGGTGGAGTCATTGGTAACTGACATTCTACATCATAAATTAGATCCCACCTTCATCCAGGTGAAGTACTCAGCCAGCCAAGACTATGGCTGGCCTTAGGCCAAACATGTTTGACATGTTTGGTCAAAATTTACAAAATTTCCACATATTTGATGTTTAGGCCAAACATGTAAAAATTGCTCAAAAGTGACCACTGCCATGGGGTAAAAACCCTATAAAGTATGATATTTATGTTCTTCAGTAATACGGTAATGACTCATCACTTGGCACAGCCCCTTCCCTCATGCATATCTTCCAATCATCATGTCAGCATTTTCCTTTACAATAGAATGTCAACAATTTTATACATACATCTAACATCAAGACAACAAAATCTAAATAAAATAAAAGGAATTCAAAATAAGAGACATGGCAGCAAGTAGAAGAAAATCTCAAACATGCTGAAAAAAAAAACAACATTTAGATTGCCACAATCTTCCTGTAGTTTCTAGGAAAGTCTGGACAGTCTTGGAAATTCGAAACTTTAAAGAAGAGAATTAGTAGGTGTGGCTCAGTGATAAAGCTTCAGCAGTGCATGTGTGAAAGCCCTAGGTTTAATTGCAGGCACCACAAAACGAGAGAAATTGCATGTTTGTATTTTTAAATGACATGCATTATACTGGGGTGGGGACTGTATAATTATTCTTTACCCACTATCTCATGAATGGTGAACATAACTTTAAAAAGATAATTAGGCTGGAGAGCTAGTTCAATAGGTAGGGCACTTGCCCTGCATGCGGCCAACCTGAGTTTGCACCCCAGCAGCCTCCATGGTCTCCCAGTACCATCAAGAGTGATCACTGAGCACAGAGCCAGGAGTAATCCCCAAGGATTGCTGGGTAATGCCCTAAAATCAATATCATAAAATTAAAATATAACTAAATCATAAAATCATGAGACAAAAATGTATAAAAACAAAATATAATCAATCAAATCATAAGTACAGGGGAGAAGTCACAGCAGATCACAGAAATATAGAGGAAATCCATCCTATACCCAATTTTATGAGACTAAATTTGAGAAACTACAAGAAATTTATATACTCATAATTATACAATATTCCAATCTGAATTGAACTGGAAAGATAGTACAGTAGTAGTGTACTTGCTTTGCACATAGTCAACTTGGATTTAATTTCCAATGCCCTATATGGTCCCTGAGCATAATCAGGAGTGATCCCTGAGAATAGTACCATAAGTCCTGAGTGCCAGATATAGCACCCAAACACAATATATAGATATTTATCTATTGCCAGTTTGACATGAATATTTTTGTGTCCTGTTATTTTTCTTGTTATTCTTTCTATGTTTTTGTTTATTATAGACTACCCCCATGAGGAAGAGAAATTTCATAGAATGAAGACAGTCCTCAAATGACTGCTCTCACCTCAAATATTGCTCAAAGTTGAGATTCCCTAGGTCACATCACACACCTGACTAAAATTTCAGAAATTACCACAACCTAAAAGTAAAAGGTTCAGCCAGTGCCTGGTCGTGTCCTACATAGCTCCTAGGGCCTGCTCGCCATGCAGGCGACCGCACCTGCTGGACTCGGAGCAAGGATTGAGGGCCTCCACTCAGTCCCCGGCCTCCGGGCTCAGTGGGTGTGACCCTGAGCTCCAGCCACCATAGCCCACCACCACAAGACAGAGACTCCAGATCCATGGCTGCGCAGGTGCGCAGCGGCCACCACGGTTTAATCTTAGACTCAATGTATTTTAGCACCAGGTCCTTACAGGATCTTTCTCACTTGTACACTTCAACGATCATTCTATTTGCATCAAACTGGAGAGGTTATGGGGAATGAGGAATTATGATGTCACTCTAGAACTCACTATTAAATAATCAGATAGATGCATCATACATTATTAGTATCCATAGGACAAGCCATAAAGTGTAACAGAAGAGAGATTGGGAAATATAGGGACATAGACAGATAGATAGTAAAATGTGCCTGCAATGGGGGCAGGCAGGGTTTGAGTGGATATGTTTGGGAATTGGGTGGTGGGAATTGCACTGGTGGAGTTATGGATTCTGGAACACTGTATTGTAGAGAACCAATAATGAACATCCTTGTAATTCTATATCTCACATGGTATAATAAGGATTGAGGAAGATGAAGGAGAAACGGAGAGAGACAGAGAAAGGGAGTGAAGGAAGAAATGTCTGCTCTGGAGCTGGGAGAGGGTGAATGGGGACATTGGCGGTGGGAATGGGGCACTGGTAAAGGGATGGGTGCTGGAATGATATATGACTGAGACCCAATTATGAACATCTTTGTAATGTTGATCTCATGGTGGTATAATAAAAAAAAATTTTTTTTAATTACCACAACCCCTCTCAAGTTCTAGACATTTACTCTAATCATTCACCCAATTCAGGGAAATAATTATACTTATGATTACCATTTCATTATAGAAGAAAAGGTACAAATTAGAAATACCTAAGGTGGAATAACTGGCTAAGATCTTGGGTGAGGTACTAAGTGAGTCTGGAAAGGTTTCAAACACAGCTTCCAACACCCTCCCAGTGCTGTGGGTCCACTCACATAGCAGCCAGGAGGGAAGTTCCCCTACATTCTAAACCAAATTTTTATTGAGGTTTCTCTTTGGAAGGAATGACTGGTAGCATCATTATCCTCTAGAGAATACATCTCCAGAACCTCCTCCCTTCTCTGAGGGAAGTTAATCTAAATGGCCTCACACAAAGCCCCAAATATCTCATCATATGCTTTGTTCTGGTGTGGATAGCCTTAAGTCTGAATCATCTTGTTGGCACAAATTTTCTAGGGGCCTACCTTGAGTCACCTCACAATTAGGTCAGCTATGGTTTATAGAGCCCCAATGCACTTTCCTACCATTCTGAAAATTCTAAGAGCTTAGAGGTTAACTCCTCAGAGCAGAAACAAAGACCAGACCTCTTTTTCAATAAATGTAAATTTAATTCCTCTCTACAAACATAAAGAAATGGGAAATACATAAAAATTCAAACAGAAAATGAAAAGTAAACAAATTATTTTTTCAATTTTAATACCACAAAAAAAAAAAAGAAAAAAAAAACATTTTTAAAGGAAATGTGGGCTTTGTCTAACAGTTAAGGATTTCAACAAATGTCAAAAATCCCTTGAAAAATATAAATGGTTCCACCACATATGTAGTGTTTTGAGAGAGCAAAGTGACCTTCTTAGGCTCACTGTACACTAGTATGCTTTTTAAGAATTAAAACTAATCATTTAGCATTGACCTTCTAGATTAGTTACAAGGGACAAAGGTGGTAGAAAAAAGATGCGCTGTTACCTTGAAATCAAATCGTTGTTCTCAACAGAAATTTGATAAGTCTGTCCTAAAGCATGCAAGGATTTGCTATTTTTTCCAGGATAAAATAGGGGGTAGTAAATTTTGAAAAATCAAATTGTGTGCCCTTGTACATTGACACTGAGATACCAGGGCTTGGAAACTGTAATTTTATGGCCTGTGCCTGGGTGATCTGCCACAGCTTCGTCTGTGCCGTTTCTCTGCCTGGTGATCTCATAGAAGGACATGAAACTTCTTATAATAAAAAAATGTTCAAATGAGACTTGAATGTTTCTGTAAGGAATTGCAGTACTACGGGAAGAGCAATTGCTTGAGCAATTTCCAAGACTACATTCTTATTTGTTGTTTGGTTATTTGTTTGTCCTTAAAGAACTATTATAGTTCCCTAACCATATTTTATTGACACATTTTCCTACCTTGAATTTTCTGAAATTTTCATTCAACTAGATTTATATGATATTCCCAGCATAAATTCTGTTTCCCAAAGAAACAGAAGATAACTGCATTGTAAAAGAAACTATGGTCCCAGGGCTGGAGCGATAGTACAGTAGGTAGAGCACTTTCCTTGCATGCATCCAACTTAAGTTCAATCCCTGGAACCCCCATATGGTCCCCCAATCACTTCCAGGAATAATTCCTGAGGCAATTCCATATGCAGCACAAAAAAAAATAAATAAAAAACTGTGGTCCCTTTCAACAAGAGTTTCCAATGCAGTCCAAGAAATAATACAAATATATTCTCCAAAGTGAGAAAAGGAATCCGGAGTTCGGACCTCCGTCGCTATTCCAGAATCAGGGATGCTGCCTCGTTTGCCAAGGCATCGAAAATCAGATGGGCTGGACATGTAATGCGATTTGGAGACAACCGCTGGACTAGAGCCATTACTGACTGGATCCCAAGGGATATCAAAAGATCACGTGACCGCCCACATACAAGATGGTCAGACTTCCTTGTAAAGACCCTGAAGGAACGGTTTGAGGCTCTTCATATTCCTGAATCAACCAGATGCCATTGGGCTACATTGGCACGTGATAGGGTCCAATGGAAATGTTACTGGCGCCCGCTCGAGCAAATCGATGAATAACGGGATTGAGTGATCAAGTGATCAAGTGATCCTCCAAAGTAGATGCTATAAGTGACTAAGGAATTCAAGATACAGAAAATATTGAGCTGCAATTAAATACAGAAAAATCTTCCCCAAGAGATATAAAATTTAAGTGAATTATTGAAAACTTAAAAGAAACCTAAGTTCAAAGAGAATGGCGGAAGAAAAAAAGCACTCCAGAAAGAAGGACCTACATGTGGGCGGGGGGGGGGGGGGCAGGGAGACAGACAGACAGAGAGACAGAGAGAAGGAAACTGCCTGGTTATCTGACAAGAATTTTTCAGAAGTAGACTTATAACAAAATATAAAACTATAAAACAGTGTTCCTATCCTGAGGAAATTGAAGACTACAGTCTTTTCCTTTTTTTAATCACTTACCCTATTACTAAAATACATCTGCAAACACATGGCTGAAAAACAATGAGAAAAGTTTAAAATCCATATCTGAATAGAACTGTATTTTGCCACAGAAGGTAAATTATTTCATAGAAAAACTATATTGATAGGTGCCAGAACAATAGCACAGTGAGTGGGGTATTTACCTTGCATGCTGTCAATGTGGGGTTCCATAGTAGGCATATGTTCCCCAAGGCCCTTATTAAGGAGTGATCCCTGAAGGCAGAACCAGGAGTAAGCCTAAACTCTGCTGGGTATAGTCCCACCCAAAAAATAAAGAGAAGAGAGGAGAGGGAGGGAGAAGGAGAAGAAAGGGGAGAAGGGAAAGGTTGGGGGAGGGAAAAGCAGGAAAGGGAAGGGGTAGGGGAGGGAAGAGGGAGTGAAGGGAAGGGAAGTGGTAGGGAAAGGAAGAGGAAGGGGACAAGAGAGTAAGGGGAGGAGAGAGGGGGGGGGGGGGGGGGACGGGAGGTAGGGGGAATAGGAAGGGAAGGGACAGGAAAGGAAGGGAAACATTCTTGAAATATGTGTTATCCTATAAGTTTGGGTTTTTTTTTTTTTTTTGCTTTTTTGGGTCACAACTGGTGATGTTCAGGGTTACTTCTCGCTCTGCACTCAGGAATATCTCACAGTGCTTGGAGGACCATATGGGATGCAGGGATTGAACCTGGGTTAGCCACATATAAGACAAATGCCTTACCCGCTGTACTATTGCTCCAGCGCAAAGATTTTTCTGACTACAAACTTTGACTAGAAAATCCAAGACTGGGTGAAATTAAAACGCAAAAAACTGGTGTTCACAGGGCAAATGGCATCACAGACAAACATCTCACAGTGTGAATTCTAATTTAACAAGTATCCTTCAAAGTTCCAGCTTTATTAGGTTCAAGACAATCAAACTCACATCACTTTTATGTCAAAAGTCTGAGAAGGCTAGAGAATACACTGGGTGGCAGAATTGGAATCCAGAGTAAAATACTCTGCAAAATAAAAGATTGTGCGATGGTACCAACATGACTATACATATTTTAACAGAAATAATTCTCGTTTTCAAATGTCAGATGTAGAAACTATGGCTTGATAATGAAAGATTAAATCTAGGAGTGATGAATAAAATGTAATAGCCCCAAAGAGAGCAAACAAGGACTATGTTAACTGCAGGTTAGAGTCTCAGAGGCATAAAGGGGGTTATCTCCTCTGGACTGCACAGGTGATTACATGGTGTCACCACACACTTTAAAGAGTGGCATCAAGATCCAGAGACAAACAGAAGAACACAATGGGACCAAATTTGAAAAAGATCAATCTAGACAAAAGAGGGATATCATGATTGACATCAAATATCTGAAGGGCTACCCAAGGCATTTGATTGGGTTCCTGAAATGAAGTTCCAAAATTTTCCAAATTAAAAACCTATTATGACATTTTACACCAAGTATAAGAAGCAATCTAAGACATGTGTTTTGGCTACTAATAATTGAAAATTTCCAGGACCTTGTCATATTCTATAAGTCAGTAGGTATCTGGAATTTTTCTGCATGTGCTTTTTGAAATCTGGAGCTTGTAATTTTAGAGAGCAAGTATAAGAATTAGTACCAATTCTGCATCAAAAATTCTCACTCATATTTGAATAAAATACTATAATGAAATTTAAAAATCTGATCTAAATATTAGGAGATACCAATTTCAGTATTAAATTGGAGCCACCACTCAGTAGTACTTAAGGGTTACTCCAGGCTTAGTGCTTGTCAGTTACTCCTAGAGGTGCTTGGGGACCCTATGCATTGCCAGATATTGAAACATCATTGATTGCATGTAAGGCAAGTGCCTTAACATCTGGCCACAGAGGTAGAAATATTTTACATTATTTATGGTGAAACTGTTTTATTACCACCACTAATCTGTCATTACAACACTCAATGTCTAGTAGAATCCAAGCAAGGAATAGACAATCATAATACCCAGGGGTAGCAGGTGGGATAATTATGTAAAAGAAGTAAATAAAACACAGGTTGAGACTCACAGAATAGAACATAAGGAAAGCAACATTTAAGTTTAAATTTTAGTTGCAGATTGGGAATCAATTAGAATGTGATCACCCAGAAATCAAATGAGCGAGCATTGAAATAATGAAGGAAAGTCTGGAAATAATCAGCACTAGGACAGAGGTAATGGGGGGAAAGAGAAGATAATTTAAGATACATTAAGGAAGCAGCGTTAGCAGGTCTTGGATTTAAGGAGAGGAAAGATGTGAGTCAACAGTAGCTGTGTTTCCTTAAAATTAGAATACCATTCCCCAAGTCATATAATAGAAAACAGCTTGGCTGAAGATTCAGTCCGGGACTGGCTAAATTTGCAAGTAGTTCTAAAACACGACTATATGCAGATGTCAAGAAGGCAGCTGGTGGGGGCCTGAGCGGGTAGGGCGTTTGCCTTGCAAGTGGCTGGCCCATGCCGGCCCGGGTTCGATCCCCGGCATCCCATGGTTCCCGAGCACTGCCAGTGGTGATTCCTGAGTGCAGAGCCAGGAGAAACCCCTGAGCATTGCCAGGTGTGACCAAAAAAAGCAGAAAAAAAAAGAAGGCAGCTGGCTATGAGGGTCTAGAGTTTAAGTGAAGAAAAATTGGAGGGGCAGAAGCAACAGTATAATGGATAGAACATTTGCCTAGCATGCAGCCAACCAGGGGTTGATCCCTAGTACCCCATATAGTACCCCATATAGTAAGCGCTGAGCACCACTGGGTGTGGTTCATAAGGAAGGGAAAGAGGGGAAGGAGAGGGAAGGGAAAGAGGGAAAAGCAAAAGAGGGGGATGAGAAGGAGAGGGAGGAGGGACAGGAGGAGGGGAAGGGAGGGGGAAGGGAAGGAGAGAGAAGGGAAGGAGGGGAGGGGAAGGGGAAGGGAAAAGAAGTTGGAAAAGTGGCGGCTAGAGAAAACTGCTGGGAACAGCAGGTAGGGCACTGCCTTGCACAAAGCCAACCTGGGTTTGTGCCCTGACATCCCGTATCTGAGCACCTGTGTGCAGAGCCTAGGGAGTAATCCCTAGACATTGCAGAGTATGGCCCAGAAATCAAAAAAAGAAAAGAAAAATCGGAAAACAAAGTTGCGGGTATCTCTTCTTGATTACTTTGGGCTGCCCTTAAAAACTGAGTGATTTGAACAAATATTTTTCTCATAGTTCAAAAGTGGGAAAGTCCAAGACCAAGTTTCCAGCATTCTGTATCTGAAGGTCCATACCCAAGTTTACTAAAACGCAGCCACGTATATCCTCACGTAACATTTCCCTGGTGCATGTACATGGCAGGGGGCAGAGAGGTGGGAGCTCTGGGTCTCTTATAAGGGCACTGACTCCTTTAAGACAGTTCGCTCTGACCAAAATCACCAGAGTCTACCTGTAAATGTCACCTCTTTGACTATTAGGATTTGTTTTTCCAGGGAAGAACACCTGTTGCCCACACCCCATTTTTCTTCCCCCTCCCATCCCCCAACACATACACTGACTTACATAATCAGAAATGCCTTAAAAATTCCTACTATGGGGCCAAAGAGATAACACAAAGGGGAGATAATACAAGAATACTTGCCTTGCACATGGCAGCCTGGATTTGATCCCTGGCATCCCAGATGGTCCCACAAGTCTGCCAGGACTGATTCCTGAGTGCACGGCCAGGAGTGATCAAGGAGCACCACTGGGCGGGTCCAAAAAACAAGCAAAATTCCTGCTACATAAAATATGTCAGACAGGGGCATTTGTACATCACTTAATGTTTATATGTTTACCAATCAATCTGCGTGGTGAGCAACTTTGGAAGATAATATATACAATATGGTAAAATAGTGGTAATCTATTTAGAAATGACTTCATTTTTCTGTTGATATTTTGAGGGCATGAGACAGGACATATGGAGATATTACTGGTGCCCGCTCTAGCCAATAGATGATCAACGGGAAGATCGTGATCGTGATCGTGATTTTGAGGGTAAGCTATAAATATTTCCCTCATCTTCTAGGGTGTCTTGCAAGTTAAATGTCTTTCCATGATATAGGATCATTTGGACTGCGGACTTCTGGGTTTATTGGAGTCTATTGTGAATGAATGTGAGGAAAATTGGCTTAAGAGTTAAGGAAATGGAACAAAATAAAAGAGAAAGGGCCCCCCAAAAATCTATTCAGGAAAGACATTTGCACTCCTATGTTCATTGCAAGATTATTCACAATTGGGGCCGGAGCAATAGCTCAGTGGGTAGGGTGTTTGCCTTGCACAGGGCCGGCCTCTGCCGGCCCGGGTTCAATCCCCAGCATCCCATATGGTACCCTGAGCACCGCCAGGAGTAATTCCTGAGTACAGAGCAAGGAGTAACCCCTGAGCATTGCCGGGTGTGACCCAAAAAAGCAAAAAAAAAAAAATACTATTCACAATTGCCCAAATCTGGAAATGACCTAAGTATCCAAA
This sequence comes from Cryptotis parvus, assembly GCA_021461705.1. Classification (NCBI taxonomy): domain Eukaryota; kingdom Metazoa; phylum Chordata; class Mammalia; order Eulipotyphla; family Soricidae; genus Cryptotis; species Cryptotis parvus. Next base: position 189,638 of record JAJIBD010020942.1, read on the forward strand.
ACAAATAGTTCTAAAATAAACTATGGTACATATGCCAATGGACTATCACTTGGCTATAAGACAAAAAATCATGCAATTTGCTGCACATGAATGAATATGGAGAATATCCTACTGAGTGGAGGTAAACAGACAGAAAATGACCTCTCTCATATGGGACATAAAAAAAAAGGTGGAGAATAACAGATGCCCAAGGTCTACAGAAACTGAGACCTAATATTCAATAGGAAGATCACTTGGAGGAGCAATAAGACACTGGGACAGCTCTGGAGGAAGTGACACTTTGGTATGAAGCTGTATCATGCATGAAGCCCAAAACTAACATTACTGTAAACCATGGCAGCTAAAGTAACTTTACAAAATTGAGTCAACAAGAAAAGAGAGAGGAGTATCTCTGAGAGTAACAAAACCTTTTGTGAACTGCGCTGGCTTCTCCTCTGAGTACTTCCTTCCCTCTGTCCTCACCCAGACAACCTCTAAGAGAGGCTGTCTCAGGCCTGACCCTGAGACAGCGAAGAGAAGGCCCTTTGCTTGTGCTGTGATTAACAGAACAAACCCGGGAGCTCAAGAACTTGGGCTGAGAAATGATGACACGCTTATGCTGAATATTTCATTGACATTTCCACACGATTTGATGTGCTTTATAAAATATGATACTATTGATTTGGGAGAACAAAGGTGATTTGGGCATCTATAAAACTGAAGCTTTTTTTGTTTGTTTTACTAAAACAGCAACTCTGCACCATTTGCTACGTATTTGGCGAAAATTTAAGCTGCGACTTGTCTCAGATGCATGAAGCATATTTTATTAATAAAAAAATGAAAACCTTTGGAATATCACTATTTTTCCACTTCTTATTCTTCCAGCCACATTCATTTAAGCTACTAACAGCAAATGAAAGCATAGCTAATGGGAAACAGAAGAAACAAGTGATTGAAACAGTGTTTTCCAGCCTTTCTCTGCGAACACATACCTACTCCTACAGTGGTGTACGCGTTCCTTCCTTCTCTGGTCCAGAACTCATAGAACTGTCTAGGCGTCTAACCCGTGCAGAAGCGAGTCCAGGTAGCCAGTCCACAGTTCTGGGAAATCTGTTTCCATGACAACCACCCGCCATTATAAACTCTGTCTCTTTGGAAGACATTTTACGGCTTCTATTTTGGAAAAAAAAGAAAAGAGGGAAGGAAGGAGGAGGGAGAGGGAGAAAGAGAAGAGAGAATCTGGCAATTTGGAGGAGATGAATACACGTTAAATAAAGAAGCCGTTCACCCTGCAGCCGAAAAAGCAGATAAACATCCTCACAATCAGAAAGACTTTGGGCATCTTTCGGTTATGATTACTTTCTTTTTCTTTCTCTCTTTCTCCCTTCTTTTCATCCTGAATTTCCAAGCACCCTGTATTTTCTCAACATGATTTATCTGCATGAAAGTTCCTCTTGGAATATCAATCAACTTGTACACACAAGTCTCTTTCTGTTTTAACATTTAATATATAAAAATGAGCAGGGGGTCAACTACATGGGGATGAAATCACTAATCATTACAGTGTTCAAATTGCAGACCCTGGTGTAGGAAAAAATTGCTTTTTACTATAGCTGAATGTGTGAAAGGAAAACTAGGGCCTATGAAAGGGGTGCAAATATTTCTCACACACAAACTCACAAGCAATTGTGGAACTCATGAGACAGCAATGGAACCTCAAGACACCACAGAAACCAGTAACCACACAGTCACAGACACACAGACACACAGACACACAGACACACACAGACACACACACAGACACACACAAACATACACATAGACACACACAGACACACACACAGACACACACACACAGACACACACACAGACACACACAGACACACACACAGACACACACACAGACACACACAGACACACACACAGACACACACAGACACACACACAGACACACAGACAGACACACAGACACAGACACACACACAGACACACACACAGACACACACACCCACACACAGAGACAGAGACACACACAGAGACAGAGACACACATACACAGAGACAGAGACACACACAGAGACAGAGACAAACACACAGAGACAGAGACAAACACACAGACAGAGACACACACAGAGACAGAGACAAACACACAGAGACAGAGACAAACACACAGACAGAGACACACACACACAGAGACACACACACAGAGACAGAGACACACAGACAGACAGAGACACACACACAGACAGACACAGAGACAGCCAGACACACACACAGACACACACACAGACACACACAGGCACACACAGACAGACACACACCCCACACACAGAGACAGAGACACACACACAGAGACAGAGACACACACACATAGACAGAGACACACACACAGAGACAGAGACACACACACAGACAGAGACACACACACAGACAGAGACACACACAGAGACAGAGACACACACACAGACAGAGACACACACAGACAGACACAGAGTCAGACAGACACACACACAGGCACACACACAGGCACATACACAGACACACAGAGACACACACACAGAGACACACACAGACACACACAGACACCCACAGAGACACATACAGACACATACAGACACATACAGACACATACAGACACACACAGACACACACACACAAGGCACACAGACACACACAGAGGTACACACACAGGCACACACAGGCACACACAGGCACACACAAGGCACACAGACACACAGACACACAGACACACAGACACACACAGACACACACAGGCACACACAGGCACACACACAGACACACACACAGACACACACACAGACACACACACAGACACACACAGACACACACACACAGACACACACACAGACACACACAGACACACACAGACACACACACAGACACACACACAGACACACACACACAGACACACACACAGACACACAGACACACACACACAGACACACACACAGACACACACACAGACACACACACACCCACACACACACAGAGACAGAGACACACACAGAGACAGAGACAAACACACAGAGACAGAGACAAACACACAGACAGAGACACACACAGACAGAGACACACACACAGACAGAGACACACAGACACACAGACAGAGACACACACACAGACAGAGACACACACACACAGACAGACACAGAGACAGCCAGACACACACACAGACACACACAGACACACACAGGCACACACAGACAAACACAGACAGACACACACCCCACACACACAGAGACAGAGACACACACAGAGACGGAGACACACACACAGAGACAGAGACACACACACAGAGACAGAGACACACACACAGAGACGGAGACACACACACACAGAGACAGAGACACACACACAGAGACAGAGACACACACACAGAGACAGAGACACACACAGACACACACAGAGACAGAGACACACACAGACAGAGACACACACAGACAGACACAGAGTCAGACAGACACACACACAGGCACACACAGGCACACACACAGGCACATACACAGGCACACACAGACACACACACACAGACACACACAGACACACACACAGACACCCACAGAGACCCACAGAGACACATACAGACACATACAGACACACACACACACACACAAGGCACATAGACACACACACAAGGCACACAGGCACGCACAGACACACACACAGACACACACACAGGCACACACAGGCACACACAGGCGCACACACACAGGCACACACACAGGCACACACACAGGCACACACAGGCACATACAGGCACACACACAGGCACACACAGGCACACACAGGCACACACAGGCACACACACAAACACCTCTTCTCCAAGAAATTTGCCCTTGGTCACATCGCATCCCACCCTCCCTCCTTTTGGATTTACTGAAAATGACAGTGTTGCTCTGAAATTTTTCAGCTCTTTGTTTCCACTTAAAATTATTTTTTAAAACTATATAAAATTATAATAAGATATTACTTAAAGACAGATAATTGATATCATCTCTTTTGAGGTAAGGTCAAAGAAAGGAAGAATAAGAAAAAACCACTGGTGTTCTCTTCAAAAATAATATCTGTTCTCAAAATTCTTTTTTTTATTGCATCCTTTTCAATTTGCAAGGAAGTGAGATGTGTTTCAGCCTAGCTTTGTTTGAATTTTGCTAGAAATCCCAGGACATCTGATTTAATGATAAAAGCAAACAATTTAGAACCAAATTAACTGGTTATTTCCTGCTGCATCCATCTGCTTCTCCCAGCCATACGCAAGCCTGGACAGAGATGTCCACCAGAAAGTGGTGTGAATGCATGCCCATACATACCCCTCCGAGCCAGCACACACAGCCCCCAGGGGAAAGCCCTAACCGCTACAAGGAAAGGCTGAAGACTATGGGAGGTGAGGATGAAGACAAGGTAGGTGAGTCCTGCAGCACATCAGGGAAGGTGCCCGCCTTGGATGCAGCTGAGCCAGGTTCAATCCCTGGCATCCCATATGATACCCTAAACCCTGCCAGGAGAGATTCCTGAGTGCAGTGCCAGGAGTTAATCCCTGAGCAAAATAAGTCATGGGACAGTCTCAAGTAGATGAGAAAAATGTAGGGAGATGAGCACAGAGAGTTAAGAGCAGAGACAGGAGGAAAGAAAGGGAAAAGAATGAGGATTTCTTTTTTTAAGGAAGAAAGAGAAGGAAAACTGGGAAGGGAAAGAGTAGGAACAACGGGTGAAAGAGCAAGGAAGTAAGTATGATTAACTGAAAACAGAAACAAGTACTCATAGGGGAACTGGCCCTGTAAAAATGACATCAACTCTCAGGCACAACCAGAGCACAACCGGTCCTCTAAAATGACAGCCTCAGCCCTCCCCGGCCTCCTTCAGCTCTGAGGATGCTGAGTAATGGGTTGTGGCAAGACCTCATTGCATCTTAATGATTTAGAATTTTCTTCTCGCTGCCTGTGTGTGATTATGGATCTTTTATCCACTTTATCTATGGAGCCTAATGAATTCCTTTAAAATCTTTATAGCCATTGTCCTCGCCACTTAAATCTTCCCCCCTGATCCTATTTACCAGAGTTTATAGTTCAAAGTGTTGTGTGCTAAATTGTTTGTGTTTTTATAACCTTTACTAAATGCTGACTCTGGAAAGTGAGCTGCCAGACAATGAATCCTCTGGTAAGAAATAAATGGGACCAGAGAAGTGGTGCCTCTTCCTTCTCTCTTCATCTCTCTGCTGTCATGATGTGAACACACAGCAGCACTGAGGGAACTTTCTAGAACCTCTGCTTCCCAATGGCTTGAAGAATCGCAAGTTCCTAGTAAAAGTCTAGGAGCTGAGGGGCACCGGGTGGGTGCGTTTCTCATCTCTAAGTGGGAATCAGGTTACCTTCTTCTTATGGGCCAGACAGAGGAGATACCTGGTTTAATTGCGGAGTGATAAAAATGTGGGATGTGTTTGCTATAGAAGACGGTGATTCAATATCTACATGAAGAAGAACAAGAAAGCTGGAACCAAGATATGACTTGAGTTCTTCTGTGCTTAACAGAACTGTACCGATAAAGTCTAGGTAAAATGCCAACTCCTCTCTTCGAGAGAACCACTGAAAGTTTTCAGCTCTTTTGAATAAAGGGCACTAAAGAATCCTTCAGAAGGTGACGTTCCTGCTCTAGGCATATGTCTTCCTATGTGCCATATAGGCTATATCTTCCTATAACCCCAGGCCTCCCATGTCTTGTCTCCTGGGTTCCTCAAGCTCTGTTCACAGTGCTCTTTCTACTGCAGCTAAAATAGTCCCCAATAAAAATCCCTCACTCGGGCCGGAGCAATAGCCAGCGGGTAGGGGCGTTTGCCTTGCACGTGCCTGTGCAGGCCAGGGTTCGATCCCGGCATCCCGGCATCCCATATGGTCCCCTGAGCACCGCCAGGAGCAATTCCTGAGTGCAGAGCCAGGAGTAACCCCTGAGCATCGCCCGGGTGTGACCCAAAAAGCAAAAAACAAACAAACAAACAAAATCCCTCACTCGCCACAGTACCTCTCACCACAGAATATTCCAAATCATTTTGTTATAAGGTCCAGGCTCATTAACAGGCGTGTGTGAAGACAAAGCAGCAACATTGGGAAGTCTTAGGCAGGCTATGAGAGGGGGAGGGAATAGGGGACATTGGTGGTGGGAAATGGGCACTGGTGGAGGGTGGGGTGCTGGAACACTATGTGACCGAAACCTCTAAATCGCGAACAACATTGTAATCGTATATCTCACGGTGGTATAATAAAATATTTAATAAAAAAATAAAAGGTAACTCATTAGATATTCTTAGACTTGTAAGGCCTTGCTGTAAAAGCAAAATTTTAAAAGGGTAAAAAGAAAGGAAATGAAACAAATTTTTGAAGTGATGTTGGTTTATAACACCATGTTAGTGTCAGGTGAAGTTTCCTACACAATCACATACACTACACCACACCCAGCACTGAAGATTCATTCACCATCAACTACCATTCATCAATCCCTCTACCCGTTTTACCCACCCCTAGGCCTCCATTACTCTTGGGTCTCCACCACTCTGTTATCAGAATCTAAGACTTCAGGGCAGAGAGATAGTATGGTGGGTGGGAAGGGCACTTGGCTTGCAAATGGCTGACCTGGTTCAATCCCTGGTATCCCATATGGTCCCCTGAACCCACCAGGAATAACCCCTGAGCATTCACTGGTGTGGCCAAAATAAAAATACAAAACAACCAAAAAAAACCCTAATAGCTCAGCAACAATTATTAAGTATATTTTTAGACAGACAGATGTCATTTTACATAGGATTTAATCCCCACAAATTAGGAGATAATAGAATTATATTTTTACATTTGAGGGATGATGCTGCTGAGTGAGTTTTGAAACTTTCTGAGGGTCTCAAAGTTTGCAGAATGGAAACAGAAAAGGAATAAGTGCTTGGAAAAAAGGTCAGCAAGTAAACACTGAAAATGGACAGATTGGCAGGACCCACTCATTAAAATGAACTTGTAATAGATATAAGACTTGAAATTCAAAACTTTTGGAAAAGAACATAAGAGTAAATTTTATGACATTAATATAAAAATATATATTAAACTAAAAACACAAATGAGAAAAGAACAAATTATGCATACTCCCATCAAACTCAAGTATGGCAAATATATCAACAAAATGAAGAGGCAACTAGTAGTTTAAGAGAAATACTTGTTAATCATATATCTGATAAGGAGTTTATCTCCAAAATATGTAAAGAATTCAAACAATCAGAACAAATAATAACAATCCAAGTTTTTTAATGGCAAAAGTCTTGAATAGACATTTTCCAGAAGATATACAAATGTCCAAGTTATATGAAAAACAGCTCAACATAACTAATGATCAGGAAATGAAAAATCAAAACCACAATGAGATATTATTTAATACCTGTTAGAATATCAAATATATATTTTTAAAGTCTCAGTTTAATTTTATGAAAGCAGAATATTCAAAATATTACTAAGATAGAGCGAAATTGCTCTTCTAAGCATCCCAATCATTTCATACAATTAATCAACCAATTTTGTTGACTATTCTTTTTTAGTCTTCATATATAATACACATATCAAATATATATTATTTTTTAAAAAAAAACAAAATAGCACATGCTGGCATGAATGCAGAGAAAAATGCATACATTATAATTAGAATAAAATTAGTAAAGTCACTCTGAAAAACACTAGAGAAGTCACTCAAGTAATTTAAAATACACTACATATCAATTTTAAATACACTATCATAAAATGAAATTGCTAAATGAAATCTAGCAATTTCATTTCTGAATAAATATATGAAACAAATGAAATCAATCATTGATATATTTGTGCCTCCATGTTCCATGAACTGTCCTTTATAGCAGCCAAGTCCCAAGGACAACTGGGGTTGGAGAGATGGTTCAGTGGGTAGGGCACTTGCCTTTGCATGCTGCACACTCAGGTTCTGCCTCTGGCATCCCATATGGCAACCCCCAAGCACTACCAGGAGTAATTTCTTTTATTTTTGTTTTATTTATTTTTTAAGCATTTTATTATACTACCGTGAGATATACAATTACAAAGATATACAATTACAAAGTTCATATTTGGGTTTTGGTCATACAGTGTTCCAGCACCCATCCCTCCACCAGTGCCCATCTCCCACCACCAACGTCCCCGGTTCCCTCCCCCTTCCCCCAGCCCGCCTCCATGGCAGGTTCTTTATTTCTTTCCTTTTCTCTTTCTTTCTCTTTTCCTTCCCTCCAGACTATGGATTACAGAGCATACATTAAAGGGTTGTCATGTGTATCTTTTTGCCTCTACCTTAATGCTCAGCTCTAGGTTGGTATTAGTACTTTCAACAATTGTTAGCACACTGTTCCATTTTCTGTCTTACCTAGCCTCTGACTCCCACACATTTGTGGTGATTTCCACCTTAGACAAGACCTCCTGATACATGTTTCACTTGACCTTGGGTAATGGTATCATAGTATGTACATATATATTTATGTCATGCAAATAAATGCAGTCATTCCGTACCTGTCTCTCTCCTGGCTAATTTCACTCAACATAATCTTCTCCATGTCCATCCATTTATAGGCAAATTTCAGTAACTTCATTTTTCCTAACAGCTGCATAGTATTCCATTGTGTAGATGTACCAAAGCTTCTTTATCCAGTCATCGATTCTCGGGCACTCTGGTTGTTTCCTGATTCTTGCTATTGTGAATAATGCTGCTATGAACATAAAAGTAGGGATGGTGTTTCCGCTGCGTATTTTTGGCTTCCCAGAGTAGATTCCCAGGAGTGGTATGGCTGGGTTAAATGGGAGTTCAATTTCTAGTCTTTGGAGGAATGTCCATATTGTTTTCCAGAAAGGCTGTACCAGCCGACATTCCCACCAACAATGGATGAGTGAACCCTTTTCCCCACATCCATGCCACCACTTGTTGTTCTTGTTCTTTTGGATATGTGCCAGTACTACCAGGCGTAATTTCTGAGCCAGGAGTAACCCCTGAGCATTGCCAGGTCTGACCTGACCTCTCCCCAAAAAAATACATGATAATAAGTAGTTGTTAGATGAATTAGTTTTGAAATGTGGTATATATATATATACATATATGCATATATTAGTGTATAAATAGTAATTCATTAATTTATAATGGACTATTATTTAGCTGCAAGAAAAAAAGAAAATTCTGTCATTTAGGTAACATAGACTTAAGGACTTGCTGCTAAAGTAAATCAGACAGAAAAGACAATTACTATACAATTAACTCATACATTGAATCAAAAATGTCTAACTCATAGAGTCGGTCAGTAGTTACCAGGGCTAAAGAGGTGCTGGTAACAGGGTGGGGAGTGAGGGAGGAAGATACTAGAATCACCTGGTCATTTTCTTATAGGCAGACTAAGATACTGGAATCACCTGGTCATCTTATAGGCAGAATAAGATACTAGAATTACCTAGTCATCTTATAGACAGACTAAGATACTAGAATTGCCTGATCATCTTCTTGCGTGCAGTAAAAGGCAGGAGAAAGGGAAAGGTGGAAAGTATGAGAAACAGGGACCACTGGAAGCTCTTTCCAAAAATCCACCAGAGAGCAATTTTTTTGGTTTTTTAAATATTTATTACACCGCCATGGATATACAATTCAAGATGTCATGTTTGGGTTTCCATCACATAGCCAGCACCCATCCCTCCACCAGGCCCACCCCAACACCAAGCCCCCACTCCTCCCCACCCCCAGCCCGCCTCTAGGCAATTCTTTATCTCTTCTCTCTCTCTCTTCCTCTCTACACATTGTGATTGCAATACAACTCGAGATCACGTATCTTTCCTATCAGCCGTTCTACTGGTATTATCATTTTTGACAATTAGCCCTGTTCCCCTCTGTCTTACCTAACCTCTGATTCTCACGTCCTGTAGATTCCACCTTTTTTAAATTGAAGATGCCAGTAGATCCTTGTCCCACAGTGTTCCAACACGCACCCCTCCGCCCAAACCATCTCCCAACACCAATGTCCCCCACCTCCCTCCCCCCCCGCACCTCAACCCCGGGTCTGTATCATTCTTCCCTTTATATATCCTTCCCAACTACCACTGCAGTGCATAAAAGGCTTACGTTCCTATTAGTGGACCGGGCCGCTGCACCGCCAACCTGGGCCGAACTGGCTTTGCTCTGTTGATCTGGTCTGAGGCCGTTTGCGCGCCGGACAGCAAAAATGGTGCTAGTGTGGTGGGCGAGTCTCATCCAGCTGCCCGGGACCCCCTCAGGCGCGGGCCCCCTCCCAAAACCCATCTGCCCTCCCGGGTTCCGGTCACTAGCCCGGCGCGAGCCGCGCCGCCTCCCCACCCAGAGGCCCCGGTGGCCCGTGGGCAGCGCGGGCAGGGCCACCAGGCTTGCAAGATGGAGGGGAAGGGACAACCACGCCCCACGACAACTTCCCAGCGATTCCCGCCTCTTGGAGCCGCCACCTGGGCTCGCTGGCTTGCTCTGTTGATCTGGTCTGAGGCCGTTTGCAGCACCGGACAGCAAAAATGGTGGCTAGTGTGGTGGGCAGTCCCAGAGAGCAAATTTAAGATAAGAGTTTGCAAACATTTCATTTCCTGAAAAAGATATAATTCTTCCCCCCCCCACCACCACCTTTATTGAGGTGCTGTGATTTGCAACAGTTAAGGTTAGTTTTCCATGTGTAAATCATTCTTACACCACCTCCACCTGCTGGGGTGCCTGCTTCCTGCACCAACATCCCAAGCCTTCTCCCCTAGCTCCCTCCCCCACTCACAAGCCCATTTCTGTGACCACCTCTCCAGTTCCATTCCCTTTGGCCTTTTGTTGCTCCCTTACTATGCACATTTATATCCCACATATAAATGTGCTTATTAGGTATTTGTCCCTCTCCTAACGAACTTCACTGTATCACTGTATCACTGTCTTCCCGTTCATCATCGATTTGCTCGAGCAGGCACCAGTAGCATCTCCATATGACCTGTCTCATGCAAGTAGAACCCAAGGACACCTGCTTGCTCCAGGAACATAAAGAGCCTCAAACCATTCCATCAGGTCATGGGAATGAGGTCTATAATTGTTACTGGTATCTGGCATATCAAATACAACACGGGTAGCTTGCCAGGCTCTGCCATGCAGGTAGCATACTTACTCTTGTAGTCATCTCAAAATCCAGCATTTTTTGATAAACTGTGCAGCCGCTTGGCCGGCCGCACTGAGCCGAGCTGTGATAGGCTGGTCTGCTGGGTGGAGTTCTGGCGACGGCGAAGTCCGGATGTGGAAAATGGAGGTCCTCATTGAGTGGGGGTCATCTTGCTTGTTGTGAGGCTCTGCTGGGGTGGCGGACCAGGGCTAGAAACTGCCATCCCTCCCGGGCGCCTCATGAGCTAGCAGCTGGGCAGAGTGAGAGCCAGTAGCAGCTCTGCCCCAGGTCTGAAACAGAAACAAACGTCACTCAATATAATATCCTATAGTATATCCTATAATATCCATGTAGTGGTAAATTTAATGATTTCACCTTTTCTTATAGCTGCATAGTATTCCATTATGTAGATGTGTGTATAAATATATATAGATAGATAGATAGTGAATGAATCAAGATTCTATGCTATATATAGCATACATATACATCTGTGTAATAGGATATTTGGGTTTGCTTCCAGATCGTCACTGTCATACTTAGCACTGCATGAATACAGGTGTGCACAAGTCCTTTTGAATTAGTGTTTTTATGGGGGGGAGGCTTTCATAAAGAAGCTACACTAGTACTAAAGAGTTTAATGGGCAGCATAGTCAAAACAAAGCAACATGCTTCTGTCAAGAGCTCCAGTGTCCTATGGGATCTGCTGAGTGACTTAAGTCATATATCTGAGTATATAATCCACAGATTATATACTGAGGATATAATCCTATATAAATTAATCTTACATAAAGTAGGATTAATGAAAACTGATTTGGTGGTGTCCTCATTCAAAGGAATCTAGTCTAGAATTTGGTTCCCGATCAGTGCCAGAGTAATAGTATTGCAGGTAACGCACTTACTTGGCCAACCTGGTTTGATCCCCAAGACCCCATTAGGTCCCCTGAGCACAGAGTCAAGAGTAATCCCTGAGCACTGCTGGGCGTGGCCAAAACCCAAAACAAATCCATCACAAGAGGAACATAGATTGTTCAGTAAGACTTCTAGACCCATTCTACAGCATCATGTAAGCTCATCTACTGGTCCTGCTCCAAAAACTCAAATAACAAATGAGATCAACTAGCGTCAAATATTTACCAGATGCCCAGCCACAGCTTAGACTTATGGGAAATCTTAGGGAGGGGATGGGCCAAGTTCCCGACCTAACAAAGCCACACTCACAACCCAACAGCTGCTACCATCCCTCCAGCTGGACTGCCCAGTTAAATATTCATTGATATGAACATCTCAGTAGGAGCGCACCAGATTGGATAGGAAAATAACATAGAAGCCAACCAATCTCAACTAACAAAATTATTAACATGAAGGCTTGACTTACAATAGCTTAGTAAAACCTCAGACAAGACATAATGTTCCTATGGTCAGGCACAACAATTTTCAGGGGGTTTTTTATGTTTTAATCATTCCATAAGCCACTTAGTGGCAACAAGCAATATAAAATAAATTATTGTGGGCCTGCTATGGGGGGCAGGCTTGAGGGGTGGTTGGAAAAATGGAGACAGAGTGGAGGGAAGGTGGTGGGATTGATGTTCGAATATTGAATGCCTATAACAAATCATGATCAACTTAGTAAACCATAGTGTTTAAATAAAGTGGAGGAGAGCAGGGAGGGGGAAGACTTTTATTTACCCAGGTATAAAAATTATGTTTTTATTGAGGCATTAGATTTGAAAACCTCTACTCCCAATAAATATTTATATATAAAACAAACACATACTCTTGCTCAAATATCACCAATAACTTAATCACCTTCATCTTAATGTGGTACCACAAATTACCATCTTAAATATTTGGGATTCCAACTTTCATTAATTTAAAGCTAATGTTTCACTTGGACATTTATTTTTAATCAGGCTCTAAAAATGAGCCTCTTACCTTGAGTACTAATAATAATAATCAACTTGCTAATGACTTCTTTCCCTCTTAAATTGCAGGATTTAACATTGCCATTTAATCATCCTCATTAGCATTTCTTCCAATAGAGGATTTTAAAGCAAATGCAAATCCAAGAGCTCATATTTCCATGCACATCCACACAAGCCTGACAATAACACTTTATTTTTTTGTTTTATCCCTTTTTCCTCCAGGTTAGAAAGGTCATACCATATTCTCCAAAATTTTCCAGGTACACTGTCAAATAACGACCATGGAAAGTGAATGATTATCCTAATCATTAATTATACAGCAACTTCTGTTATTCACTCATAAATAAGGCACAGTTTAGTAAATCTATAAACATATGAGATAAAGTTTAAGAGACGAATACTCATCCTACTTCTATTTGGTAGATAAGGAAATGAAGACAGAGACGTTAAACAATTAGCAAATGGGAATTCTTGTCTCTCTGAATCCAAGGCTGTTGTTCCAACACCGGACCACTCCATGCACTCATGAAACTCATATTAAGTCACAAGAACTCTGACTCAAGTCCAGCAGGAAGGAAGACTCCCAGAGCATTTGGTCTCCTGACAAGCACCAGGTAATGCAGGTAATCCAGAGCACTGCAGGACGAGAGCAGGACTTCTCACCAGAATCTCTATTCCAGCTGGCTGAGATTGCCCCAGATTCTCTGAGCACTACTTAGGAGGTCCCCTGCCCCCAGCCACAAAAAAAATAGCCCTCAACGGTTTCACCTGTGAAGTGTACGACATTTTCAAACACCCATCCTGCTAAAACTCATTCCACAAAACACTACCAACCACATTACAAAGCCAATACAAGATACCCAAACCAGAAAATAGTACAAAGAAAAAGAAAAACAGACATATTTCTGGCATAGATGCAAAATCCATCACCATAATCTTAGCAGGTCAAATTCAAGAGAATAAATAGTATGTTGAAGTAGGATTCAGCCCAGGGATTCTAGGATTCTCTCTCTCCCCCCCCTCCCTCTTCCCCCCCCGCCCCCTCAATAAGCCAAATCAACAAGAAGAAATATAAAAAAAAAACAGTGTCATATTCACAGATGCTGAAGAGCTTTTGACAAGAACCAGCATCCATTTATGGTTTTTAAAAACTCATTAAGAACTACTCACAACCGCTGCTCTGCGGTGCCTGGTTCGCCTCCCTCTGCCTTGGCTCATAGAAAGCACCCGGCCTGCTCTGCAAAGCACACAGCCACTCTATATAGCACGCGGCCGGAAGGCCACAGGTGTGGTAAACACCAAGAACACAACTAGTTACAAAAGCTGCTGACAAGAGTATCCCCTGGGAGGTGGGGGAGGGTGGGTAGCGAGGTGTGGGAGGGGGTGAAGACGCCTCACCACGACAGACATGGAACTGGGCAAAGCGTGAAATTACACATTATGAGAAGTCTACTGAACTTCTGATTCATACACTTCCCTTCCAATGTCTGATGCCAGAAGTTGCTCTGGACTGCAAGACAGGTTTGTGCTTCCAGAGCACAGCACAGGCAAGGCCTGTCTGGTTGTTCTTTTAAAAATACCTACCTGTGTGCTTTTCATGCCAAACATGTAACAATTATGCCAAAAGATATCCAGCTGGTGCACTGCATGCGTGGAGAACACATTTATGAATCCACTATGATGGAAACCATTTTCTAAAATATTTTGGACTTTTTTAATTGAGTCACCTTGAGATATACAGTTACAAAGTTGTTTCTGTTTGGGTTTCAGTGATACAATGTGCCAGCACCATCCAGCAGTGTACATTTCCCACCCTCTATGTCCTCAGTTTCCCTTCTGCAGCCCCCCCACCACCATCCCTCCCCCAAGCTGCCTTTATGGCAGGCACTTTTCTTCTTTCCTTCTCTCTCTCTTTTTCTTTTTGGGCATTATGGTTTGCAATAAAGGTACCAAAAAGTTAATAAAACATTCTTTCTTAAAATATTTTATTTCTCTTCTTCCTGTTATTGGTCATTCTGAACATTAAGATTCTTTTTACCCCATGGGGTCAAAGATACCGAAATATATTATAAGTGGAATAATAAGGGACAGAAATCAGGTATTGGCAGATTTCCATTCTCATTTGTGTGTGAATTTTTAATATAAATGCAAGACATAAAGCATTAATGGAAGTCAATGTTTCAGTGAACACGTTGTCAGCTGTTCAACTTTATAACAATTATAAATAAACCTGTTATATATTTTTGGTCAGGGCCAGCATCAGGATTTTTTAAAACAAGTAAATTTCTTATTAACAGCAACTAAATGGTGTTCGTAGCATTTTTATTATGCAGTAGAGTCATCCATTCACTATGCTTTTCCAAGTTAACCTGCATGCAAGTCCGTGTTTTTAATGTTTGTTTTCAGTGTTGCTTCTATATATTATTAAAATACATTAAAATATTTTTAAAATGCAACAAAATGGGAATAAAATAATTATTTAAAAATTATTATTGAGGCCATATTTCACTATCCCACAACCAAGTTTATATACAATGAAAGGTTACCCTTAAGAACATGCACAAGAAATGAAAGTATTTTCACCACAATTTTTTAATGGTTTTGAAAATCTTCACTTAAGCAGTTCAATAAGAAAAAAAATAAAATATAAATCCAACTTGGAAAAGAAATAAAACTATCCCTACTTGCATATGACTTTTTTTTCTTTTTTGGGTCACACCTGGCGATGCTCAGGGGTTACTCCTGGCTCTCCATTCAGGAGTTACTCCTGATAGTGCTCAGATGACCACATGAGTTAGCAATGACTGAACCCGGGTCGGCGGCATGCAAGGCAAATACACTACACAATGAACTGCAGCTCTGGCCTCGCATATGACATTTTATATACATAGAAAGCCCTGAAAATGTATTTAAACACACACACACACACACACACACACACAAATACTAAACTTAATGAATGAGTTCAATAGAGTTCAGGCTAAGAAATCAATGCACATAAATATACACACTTCTATACACAACAATGAACTGGGAAAGGTGAATTAAAACAATCCTATTCATGATTGCATTAACAAGATAAAACACTTGAGATTAAACCTAACAAAGGAGTCAAAATATCTATACACTCAAATCTATTACTATAATTCTTTTGGCTCTGATAGTTAAAGAGAAATGGAAGACATAAAGTAATGGAAAGGTATCACAGGTTCATGGACTAAAAGAATAAACACTTCCAAAATGTCCATTTCATTGGTGTTGCGAAGGGTGCACTAGTGGAGGGATGGGTGCTGGAACACTGTATGACTGAATCCCAGTCATGAATGGCTTTGTCATCGTATATCTCATGAACATTTTAAAAGAATTTTAAAAACTAAAATAAAACGTCCATTTCACATGAAACAATCTATAGATTTAATGTAACCCCTATCTATTAGGGCCTTTAAGTAAATGAAGAGGAGAGGAAATTGTGCCCACCCACCCCCAGGGAGGTCTCAAGGTCCCAGGTTCAAGGGACCTCCTGTGGATTCCATAGCCCTAACAGTACTTGAGGGTCAAGGGGGTGACCATGGCAGCAGATGCCAGTGTTGGGGGCCAGATGTCAGTTTGCAGCTGTGGCTGACTGACAGTATTAATATAAATCCATCTGTCAACTCATTCCACCTTAGCCCAAGAACCTAACCTCCTCTCTTTCTCTCCTAGCAGTTACTCCAGCAGGCAGGTCCACCCAGAGTCTCACAGCAAACTTTCCAGCAGGCCTCCACTCTCTCTTCTCTCCCTCTGCTAACAAGCTATCTCCCTTAAACTTTATCCAAAAACTTCCTGTAAGACTCTTTAGGTCATGATGAATGACCTAAAACCTGAGCTGCGTAGGAGGAAGAGAGCAGCATGGAATGCCTTCAGAGGCATCGAAGAAATAGCTAAAAGGACAAAGAACCTCTTGCTCCGGGCACATCTCTTTGACTCCACCATTCTCCCTGCATTAACATACGCCTCAGAGACCTGGGCCCTACGAAAGCAGGATGAGAATGCTATTCGGGTCTCCCAGAGAGGAATCGAAAGAGCTATGCTTGGAATATCACACCTCACTCAAGTGAGAGAAGGAATCCGGAGCTCTGACCTCCGTCGCTATTCCAGAATCAGGGACGCTGTAAGGGGTTTGCCAAAGCATCGAAAATCAGATGGGCTGGACATGTAATGCGATTTAGAGACAACCGCTGGACTAGAGCCGTTACCGACTGGATCCCACGGGATGTCAAAAGATCACGTGGCCGCCCACCTACAAGATGGTCAGACTTCCTTGTAAAGACTCTGAAGGAACGGTTTGAGGCTCTTCATATTCCTGAATCAACCAAATGCCATTGGGCTACAATGGCAGGTGATAGGGTCCAATGGAAATGTTACTGGCGCCGCTCGAGCAAATCGATGAATAACAAGATTCAAGTGATCAAGTGATCAAGTGATTAGCACTTTAACTCTTAAAGGGGAAGTGTTCCCTAATGCCTATTAAAAAAAAAAGAAAGAAAGAAAGAAAGAAAGAAAGAAAGAAAGAAAGAAAGAAAGAAAGAAAGAAAGAAAGAAAGAAAGAAAGAAAGAAAGAAAGAAAGAAAGAAAGAAAGAAAGAAAGAAAGAAAGAAAGAAAGAAAGAAAGAAAGAAAGGAGAGAGAGAGGGGGGAGGGGAGGGAGGGGAGGGGAGGGAGAGGGGAGGGGGGAGGAGAGGGGAGGGAGGACAGAAGAGGGGAGGAGAGAGAGGAGGAGAGGGAGGGGAGGGAGGAGGAGGGGAGAGGAGGGGAGAGGAGGGGAGAGGAGGGAGAGGAGGGGAGAGGAGGAGAGGGAGGGAGGAGGAGGAGGAGGAGGAGGAGGAGAGGAGAGGAGGAGAGGAGAGGAGAGGAGAGGAGAGGAGAACTAAATACCTCAATTGCCAATAGATTGATTTTTATTCCTCACACCCCAAGAAAGGAGAGTCATATGGAGGGACTGGATAGAGCCAGAAAGAGAGATCATCCTGGCTTCCATATGGGACAACTTGTCTGCCCCTGAGAACTAAATAAAGTTTGTTTTGATCAAAAGCTGAAATAGTAAGATCACAGAAGGAGCTCTGTGTTTACCTAAATAAACTGATAAGGACCATGAGGGGGTGGGAGTGATCAATCTTGTTGAGGGAAATGCAATGTGGATTATATGGTGAAAGGTCACCCTAATCCTGGGTGTAGATAAATGTTTGACCCTCTTACTATCACTTGTATCACTTCACTTCTCTTCCCATTGTTCATCAGTTTGCTCGAGCAGGCACCAGTAACAACTCCATTCATTGGGAATGAGGTCCATTATTGTTACTGTTTTTGGTATATTGAATACACCACAAGTAACTTGCCAGACTCTGCCTTGGCTCTGGGTTCATCCCAGTGGGCCCAGTCTTTTTCTATGTCAGACCATCAACCATCCAGGGTCCACGGGGCAGAGCCCTGGGTGTAGACAAGACTGTCTCCTGTCTGCCACCTGCTGACACCGCCGGGCACCGCAGCCACACCTGCAACACCTTGAGGGGCAGGTCCCTCTTACTATATGTATACAAAATAACTAGAAAAAAAATCATTGAAATAACTGTTTATTTACTCAAGGTAAGATAAATCAACATCCTGAGGTTCCAGGAAGCTGGAGAGGTGCCTCACGTATTTCTTGCACCTGGTGAGAGGAAGACCTCTCACTTCCTTTATTTTCAGAATAACCTTTATCCCCTCCCCACTTTGCAAAGTCCTGCCCTGTTGCAGGACTCCTCTAAGAGCCTCTGCATCTGCTTTGATTTGTCGCCTGCAAATCACTTCGTAGATAAGGGGGTAGTCTAAATGTGGCAGTTTATCTGACCATGTATTCTGCACTAGCTGGTATAAATATTCTTTCATGCTACCACAATCATCATGGGACTAGCTAGATCTTACCAGCATATTTGCCTGGCCATGTTGGATCCCTAAATAATTAGACCAGAGAGAAATGTTGTTTGCCTCCAAGCAAGCAAGCATGGCTCCCTGATAATTCAAAGGCAACTAAAATACAAAACGACCGTGAAGTAGACGAGACTTGTGAAGGCTTGGAGAAATATTTAACTGGTACTAGTATTAGACTTTGGTACAGAGACAAGCCATCTCAGAAACCCCCTTCTCTACCCCATAAAAGCTTTTCCAGGCAGATCTTGGCTCAAGACATTAGCATATAAAAGGGCCTAGGTAAGGTGCTGGGAGAAATTACCTGAGGGCATTTGACCCTCCCTGCTTTCCATAATAGTGGGAGGGAGGTCTGAGTTGCAGGGGTATGAAACTAGCCTGCTTCCTGTCTCACACTCTCTTTTTGGGCTCTCTCTTTGTGAGCTCGCACCCTTCTTGGGAGTCTTGTCTTTGTCTCCTCTTTACAGGGCCTTTACACGTGGTGGCCACCATTTTGGCCTACACATGGCTGGGGTTCTAGCCAGGAATCCTAAGCACAGGGTTTTTCCTATTGTGGATTTGTATGCCTGAACCTGTGATAAGTAAAGCCTTTTAAAACTGCATCGGATTCCTGAGTCTTCATCCATTCCCGCTTCCGCAGGTTGAAGGGAACTTCGCTTCCTGGCACTGTCGGGGACCCCAGCGGCATTCCCGACACTGCCCCCTGCTTTTGTAAAGCTCTTCCCCTTGCTTTAATAACTATAAAAGGGGGTCTCTTATTTGGCTGGGGATCGAGTGGTTGGTTGGAGTGTTTGGAGATCTGATGGAATTAATCTGGTCAGCTCTCTGCTTGGCATGTGTGGAGAAAAAAAAAAGAGAAACCCTTTTATATGTTCCAAACACCTAGAATAAACCCATCTGGATGTGTATGAGATCCTCAGGATATGCTTGCTCAAACACCTGAGATCAGTGATTGGCAGAGCCAGGCTCCTTGCAGCCCTCAAAGGTCAGCTCTGCCCTCTCCTCTCCCCACTCTGTGCTCAGTGGCATGCGTTTGTTGCTTATAATCAGCTACAGTAGAATTTTCAGAATGACAGAGTTTTTTGCTTTCTTTTTTTAATTTAACTTCATCTAAAATGCCTCTTGGTTTGGGCATTTTCTTGTGGAAGATTTTACAGCTGGGAATCTTGTGAATTAACGTGAGAGTAAGGGGTTAAGTGGGGCAATCCAATAACTAAAAGCGCCTGTTCTGGGGTCTTCGAGATGGGAGCACTGGTCCTGGCCCTGTCAATCGCTGCTCACTTACCTTCTTTCCTGGAAAGCTGATGAGCCAGGGGAGCACTGACTGGAATGAGAGTACTCTGAGGAAACCTGATGACTATGAGATCATGGCTCACAACTCCAACATCAGAGGTCAGAACATCAGAGAGAGCTCACTGGAAGGGAGAAAGGTGTCCATCACTCAAGAACGACTGAGCCCTAGAGCTAACAGTGCTGTGGTAAAGCGGCAGACCCTGAAATAGAGGCTGAATGAAAATCTCTGAGTCACAGGACTAAGAGTCAGGGCAGAGGTCATTCACTGGCTCTGGTCCAGCAGGAGTTAGGGAGACTTATAGCTCATTCTCAGAGTCAAGGGTTCCCACCCAAGCTGCATTTGTACCAGCCCACACTTGGGGATAAAGAGAAAAGGAAATAACTGCTTGTAGACTTAGGAATTGATTTGTACTTACACATTATATAACAATATAAGCAACTGTTTCAAGGGCCTATTGACTCATTTTTAGTCTCTGGAACGTCTCGTTTTCTCCAAAGCCAGGGAGATCTGGGGTCAAGGGTTGGTGTGAAGTCCTTTGACCTGTGGCCAAGGTTGACTTTTGTTTATTTGGGGTGTTTTTTCTTAGAAACTCATGTTCTAAGCAACCTTATTTTCATTTCCTGTATGAGTCTGGAAGAACTTTTTTTAAAATTTAATTTTATTTTTTAATATTTTATTATACCACCAAATATTTTATTATACCATTTTAAGATATTTTAAAATATTTTATTATACCATTGTGAGATACACTATTACAAAGATATTCATGTTTGGGTTTCGGTCATACAGAGTTCCAGCACCCATCCCTCCACCAGTGCCCATTTCCCACCACCAATGTTCCCAATTCTCTACCCCTCCCGAGCCTGCCTCTATGGCAGGTTCTTTATCTCTTTTCTCTTTTTCACTTTCAATCTTCTCTCTCTTTCTCTCTACCTTCTCTTGCACATTGTGGATTGTAACACATACATTTAGAGGTTATCATGTGTATCTTTTTGCCTGTATTTAATGCTCAGTTCTAGGTTGGTATTAGCCCTTTCGACAATTATTAGCACACTGTTCCATTCTCTGTCTTACCTAACCTCTGACTCCCACATATTTGTGATAATTTCCACCTTTGACAAGATCTCCTGATCCATGTTTTGCCTGACCTTGGATATTGGTATCATAATATGTATGTAAGCTGTGTGTGTTGTGTGTGTGTGTATATATATAGTATTATATATATATATATATATATATATATATATATATATACACACACAGCTTTTGGAAAACAATATGAACATTTCTCGAAAGACTAGAAATGGAAGAACTTCTTAAGACCACTCAGTAGTGGTTCCACCCATTCAGAAACCTGAGCAGTGGGTGCTGCAGATCCATCTTCTGTGGTAGGCAGAGTGCCCAAGCTTCAGTTGGGAGCTGCTGAAGGGGACAGTGCACACCTGCACCCCCTCAGCTCTGGCCTTGAGCTGAGTCAGGAGCCAGGAGCGTCTGGGCACCATGGACTTCTTCCTTAGTCACACACAGACTTCTCAGCTGCAGCTGCTCTTCCTTTTCAATCTCTTCAGGATCCTTGTAGAAGTAGAGATTAGGCATGGACTCCCACGGGTGTTCACAGGAGATGGTGGCTCACATGCGCAGAACCTCCCTGGTCAGTATCCACCACAAAGACCCACAGAGTGAGGCTCCCCTGTCATTGGAAGGGATGGCGATGTCCATACAGGCGTGGAGTCTGTGTTACACAGAGCTATGGCAGGCAGGTTCATGTATGTCGCCTCTGTGAGGGGCTGGTGGTCAGCCCTGGGATCAGTAACGACCGTAAATCTCAGCCCTCCAGAAGTCGCCTGGATTTAGTGAAAGCTCCAGAAGGGAAGCAACCAGCAAGTAGAGAGGCTCCTGGGCGGCAGCAAACATGGGCGCTGCTCTCTGACCAGTATTCCCAGGTGACAGGACACTGGCATCAGACGGGCTTTCTATGGCAACAATGGCATGAGCTTCCAGCAGAAGCTTCTCCCAGGTTCTCTTCAAGTTTATTTTTTTCTTCAAGTTTATGCTGCAGACGCCATCACTTCTCCTTTTGTTGATGAATCCAGGTTCAGGCTACCTAAAGTGGGTGCCCGCTGCAAGGACTTTGGACATTGTGAAATTTCCCTGTAAGTTCCAACAACGGGAATGGTGAACAATGATGTATGGGTCCCTCTCTGGGCAGTGAGGGGTGGGGGTGGTGGGGGAGTAGAAATGCCTGGCTCTTTTTTATTTAAAGAACAGGTTTACAGACATAATTTACATATCACACAAATCACCCGTTCGAAGTATACAGTTTAATAGGGTTTTATAGAGTTATATAATCATTACTACTATTGATTTTAGAACATTTTCATCACCCCTTTAAAAAAACCCACCACACACTAGCAGTCACTACTCAGTAACCTAATTTCCACCCCCATTCCTCCAGTTCCAAAAAATTTCCTAACTAAACTTCTGTCTCTATGATCTTTTCTACTCGTAGCATTTCATACGAATCAATGAATACAACACCACGACACATCGTGACTGATCTCTCTTGCTTAGCACAGTGTTTTCAAGGATTCACTCTCTTGCATACTTCATTCTTTGTTCCTTTTTCATTCTCAAATGTTATTTCATTAATAGGTATACCACATCCCATGTAAGCATTCCCATGGAGATATTACTGGTGCCCGCTCTAGCAAATAGATGATTAACGGGAAGATAGTGATAGTGATAGTGATGTAAGCATTCATCAGTTAGTGAAAACTTGGTTTATTTTCACGTTGGGGCAATTAGATATAATGCTGCTCTGAACATTCATATGCAAGTTGGTACCTAACTCTTTGGGGGCCAGGGTAGTGCT
The DNA here is from genome assembly GCA_021461705.1 of Cryptotis parvus. Classification (NCBI taxonomy): domain Eukaryota; kingdom Metazoa; phylum Chordata; class Mammalia; order Eulipotyphla; family Soricidae; genus Cryptotis; species Cryptotis parvus. The sequence goes on from JAJIBD010020942.1 coordinate 212,822, forward strand.
GGACTCCACCCAGCAGTGCCCAGGGCTTACTCAGGGTTCCCTGAGTTCTATGCTCAGGGATCACTCCTGGTGGAGCTTGGATAACTGCATGAGGTATGAGGGATTGAAACCAGGTGGGCCGTGTGCAAGGCAAGAGTCCTACCAACTGTACTATCCTACGCCCCAATCCTTAACTCTTATTTTTATTTTTTCCTAACTCTTTGAGTATTTACATCACTCTCCTGGCTAAGCTCTTGGCATAAGCCTCCAACAGTTAGTCTGCCTTAGACACCCGGCACTGCCTTCTCCGGTCTGTACTTTTTCAAAGAGACAATTTAATACTTTGTTAAGTCTCCCTGTCCCTGAGCTCTTTCTAACTTGACTTCTGCACACAAGATCACCCTAAGTTTTCTTTTCTTAACATTGATCTTCATGGTATCAATACCATGTCCAATGGCTAAGACCTGTCACTCAGGACTGATACCTTCATCCTCTCCCTTCCTTCCTCTCCTGGCTTCTGAGCTTGGCCCTCTCTCTGCACAGCACTTTTCCTACCTTTATTGAATCTTTATCCATCAGGAGTCACCTCCACATCTCCCCAACATCCTCTTAATTCACTCAACAAAATGTGTTTAGTCCTATTAAGTGCCTAGGCAAAACTCTAAGCATGTCAATGACTTCAAAAGGTATATTAGGCAAAACACCTCAGCCTTGAGAAGCTCATATTCCAGATCTGAGTTCAGCAGGGGGAAGCAGGACTCGGAAAGAATGAACAGCCAGGTTACCAGAGGACAAAGAAGAAAGGAGCAAAGTAATTATGCAGTGACCGGCTGACTGTCCAGCCTGCCCTTTCAAGGGCCTTTTTTCACTACAAATAAGGTTCCAAAATATTTCTTTGATTGGAGTTTTCTTTAACTGAATTTTTGAAAATGTCCTTCTTTTGCACATTGGTTAGAAAAATGGGTCCACTATGCCCTTAGCACCACGGGACAGCTGAGACTGAAATGGGAGAGGCACTCACTCTCAGACTGCCCTCCAGGGCCACATCTGCATCCAGTAGGGTATTGCCAGTCCTAATTGCCATGACAATGACCCAAAGGCTCTTCTTTAGCTATAAACAATCCTCTGATTTCAACCAAGCCCAACTAAGTGTCCTTGAAGTTTGCTTGTTATTTAAAGAAGGGTTGAGGGGGAGTGGGAGGAGGGGAGGGAGGGAGAACAGGAGCTGCTTAATCTGGAAACAATACTCAGCTCAAATAGGAACAATACAGAATTCACATACTGATTTTACCTGATAGATCACTGACCTCAGCCAGCACAGACCGTGACAGAGACAAGTAAAAGTGATGGAAATAGAAGTTTATCCGGGTCTACTCCTGGGAGAACCCTAACAGCTTCTAGTGAGGCTGGGGTAGAGCCGCTCCCTGGGAGAGACTGAGTGGGATTCTTAAACTGTTTTGGGCACGAAAGGGAACCAAGACCAGTGGAACCAGTGTGCCTGGTCCAGCTCCTGTTATCTGTAGGGGGTCCATTTGCACAGAATGCAAAATGCAGCCTGAGAACTACCTGGTGCCAGGTAAGCCATGAGTCCTGTATTCTGTGCTGGGGGTGAGGTGATCTCCGATTCTGGAAATGTTGCTGTCATCAGCTGATCACCCAACTTGTCCAAGTTTGGTTCCAGTCACCAATTTGTCCAAGCAAACCTTATATCACCTTCCTTTAAAACTGAGGTTCAAAATAAATAAATAAATAAAACTGAGGTTCAGCATCAATACGACTAATATCCAAGGCCAGGGAAACAGGGACGAGGAGAAGGACTGGTCAATGGAAGCTTGCCACAAGTGTGTGTAGGGGGAGGGAAGGGGGAGGGAGAGGAGCGGGAAAGGGCAGATAGGATAGAAAAGGGACCAGTATAACCATAATAGTAAGAAATGATCACTTTAGACAGAAACCGTAAGTTAAAAGGTTATCCCTGGGCCGGAGCGATAGCCCAGCGGGTAGGGCGTTTGCCTTGCACGCGCCGGCCTGTGCCGGCCTGGGTGCAATCCCGGCATCCCATATGGTCCCCCGAGCACCGCCAGGAGTAATTCCTGAGTGCAGAGCCAGGAGTAAGCCCTGATCATCCCGGGTGTGCCCCAAAAAGCAAAAAAAAAAAAAATCCCTTTTCCTTGACCTGCTTTTAGGTAATTCTTTCAGTATCTGTATTGCAAACCATATTGCCCAAAGGGGGTGGGGGACAGACAGACAGACAGACAGACAGACAGACAGAGAGACAGAGAGACGGAGAGACAGAGAGAGACAGAGACAGAGAGAAAGAGAGTACCTGTCATACTTTCAGTATCTGTATTGCAAACCTTAATGCCCAAAAGGGAGTGAGAGAGACAGAGGCAGGTTAGGGGGGAAAGTGTCTATCATAGAGGCAGGCAGTGGAGGGAGGGAATCTGGGGATATTGGTGGTGGGAAATGTGCACTGGTGGAAGGATGGGTGCTGGAACAATGTGTGACTGAAACCCAATCATGAACAGCTTTGTAATCGTGTATCTCACAGTTGTATAATAAAATTTTTTAAAAATTTAATGAGGTTCACACTCTTTCCTCACTCTTGATAAATAGGTAATTGGAACTGTAAAGAGAAGGAGAATGTATAGAATTTAATTCCTACAGATTTCCTACTTAGATTCTGAATATAGGACTTGGTCTCTGGGATGACATCTCATGTGGTCTTAGGGTCCTGTTCTCTTGTGCAGCCCCCCTATTCCTACCTTGTGGCCTGATTCAAATGTAAAGTGACTTTCTCTCACTTTCATGTATTCACCCACATGAATACACTAATACCCAAAGTAAAAGAAAACTAGAAAATTATCCACCAGGCCCTTTGTAGACAAAATATCTTTGTCCAAAGCAGTTTGGACTAGATGACCCCTAATTCCATTCCAACACAAGTGCTAGATAAATCTGAGACTTTTTACAAACTCAAATCTTTAGAGGAATGTCTGGACAGAACCAGAATCTGTCCAGAAAGTACCAGAGAATGAACCCCAGCTTATCCTTGCTATGGACACAGCAACAATTTGAATTTTTAATCTCAGGCCTTAAGCATCAGTTAAACACAAAGTAAACATTATCATCACAATTTTCTTTGGGAAAGGAAGAGACAAGTGAAAGCTTTTTAGAAGGGAGCAGAACAAGAAAGCATGCAAAATTCCATCCATACTGATAGCATGAAGAGGCTCACAAGCGGCTGGGGAGGCTGGGACTCGGCTCGCCGGGCCCAGCTGACTATGACCCCCGGGCAATGGGTTTTGGGAGTGGCCCGTCACCTCTGGGGGTCCTGGAGCAGCCAGATGAACTCGCCCATCACACTAGCCACCATTTTGTCGCGCGGAAACTGCCTCCGCCAGATTCAGAGCAAAACCATCGGCCCATACGGCTCCCAAGCGGAATCACTGGGACGTCAGATGGAGTCAGGGTTTGGCCATCCCCTCTCCATTTTGCGAGCCTGTGGCCCTGGGACGCCCTGGGGCCATCAGCCATAGCATGAGAGGCTCCAAGCGGCTGGGAGACTGGGACTTGGCTCGCCCGGGCCCAGCTGACTATGGGACCCCCAGGAGGGCAGACGGGTTTTGGGAGTGGGCCCGTCACCTCTGGGGGTCCTGGAAGCAGCCAGATGAGACTCACCCATCACACTAGCTACCATTTTCGCTGTCCGGACGCTGGGAAACTGCCTCACGACCAGATTCACAGAGCAAAACCAGTTCGAGCTCAGGTCGCGCGGCTGCATGCAGCCGTGCGGTCCATTAAAATAGTGGAAACAGTAATGTCTTTTAATGCACTGCATTCCACGAAGAGCAGAAAGTTTGGCGGGAGGGAGAGATACAGAGGAGAGAAATGACATACAGAACCCGCCAAGTAGTTGAGGTGTGGGAGGAGGGAGGAAGGTGGAGACATTGGTAATGGGAGATGGGTTTGGGTAGAGGGATGGGTGTTGGAACACTGTAGAACCAAAACTCTACATGAGCATCTTTCAATTGTATGTCTAAAATGGTGTAATAATATTGGTGGGGAAAAATAATAAAATAAAATTAAATCGAAAAAAAAATTCCATCCATACTACTGATAGTTTAAAAGCTATGAAAAATAAAATTAAAAAAACTAGCAGCTTAAAACTGATTAAAATAACTAATAGATTAAAAGGCCAAAAAAAATCATGTCTTGCAAACTAAATCCAACTGTAACTGCCTTGTAAATTAATTTCAACGTGAATTCTACATTCTAATTCTTCACTAACCTTTTCTGTTTTTACAGACTGACTAGTTATTCCTTACTGTGATAATGTAGGACATTTAGATATTTCCATTTCTGTCTTGATATAAGATTACTTCTAGTGGTTCCTGGGATCTGTCAAGACCACACCTTGTGGTGCTAGGGTGGAAGGTTTGCAATGCCAAGGATCAAACCCATAACTTCATATGTGCAAGTCAATTGCTCTACTACTTGAGACACGTGTCCAGCCCTAGCATTTGATTTCAATGAGAGCTCTATCCACATATTGGTCATTTTATAGACAGTAAAAACAAGCATCTTGTCTAAGCATATCCAGGGACAAACAGCAATATCATGATTTTTTTTTATCATTGTCCCCATTCCTTCCCCATCACCCAGATCGCAGTGTGGTGTCTAAAGGAACTTCATCCAACCTCTTCAACTTGACTCCATCAAAGTCCAGGCCTCCAAGTTGGGCTCCACTTGAGATTTTTTTTAAAACAAGTCTTTCAGACAAAAGGCTTTGCAAGAGGCCCATGACCCTGACACTCAAAGCTACTCTGGCTTCTCCTAATCCCAGAGTAAGACTCTGCCAACTGGGTCTCACTGTTTAAAAGAAACATAAGTGAATTTGACATAAGTGAATGTTCCTCTGACATTCACCTGGACAAGTACTATACTGACCTAGTCAAGTACTTGGGCAGACAGAGCAAAGGTTAAGCAGAAAACATCTTAAGTGTGTTATCAGCCTGTTTGTTTTCTGTGGATGCCTCTAGTCAGCCTAGCCCCCATCTCTGGAGACCATTAGGGTCACAGGATGACAAAACCCCAGGAAGGAATGAGGTGCAGAAACGACCCATTCTTTTTTGTGCAACAATCAACCCTGCAAAAAAAAAAGTCATTCTGGAACAAAAAGTGGTACATTTCTCCTCCAACGTACCTCTTAAGTTACAGTCATCGAACTCAGCATCTTTACTGACCAGGCCCTTTACTTGCCAATTAATTTCATGATTCTGATGCCTGTAAAATTCTGCTGATTATCTCTTCTAAACATACCCATTTCTCCCAAATCATTTGATTTTTCTCTCTCCAATGCTGTGCCCTCTGAAGATTGAGACAAGTCCCTGTTTCTTTTGCCTTGCCTTCAGAGAGATTTGCCAGTGTTCGGAATAGAATTGGCACTCCATACATTCATATGAATTTAATTTTTTTTAACAGCTTCTAGGTGGTACAAATCTTAATCTCCACTCTGGGGCAAGCAAAAATTAAAATGATTTGTTCATTTTCATTACATCACTATCACTATCTTCCCATTAATCATCTATTTGCTAGAGCGGGCACCAGTAATATCTCCATATGTCCTCATGCTAGTAGAACCCAAAGGCATCCGCTTGCTCCAGGAACATAAAGAGCCTCAAACCATTATATTAGGTCACGAGAATGACCCAATATAAATGTTACTGGTATTTGGCATATCAAATACTACACGAACAGCTTGCCAGGCTTGCAGTGCAGGTGGCATACTCTTGTAGTCACTTCTAAATAAAGCATTTATTGATGAACTGTGCGGCCGCTAGAAGCCGCAAGCCAGGCTGTGATAGTCTGGTCTGCTGGGTGGAGTTGTGACGAGAGGGAAGTCCGGATGTGGAAAATGGTGGGCCCCATGGAGTAGGGGAGGGTGGTCTGGCTTGTTGTGAGGCTCTGCTGGGGTGGCAGGCTAGGGCTAGCACCCGCCATGCCTCCCAAGCGCCTCATGAGCAGCTGGGCACAGGGAGAGCAAGTAGCAGCTCTGCCCCATGTCTCTGCCCCATGTCTGTAATGATATCATTACATCAACAAAGAATTTTTCTTTTTGAGTGTTTCTCCTCCCAGACTTCAAGAACTTCGACCTCAAGGATCTTTCTGAATTTGTTTCCTCTTCATTGTCTCCCTATAATCCAGTTTCTATCATGCTCAGAAAATTAGGTTAAGGTTAAGGGTCTTAGAAAATCCTCCTATCTGCCATGGTACTACCAGCCCAGAGTAAATCATTTTTGGGGCCACATGCAGCAGTACTCAAGGATTACCCCTGACTCTGAGCTTAGGAATCACTCCTGGCAGGATCCAAGAACTATATGGGATGCTGAGGATTGAACCTGGGTCTACTGCATGTAAGACAAGAGCTCCAAAGTGGTTTTTATCTGCTTCCCAGAGTGTATCTTTAAGTCTCTTTCTCACCGCTTCCAAGTCCAGAGAGATGAAAGGGAATAGTCATTAGAATCAAAGGGTTCCCAAGGTTCTTCATTCATCCTTTGCCCCCCTAACTCTTGCCACTGCCTAAGGCATGGAGCTCTTAAGCTGCTGAGCCCACATCCTGGCCAGACTTTTTTCACTGATTGCTCCCCAGTCTCTGCATCAGGTTAAAGCCTGAGGTAATTCATTCTCCAGCTTCTCATATTGGACCCAGCAACATCATTCACAGACTTATCAATACAGTTCCCACAGCAAGTCAGACATGCTCTTCCTAGGACCACAGGAAGGAAAACTGCTGGTTGAAGTGACTAGATGCAGCCCTTTGTGTTCAGGGAACTGGAGCCAGGAACAGAAAAGGCCACATGTAGAAAGAAGAGGGATTGTAGAAGATTGAATTCTATCTGTAATAAATCATTACAGGTTTTGCAAGTTTGCCTCTTCTTCCCCAACCCACCCCTAAAAGCTCAGGACTCTCTGCAGTTAGGAAAAGCTAAAACAAACTGGCCTGAGACCTACAGATTAGAGGGTGCGACACTTCTCTCTGAGAGAAGCTGTCTCATTAAGTCTTTGGGCTCTGACATGACCAGGACAAACTAAAGAACACCTCTATACTGATAAGGACTCCACACAGAGGTGGCCAGACAATGCCAGTCAAACGAGGCTCTTTAGGGGCCAGAGCAACAGCACAGCGCGTAGGGTGTTTGCTTGCATGTGGCCAACCCAGGTTCTATCCCGGCATCCCATATGGTCCCCTGAGTACTGCCAGGAGTAATTCCTGAGTGAAAAACCCAGAAGTAACCCCTTAGCGTCACCTGGTGTGACCCAAAAAGCAAAAAAAAAAAAAAAAAAAAAAAAGCTGAGGCTCTTGAGTCATCTCTCCCTTCATTACCATACTTCAAAACACACTACAATGATGTTTCTCTGCCATTTTTCATACAGGCAATATATATCTATTACAAAACAGCATTCCCTCTCTGCACATGCCCTCTGTTCCCCTTATGAATATGCATGAGTTTCCTGATACTCTATTGAATATATTTATTACCTCACCCTGGTGCATAATACCAGATCTCCTGCGCATAATACAGGTACACCTTAGGCATAATACCAGATCTCCTCTTGCTGGTGCTCATAGACAAGCTTCTCGACTTAATTTGTTTCTTCAACAATAAAGCTCCTCATTTCTGTTTAGTTGTGCCTGGACTTTTTATGGATGAAAATCATAAGCAACTAAAACTTTTTCTATAAAAAGACATAATAATAATAATTTACTGAACAAACAGAACAGCGGGTAATGTGCAAGAACAAAAGAAAGATGAGAACAAGCAGTTGTCAAGAAGGACAGTGAACAAGAAGTTCCAAGAATTTCCATAGAATGTCAAAGACGAAACAATGAATGACTCATACTCACTACTTCTGCAGACATACTGTTCCATGAAGGCTAAAACCCAGGAGAGAATCTGATGAGTCTAACGCAGGTCATGCACTCTCCCACTGGAAAAGCTGAAACGCAAGGAATACTTAGATCAGTAAACTAACCAAACGCATTGAGGAGAAGTCAGAGAGTTCTGCTGAAAGAGCAGCATGGTGCTGGTTCCACATGAAGGGTGTATTTGGTAGGAGAAATGATCAGTGCCCTTCCACACATAGTAGCATTCCTCCAGATACTACATTGTCAGGAGCAGGGCATCGTGTGGGGAGGGAGAGAAAGGCACCCTCATAAGTAATATTTTTTTGCCTTTTGGGTCACACCCAGCGGCGCTCAGGGGTTACTCCTGGTTCTGCACTCAGGAATTACTCCTGGTGGTGCTCCATGGATGCGGGGATCGAACCTGGGCCGGCACAGGCCGGCAGCGTGCAAGGCAAACGCCCTACCGCTGGGCTATCGCTCCTGCCCCTCATCAGTAATATTTACACTAGGCCAGTCAACTTGGAACATTGGCAGATGCCTAAAACAAAGAGTGGCTGAAGAAAAAAAATATAAAGCATTTATATAAGAGAATTATCTAAAGCAGATTGTCTAGAAAAGAATAGCTGACATCCTATAGGGTATATGGAAACATTTGAAAAATAATACTAGACCAGACCAAAAGGACACTGTTTTCCTAAGGATAAGGATTTTATTAGAGATTTTTAAAGAAACAATTCTTAGTCAAGAATTCCTCCAAAACTCCGTCATTGCTGTATAAAAGTATCATTGCTGGATCACTTTGTAAAAGATACACATCACTGTATCACTGTCTTCCTGTTCATCACCGATTTGCTCGGCGGCACCAGTAACATCTCCATATGTCCTGTCTCGTGCTAGTAGAGCCCAAGGGCATCTGCTTGCTCCAGGAACATAAAGAGCCTCAAACCATTCCATCAGGTCATGGGAATAAGGTCTATAATTGTTACTGGTATTTGGCATATCAAATACGACACGGGTAGCTTGCCAGACTCTGTCGTGCGGGTGGCATACTCTTGTAGTCACCTCTAAATACAGCATTTATTGATGAACTGCGCAACCACAAGCGGCGGCGCAAGCCCGGCTATGATTGGCTCTTCTGCTGGGTGGAGTTCTGACAAGATGGAAGTCCGGATATGGCGGCCCTCATGGAGTGGGGGGGGGGGGGCCGTCTGGCTTGTTGCAAGACTCTGCTGGAGTGGCGGGTCAGGGCTAGAACCCGCCATCCCTCCTGGGCACCTCGTGAGCAGCTGGGCACAGGGAGAGCCGGTAGCAGCTCTGCCCCATGTCTGTGAGTCACATAAGTCTCTTATGTGATACATGTGATACACATAAGTCTCATAATTATGTGAGAGTTCCATTACTATTAACTAATTTTTTTCATGTTCTTCACAAAGTCCCTAGTTAAGAACTCATCATAGTATAATTAAATATTGATAACTGCAGCTGAATATCATTCCAGGGAAGATTTTGAACATGGAAGTAAGAAAAAACAGGTAAACAGTGCCACTTACAGCTGTGTCTCAAGATTTATTTTCTCTGTGTGCATAAAGATTAAAGTGTAAAATCTAAAAAATAAAAAATACCACTGTTGGACAATGTTTTTCAAAATGGCATCCTAAAAATTAGTTCTGTGGGGGTTTTTCTAGAGTAAGACAAAGTGAAAAATGGAGTTGCATGAATTAAAGGGAATAAAAACTAGAAACCATGTAATCTAATTGGAGATTACTGAAGAGGATTATTGACTAGATACGGAGGATATTTAAAAACTCGGGGCCCGCCCCCCCACCAAAAAAAATAACTCTGAGAGCAAAGCCAAAACATACAAAATACCTAAGTGGAGGACCCACTTAGTAAATGAAGTCATCAAAGAAACATCCAGAAGTGACCCTCAGACACACGTGTTATATCTCTATTCTCAGCTGTAATATTATCTTCCATTTTAAAATAAATAATTTAGCAACAACTTGGATAAGCTGCAAAATAATTATGCTAAGTGAAGGAAGGCAGAAAAACTGTTATGTGCTATAGTATAGTACTTTGTATAAAATTCTAGAATAGCGGCTAATCTGTAGTGGCAGAGGTTGACTGGGGACACAGAGGCAAAGTGTGAGGAAAAACAATTTACAAAAGAATTGGTGAAACTATGGGAGTGGATACTAGTGACTGTTTTCTTCTGAAAGCCTCTGTTCTCAAAGTACTTTATACATATAGATACACACAGAGACACACACACACACACACACACACACACTTATTTGAGTTTCAATCATACACTGTTTCATCACCCTTCCCTTCACCAGTGTAATTTCCCACCACTGATGTCCCCAGGTGCCCTCCCGCCTCCCTCCCCTCAGCCTACCACTATGGCACGTGCTTTTCTTCTTTCTCAAGCTCTCTTTCCTTTGGGGCATTATGGTTTGAAATTATGAAAGTTATGAAAGATTATCTTATGTGTCCCCCCTTATTTTTTTTTTTTGCTTTTTGGGTCATACCCAGCTATGCTTAGGGGTTATTCCTGGCTCTGCACTCAGGAATTACTCCTGGTGGTGCTCGGGGGACCATATGGAAACCTGGGTTGGCGGTGCAAGGCAAACGCTCTACCCGCAGGACTATCGCTTCATGTGTCCCTTTACCCACTTTCAGCTACCAGCTCTTGTTCAGAGTGATCATTTCCAACAATCCTCAAAGTACTTTTAAAGAAAATTCCAGAATTGTGCAGGATGTAGAGAGAGATGTGGGGAGGCTTTGGGGAACCCCAGGGAACAGTAGAGCCCAGCCCTCCCCTCCTGCATGGGACCTCCTTTGCCCCCATTTTACGGGCCACGTCTACTTGTGCTCAGGGCTTATTCCAGCTCTGTGCACTGGGATCACCCCTGTGTTTTTCAGAGGACCATATGGGATTCTGGAGTGGGGTGGAGGGGGAGGGGCAGCTAGCCAGCGTTGATCCTATGCAAGGCAAGCACCTTACCTGCTCTTCTGGCCCTTTGGCCCCTCATTGTAGATAATTCATAGCTGGGTCTAGTCACTCACAGTAACACCCTTATAATGTTTTAGTTTAGGATTTCTGTTATTGCATTGGAATTTGATTCAGGGGCTTGTCCTGTTGATCAACTTTTGTAAAGGTAGAAGCTGACATCCTTGTCCGCAGTCAACCTCTGCCACCCAAACCTGGTCATCTAAGCCACAATAACAAGAGGCTGCCAAAAGCACCCTAACAAACACAGAGGAAACCTTTATGTCTGCACTCCCGTTCTCTTTGCATAGTTTGGTGGACACTGGGCACCTGTCCCCCTGAAACAAGCCTTCCTAGTCCTACCGCCTTCCTGCTTCTTCTCGGCCCAGGTTCATGAAGATTTTTCTCATTTTTGCATCCTCCAGTTTTCCCTGAATTCTGGCTTTTATGTTTCTCTATTAATAAATCCATCAGATCTTTTCCTATATCTAGGTTACCACTAGGTTAACTCTCTTCCTCCCTCTCTTTACCACCCGTCTTGACAGGTTTGTCTACACCCACTCACCCTCAGTCTTTCTCAAGTTGTCTTCACCCCCACAACCCTAGAACCAGAAATATGTTCATCCCTGACCTCCCAGTTCAGCAAGTCACACAGCCTTTTCTCAGCTTCTACCCTGCTTCAGTTTTCTCCTGCAGAAGACACTTCTGATCACTCTCCTAATCACTCTTCCTTTAAACTTTTATTTTAACGGGGGTTGGGGAGGCACACCCAGCTGTGCTCGGGACTCACTCCTGGCTCTGCACTCAGAGATCATGCCTGCAGGCTCAGGGCACTATATGGGATGCTGGTATCCAACCTGAGCCAACTGAACCCAAAGCAACACCCTGTCCCCTCTACAATCTCTCTAGCCCCTTCTTTTAAATATTTTTTAAATAAATATTATTTTAAGGGTGCAGAAGAAATAAACAATACAATGTGTATCTATTCCCTCCTTTTTCTGTATGCAACATGATATAGTAAAGATGTCTTTTAAATGCACCTTCTCAGCTTCCTCTTTCAAGCCCTCCTTGAACACTTTCTGCTGTTTTTTCCACTCTGGAGAAGTGTTTTTTCCACTCTGGAGAAGCACTTCTTCTCTCTTGAACACATATTTCTTCTCCTTTCTCTCCTTTCTCTCATGTCTTTCTAACTAAAATTTTTGCAATAAAAATTCCCTTGCTTCATTAAATAAATACACCTTCCCCACTCTACCTCAAGGAAGAAGTCATCTGAAGAATATAAGAGAAAAAAATTGATGACAATCATGAGACCATTAAACCACTATGGTAGTACAAACGACTGAGCCCCACTGCAGGTCCTAAACCCCACCTGAAGCCTCACTTACTCTGGCCATGAACTTGGTGTTTCCAAGAAACAGACTCCTCTGACAGCCAACTTTGGCACAATGACCCGAAACCTTCCCTTCTCTTGTCCATTCCTGTCTCTGGCTGAAATGCTCTCATCCACGTCTGACTTCTTTCCTGCTTTCTCTCACAAAGGTACTTCCTAATAAACTCTTTGAGTACCAAAATACCTTGGAATCTGTCTCTTGGAGGACCCAGACTAATTCAGAATTGCAGGTGAAAGATTCCAACAAATGTGTGGATGATAACATGCAGATGGAGGAACAGTTGCTGATGTAAGCAGTGTGACCTAACAGCCTTGCAGAAAAGAATGCTGATAAGCCCTGAGCCAACTCCACTAGCAGATCCAGAAAAATCTTAGGACTTAAAGATGCAATTTATGGCAGAAAGTGAGGGGCACATCTGGGATTTGAAAACATACCTATCCACTGTAAGTCTATAGGCAGAGAGATTAGACCCTCTCCCCAGCCCCACAATATTCCCGATCCAGAGAAACGGAGACAAATATGTGTCATTTGGTTACACAGCAAGAGGTAATCAGTCTTCTAACTATGTGACACAGTGACTCAATAAAATATTTTTTTTTAAAAAGAGATAGTAATACACTGTCTTATTTATCAACACTAGGACTGCAGGTGGGAGAGGGATAAGTAAAAAGTATTATACTTTTCTATATTAACTGCTTAAAGTCATTTGAGTAGTTCTGTCCTATACATTACTTTCATGTAATTGCTAAGTTAAAACCTAAACCTATTTAGGACAGTTGATGTGTACGTTATTGCCAGAGACTGTCTTGAACTGGGAGAGACAGTCACAGCAGAATATGAGGACAAGGTGGGAATCAAGAGCAAAATAGAAGAGAAAAATCATGTAGTAGAAAGAAAGAGTTGGAAGTCAAACAAAGAGAAAATTAACCAGAAGGGACATACACTAAATACAAAGCCATATTGGCCACCTGAGAACCACATTAGTGCTCAGACCTTTGGCTGGCATCAGTGGCTTGATGTGTAGGTAAACAGTTATTCATGGCATAAGGTATTAGGTGCAGAGTGGTAGAATTACGATAGAAAATAACATTCAATGTTTTCTTTCCCCTCAAAGAACATATTTACATTTTATTTCCAATGTAAATATTCCTCTGTGTTTGGGAGCTGATGGGGTTCCCAACGATATCAGGAAATGAGTTCCCTTCTACCTCAGAAGCCAGCGGGAATGAATGAAAACTCAGGAATCCAACACAGTTCTAAAAGGCTTTTACTAAAACAAGCTCCGCAGTTACAATCCTAAATAATAAGATTCCCCAGACCTTTATCTCTTAGTCAGAACTTAGACTATGCATGAGGGCCCAAGTCTCCCACCAAAGTGTATCCTTTTACTTCAAGTTAGTCTACTAATATATCCCAAACTAATCATAACCTTCAGGAAGGATCATGCCAGATCAACAAATCAGCTTCTAGGTGTAGACCTTGTATCAGGTCTAAACAAATGGTTATGCCAGGAACAAATTCCTTTCTCTGAGATTATCTCTTATGTCAAAACATTGGAGAGAGTGAGAGAGCTGGTATAAAGAAATACATCTCAATGGATGTATATTCATGGGTTTCATGTGATCTAGATGGTACCCACAAGGTCTGTCTATTTTCCATTCTGTACCAAGGTGATTCTGGGTGTCTTGTCCTCTGTTTATTGAAAGGAACACTTTCATGCTTGCCTGCTTGAGGGCAAACTAGCATGAATCTTCTTTAACCTCAAGCGATAGTCTCAAAGTAGCCAGAGTGGTAGTCTCTTCAGAAATTCTAACTGTCCCATATGGGATCAATGGTTTTAAAGAGGAGCTGTGTCCAATCTAGATAACATTAAAATTGTAGTAGACATTATAGTAGAATCAGAAGTTACTGATTCAGAGTCAAAATGACTCATGTAACTGCTACACCCTCCACCAGTGTTTACACAGAAGAAAAATCTCATTAGCATAAACCCTGGCTTAAGAACATGTAAATAGATTAAACTGTGAGTGGATTAAACAGCAAAGCTCCCAAACTAGTTAGGCTTGTCATCCAACACTCTGTAGTCTAACATTATCCAACTTTCTGTGTCTCTAAATTAGTCAAATGTCACTTTTAAGAAGTACAAACGTCAGTGATCAAGTAAACCATCACTTGTATCATTTGGCTTTCTGTTGTTTATCAACTTGTTCGAGTGGGCACCAGTAATGTCTCCATTCATTGGGAATGATGTCCATATTGTAACTGTTTTTGTCATATTGAATACACCATGATAGTTTTCCAGGCTCTGCCATGGCTCTGGGTTCATCCCCAGGGGGTCAGTCTTCTTCTGTGTCAAACCATCAACCATCCAGGGCCCACAGTGCAGAGCCCTGGGTGTAAACAAGCCTGTCTCCTGTCTGTCACCTGCCTATGCAGCCAGGCACTGCAGCCACACCTGCAACACCTCAAGGGGCAGGAAACAGAAGTTATGAAATAAATAAACCTATCAATAACTGAATCCTCTGTGGAGAGAGGAAATCTAGGGCAGCAAACACAGAAATGAAATCCCAGGCCTAGGCTGGGCACCACCAAGTAAACTATAATTTCTCTAATTAATTCTAAAACACTGATTATTCAGATGATTTCAAATCTATCATATAGTAACTACTATAAAGGTCTACATTCTCATGACATTTTCATTTACATTTGTTTGATTGGAAAAGTCTCAATTTTAGTCTCCTATTCTGAGTGAGAATATCCATACGACCTTCCAAAAGGCCTCTATCATTTTAAGGGAATGAGTATACTTACTTTGCAATTTCTCTGTCACTTTGTGATCCTTCCCTTATTTACTTATTTATTTATTTATGTTTTTGGTTTTGGGGCTATCCCCAGTAATGCTCAGGGATTACTCCTGGCTCTGTGTTCAGGTCTCAATGAGCCTGGTTGGGCTGTGTGCCAGGTGAGAGCCCTATTCTTTGTATTACCACTCCGAACCCACTTTATGTTCCTTTAACATGATTTTTCTCTTGGCTAATCTAGTAGAAGTAAATGCATACAAGTACACATACTTTTAACATTCTTTCATTTCAAGATAGAACAAACTTTTCCTCTGTGTCTGCCCATAGTTCAGTTTCTGGTGTGGTAATCTTCTTGGATTACCGTGTGCCTGACTCTTCTCTGTACCTCAACCTCATTCTAGTGGCTCCCTCAACTTTTCATTCTTCCTCCTTTAGGGACCCTTCACCTCCATCCTGTGCAACCTGAGCTTACTTCTTTTTTTAAGCTTTTTTTTTATTTTATTTTTTGAGTCACCATGCGATGGACCATTACAAAGCTGTTCAATATTGGGTTTTAGTCATACAGTGTTCCCGCACCCATGCCTCCACTAGTGGCTATTTCCCAACACCAATGTGCCCCCGTTTCCCTCCCACCCCACCCCCCCCCCCCACAAGCTGCCTTTATGGCAGCCACCTACTTCTTCCACTTCTCTTCCCACTTCTCCTCACTGAAGCAATTTAAGCTCATCCCCTACCTTGATGCCAAATGGACAGAAACAGAATCTTCCTACGAGGACCCTGAGTATCGGCGACTGCTACAACTTCTTCAAGTAACTGAGGGCGTCAGACAGAGCTGGTAGAAGGGTCTGTTCTCCTGTTTCAGAGGTTCCCCAGCACTCCCTCTGACTCTCCCAGACAGAAGGCATCTCAAACCCCACAGGGAAAACAGAACCACCTCTCCCTCCCAGCACATACCTCCCTCACACTGCTTTAGGGGCAATCAGGAGCACAGCACCCTCTCACAGCCCTGGGCATCATTTATCCTGTTTGCCATTTCCAAACTATTCTTTCAAGGAGTTTCCCCTAAAGGTTTTCCAACCCCTCGAGTATTGGCTAGTCTCTTGCCATTCCGCATGCTATATGAGATATCCTAAAAGCATAAGTCAATGTGACAGATATTACCAGCTCCAAGCAGGCAGCCCATACTGCTGAGCGAGCCTGGGGATGCACTAAGACACTGTAAGTAAGTCGTTAGGTGAGCATGAGAGCCTGGGCCAGGAGAGGAAGGTTGAGAAGTCACTGCATCCACACAGCAGCCAGGAGGAAGCAGAGATTTTCTCCTTCCTCCAGGACCCTAACGTCTGTGTTCTAATGGGTCCTGACAACCAGAGGCACGATCTGTTCCTGGCATAGCTCCAGGAGGAAGTTTCCTCTACTTTCTGCCACCTCCTCTCTCCCCTCTATAGACAGGGAAATGAAAGGTTAAAATTCCCACCAAACAAAAGTTGGCACAAATTTCCAAGAGTGTAACTCTGTAAGGTCATTTTTTTCAGTCTCCTTTTCTTTCCTTCTTCCTTCCTCCCTCCCTCCCCTACCCCTTCTCTTTTAAACTCCATGTGATGATGCAGTCAGCTCACAGGTGGACTGTATTTTCCTTTTATTAGACATTTTTTCATCGTCTCCCCTGCATCCACTTTTTCTGCTTAAAGGTAAAAGCACTGCTTTTAAGAGAGAAAAGTATCAGTTATGATATGTATAAGAAAGTTATTGGATATGTACATGCTCAAAAAAAAAATCCTGCCTATTCTACTTTATTTTATGGGAGGCTTTTTAAAAAATTACTTTGCTAAATTCTTTCAATGTCACTATGTTAGTGGGGCATGAAGAGCAACTCAGTTTCAATCTAGTGAGTCATGAGCAGAAAAACGGGTTTATGATCTTGAGGAAAGACCCATTACTGAAAAATAAAATAAGCAAATTAGTAGCTGCATGTGGGGAGGGAGGAAACGGCTTTACAACCAACTGAGCAATTTTAGTTGATCTCTCTCTCTCACTCTTTCTCTCTCTCTCACCTCACTGATGCATGAGCTATACACAGAAGGTTCTTTAATAAGGCCTCAAAATTCTCAGGCTTCATTTATACTTGAGCTTTGTCTTGTCAAGATAACTATCATTTTAGTCTGTCACAAACTGTGCTCTGGGAATGTTCATACATTACAATTATAAGAGGGAACTTGTTAAAATGCAGTCTCCTACAGACAACTCTTTATTAACTGAATTAAATCTCTTTAGGGACAATATCTCCAGAATCTTGTTTTTAAAAGCTTCCTAAATGATATTTGTGCATCCTAAGATATGAGAAGTATAGTCCTTGAGTTTCAGACTTTTGCTGGGGTTTTTTAAGTTGTAGAAATTTTTATATCTCTAAATAAGATAAGCTTCTTGTAAATTCCAAAAGTTTTAGTTCATGTGTTAAACATAAATCTGTAGTCCAGTGAGTCAAGCTCTTCCAAAGTTTTGTGACAAAGGTAGTTATAAGCATTGTTATATGACTTAGAAATTTTTCATATTTAAGAGTAGTCACTCTAAATAGACCATATAGTAATGAGTAAAATAGGTAAAGTCTATTATAATCAAGTTCTGTTATTACAGCAAACATTTCAATATGATTTTGTTATAAGGCTATAACACAAGAACTAACATGATAATTAAGATTCAAATGAAATTAATCATAGATAGTAAAATCATAAAAACTCATAAAAACTCATTACAGTTGTGAGTTTCTTCCAAATAAACACCTCTTCATAAATAGGGTTTTGTATCTACTCCAGGAGAAGCAATCAGAAGTCAATGTATATAATTCAACTCATACAAAAACAACACAATAAAAAAGGAGCAGGAAGGCCTGATAGTTGAGCTAGAAGAGCCATAGGGGTTTATGAACTCCAACCTTTCTGCTATAGATGGACAAACAAAAGACCAGGCCACACTTTGATGACAGGAAGAACAATCTAATGTCCTGACTGTCCATATCTTCTCCTGCTGGACTATAGAGAGTTCCCATAAATAACTCAGCACAGACTCAGACTGTCCTTAACAAGGAGCCAGCATTGTTTCTAAATAACAGATATTCTATGGGATTAAAAAAAGAATGATCCACATAAAACATATGACTTGAAATAAATGTCACTCAGTTTCCTTGAGTTGTTTATTCCATCTCCTATGAAATTCGGGTTACACGGTAGAAATATTTGAAAAGCCCTGTGCAATGCTAACTTCCTTACCAAAATCTGACATCTAAATGAAAAGAGAAAATGTAACCCCAAAGCAGTCATTTGTAATTACCTAATGCCAATCCAGAAAGATCCAGTGTAGCTGAGGATAAATCAAGCAAGGTTGTTAAATTCTTCTCAGATGATTTACTGAATATCAGCTAGAGGCCTATGTGCAAGTTTCATTTATTCATTCTGATATGCAACAGATAAATACTAAGTACCAACTAGGAGCTACAAGCTTATGGCATTCCCACAGAATACTGAGATGAATAGATACGAGAAGTAAAAGTCTAAGTGTATGCTCTATTACAGGCTGTAAAACCAGGTGCTACAGTCAGTGAATCAGAGGTTTTAACATGAATATGGCAGTGGACGGAGACATGAAGGATAGCCAGGAGTTTACCTCATAAAAATAAGGGGGCGGGTGGGGGGATAGAGGATTAGTCCAGATAAGGGAAACAGCATCTATACAGTGGTATCAAAGGGTAAAGTGTTCGAGTCAGAAGCTGAATAAAAGGATCCAAATAAAACACGATTACAGAGAGTAGAGTATTACAGAGGCCCGAGAGCACAGGGCTTAAGGCACTTGCCATGCATTCAACAGACCCCACAGCTCACTTCCAGCACACATGTCGTTCTCAAGCAGCACCAGGAGGGATGTCTGAGCAGAAAAGCAGGAATAAGTCCTAAGCACAGTGGGGTGTGCACCAAAGCTGCTAAATAGATAAATAAAAAATTTTAAACTAAAAATCATATTCTAAAAAGGAAAGAGAAACAGTGTTACAGACATCAGGCATGTGTAGGGGTGTGGGAAAAGAGAGAGAGAGGGCTCTAGCACATTGAGACAAAAATGAATGATTTTCCATTATCTTTTTTTTTTTCACTTTTTTGGGCCACACTCCACTTCTGGCTATACTGCAGGTGGTGCTCTAGGGACCATATGGGATGCCAGGGATCCAACCCAGGTTAGCCACATGCAATACAAATGGCCCACCTACTGTACTATCCTTGTGACCTTGTACACATATTCCTTTTTTTCTTGCTTTTTTGGGTCACATCCAGCGATGCTCAGGGGGTTACTCCTGGCTCTGCTCTCAGGAATTACTCCTGGCGGTGCTGGGGGACCATATGGGATGCCGGGATTGAACCCTGGTCAGCTGCATGCAAGGCAACCACCCTACCCGCTGTGCTATCGCTCCGGCCCCTATATTATTTCCTTGAGGAAAAGACTCCAAGAGATTAGAGTTTAGCTACTTCCCTTGAAACTTCAAACCAGAAAGAGAAGGTCATTGTCTTTAATTTTCTGTTTGCTTCCTCAGTTCTCAGAGTCCTCTTCCAGCAAGAGATTTCCAGAATCCTAAGAGAACCTTTGAAAAGGGGGAAGGAAAGGAGTCTTTTTTTTTTTTTTTTTTGGGTCACACCCAGCAACGCTCAGCGGTTGCTCCTGGCTCTGCACTCAGGAATTACTCCTGGCGGTGCTGGGGGGACCATATGGGATGCCGAGGATCGAGCCTAGGTCACTATGCAAGGCAAACGCCCTACCCGCTGTGTTGTCGCTCCGGCCCCAGGAAAGGAGTCTTAAAAACAATTTTTTTTATTCTTTATTTTTTTTTCTTTTTGGGGTCACACCCAGCAATGCTCGGGGTTACTCCTGGCTCTGCACTCAGGAATTACTCCTGGCGGTGCTCGGGGACCATATGGGATGCCGGGGACAGAACCGGATTGGCCCTGCAAGGTAAACGCCCGCTGTGCTATCGCTCCAGTCCCTTAACAACGAAATTAAATAGAAGAGCTCTTCTCAGGTTCTAGCATAGTTTTTTTTTTTAATATTTACAAGTATTTGGTACTCAGATGATAGAGTTTTTTGGTTCTGTATTTGTTAAAAAAAAGTGATAGCCACGGGTTCATTTGCGTCACACCAGGCGATACTCAGGTGTTATTCCTGGCTCTGGGCTCAGCTCACCTGGCGGTGCTCAGCGGACCATATGGGATGCTGGGATCAAAGCCTGGTTTGCCGCTTGCAAGGCAAACGCCCTCCCAGGTGTACTAGTTTCAGTAACAAACTGTGAGGCATTGCGGAAGTCATGTTCCTCTCAGCTCTCAGGACATCCGTTTCTTTTCATCTTCCTTTTTTTTAAACTTTGTTTTTGAGCCATACCAGGTGGTGCTCAGCACTTACTCCAGGCTCTGTGCTCAGGGATCAGTCCTGGTGGACTGGGAAGGGGGAGGGGAGGGCCTTCTTTGGCCCCCTTTTCCGAGCAACTTGGAGAAAGACACTGGCCCTCATGAAACCTCATATGGGACCATATGGGAATCCTGGAATTGAATCAAAGTCGACCCCCTGCGAGGCAAGTGCCTACCGCTGAACTCTCACTCCCGCCTCCATCATTCAGCACATCTTTATTGAGGACTAAGCCAGCCCAAGCTAGAATGAAAGATCACAGTAACTGAACTGGAATTTGCTTTAGAGTCTCACGGATGAGTGAGCTCCAGACTGAAGTCCCCAGACTCCACGGAAGAAACCGGTTACTAGGAGAAAGCGAAGTTCCTGGGGAAAGTGAGCGGATGCAGGTTCCTTGCAGTTGGAGGGAATGCGGAGACTTGGAAGTTCTAAGCTAGGCTGCCTCATCCATTGCTGCTGTGGCTAGAACCCCTCTGTCCCTTTAGCAGATGAAAGGCGGTTGTGAGGAGTGGCTTAGCCCTTAGTCGGGGCAGTGCTGGGGTGTGAATTGGGGTCTCCGGGCCCGACTACACGCATTCCCATCACCGCACCCCCGCGGGCTGAGAGTGCACAGGAGAGGACAGGCCAGGGTCAGGGGTAGATAGGGAGGGACGAGATCTCTGGCCTTCGTCCCGGGTGGAGACTCGCTTGGGGCGGAGAGGGGCGCGCAGAGGCGGGCCAGCTCCGGAGCAGGGCGGGAGGCAGCCGAGGGGCGGGGGAGAGACGCGGGCCTTACTTTGGAGCTGCCCAGGGTCCCGCTCAGGCTCCGCAGCGATGAGCGGACAGTTCCCCGCGCTCCGGCGGCTGCTGGCGCTGGCGTTGCTGCTGCCCCGGGCGCTGCGCGGGGCTCCCTGCCCTGAGCCCTGCATCTGCCCGCCCGACGGCGCCCTGCGCTGCCCCGGCCCGAGGCCCGGCCTGCCCCGACTGTGAGTACTCTGCGCCCCCGACCCCAGCACCCTCGCTGCTCCTGAGTCACCTGCCTGCCCTACTCCTTCTTTGCCCCCTTTCCGAGCAACTTGGAGAAAGACACTGGCACTCATGAAACCTCATCAAAGGTTGGGCTGGCGCTGTGCCTGAAGCTTGAGCCTGAAGTGCCTGTGCACCCCCTGGGCCCCTGGCATCCGGCACGTCACCCCAGTACCCCCTGTTGCACTGCGCCCAGAAGCAGAGGAGAGGCTTCGCCCTTGCCCTCCAGAACCAAACCCCCGTCCCCCATTCTGCAGCTGTTGGTTTGGCCTTGGAGCCTTGGCCCAGCCAGAGCAGAAACGGTTCCTGCGGGCTTTGTGGTCCCCTAGGAATGAGTGGGTGTTCGGCTCTAGAACCAGGCGTGATATGATGACCAGCCTTGCTGAGCGTCGCCAAGCCGGGCGCCCACCTGGGCCCTACTGAGCTTCCCGCTGTGATCCCACCTCTGCCTCGCAGCTGTTGTTTCCTATTCTGCTGTCCGAGGGTGGGGTGCGCCAGGCCCCCGCCGCACACCTCCCTTCATCCAAGGGCCTTGAGGAACTAACTGTGCGCTTCAGAGGAGCAGGAAGGTGCTTACTGATTTTGCCAAGGGGTCTAGCAGAATGCCTGTAGGTGTTGTTGCTTCACTTCAGACAAGAAAGGGGTGGGTGCATATTTTAATTCCACCCACAGGAAAGGCTCTGATTAAAAGCTTATTTGTAGTTGTCAGATTAGGGCAAAGCCCTGGTCAGTGTTCCCAGATGTGGTTTTAAGGGTGATGAAAATTGTCTAAAATTAGAGTGTGGCGCTGGTTGCACATAGTAAAAACCACTGCAGTATAGACGTTAAACAGGTGGCATCTATGGTTCAAGAATTACAGCTCAAAAGGCTGCTAAAAGGGAGAAGGGGAAGAAAAGCAAGGCATATTCTCCCAGTTGTCCCATGGGTCTAAGCTGTCGCAGCGGTAGGATGGAATTCATTGCCATGAGGGGAGAGAGATTACTGCCTGCATCCCCACTTAGCCCCCGTCCTGAGGGCCTGTGCCTTTCCCTTGGAAGAGTTAGTGGCCTCTGGGGATTTGGTGGTTGAGAGAGGCTGTTTAAAGGTTGAGGGGTATGTGTTAATTAGACGGTGCTCCATAAATGACAGTCAACTCAGTGCCCTTCAGGAGACTCTGGCAAAACTTTATCAGTCAGCAAGTCTGTATGAACTGCCCTCTGAGGCCCAGATAAGGCTCCATCTTGCCTTTTGAATGCCTATACTCTGACTTCGAGGCAATAGGGCCACAAAGTTGAGCCCCTGCGCAAGTTTCCACAGCACTGAGACGACAGAGTTCTTTGGGTTTGCTTTTACCTGTCTGCATAAGGAAGCGCCCTTCCTTGCTAAGAAATGATGTGTAAAATATATCATATATAACCCAGCTTCAACTTCTGGACCAACTCCAGATTCTTTTTAAAGAATTAGAGGGGAGGGGTGGAAGGTAGGGTCACTCCTGGTGGGGTCAGGATGCTAAGTCTCAAACTCGGCTTGGCTGCATGCAAAGGGACTCTACTTACTGCCCTGTCTCTCTGGCCCCTCCCTGATTCTTTTAGCTTCAGTTTATCTCTGAAATCGCACAGTCAGATTTCAGGATTGGAGGGTCCTGCCTACCTGCAGAATGAAGTGAAAAGAAATCAGAGCCCATTCCCATTGTGCCAAAGCACAGATCAGAGCTGCCTATATATTCATACAGCACGGCAGAGCCTGGCAAGCTGCCAGTGTCATATTTGATATGCCAGATACCAGTAACAATTATAGACCTCATTCCCATGATCTGATGGAATGGTTTGAGGCTCTTTATGTTCCTGGAGCAAGCAGGTGCCCTTGGGCTCTACTAGCATGAGACAGCACATATGGAGATGTTACTGGTGCCCGCTCGAGCAAATCGATGATGAACGGGAGGACAGTGATACAGTGATATGTATGTATATATAGTATATGTCAGAGGGTGGAGGAGGTCTGAGGGCAGCCTCTAGTATGGTGTAAAGAGCACGCGTTATGCTGAAGCCAACTAGTTCCGGGGCCTTAGGGGGCTGGGTCCAAGCTCTGTAGTCCCTGAGGTTCCGGGAGTCCTGGACGTCCTCCAGAACATCATCACAGGCACCATCTGAGCATTCACACCAGCAGCTTCTTTCCCTGGACGCTGAGCTCTCTTAGGTGAGCCACGGCCGGGCTCCCTGGGAACCAGACAACAGGTTCCCATCCTTCAGGTGAGAATCCTTGGAAATGAAACTGTGAAGGCCACTTCTGGGTCCTTTCTGTTCAGTGTGACACAGTGACTTGCCCACCCATAGGACAAAAGAAATGCAAAGAAACAATAGGGAAGGTAGTTGCTTTAAGGCAATATTTTTCAGCGTCGACCACCCCCCGACTAGCAGGCTCAGTCTACCAGGGAAATGTTAGAAATGCACAGTGCGGGCCCCCCAGCCCACACTGCTGAATCAGAAGCTCTGGAGTGTGGCCTCGCACATTGCATCTGCGGACCAGCACCTGTCCTGAATACTGGTCCATGGGCCTGCACTTATAACCTGGGCAGTGGCCCAATAGCCAGCAACCTTTCGATGCCTGTGGACCAGGAGTGGTCCTTAGGCCCAGCAATCTGTGTTTTAACAGATGACTCTAAAGCATGCTAAAAGTTTGAGAATTCAGGTATGAGTCTCTATGAGGGCATCATCTGCTGGAGGGCCAGAAATATGTTTCCAACTTCAATGTACCATGAACTCCATCCCCATGCTACCAGCCAAACCTACACACACACACACACACACACACACACACACACACACACACACACACACACACACATCCTATTTATGATAACAAACAGTTCTGATCAAAACGAGCTTCCCCACCCCAATTGAGAGACTCGAGAAACTAAAAAAGAGAGAAGAAAAGGTTTGATTTTTTCTAGGTGTGTGTGTGTGTATGTGTGATGTGATGCATGCATGTGTGTGTCTTCAAGAGGAGAAGGACTCGCTGGAGGACAGACTGAATATATAAGGGAGAATGCTACTCTATGGAGGAAGATCAATGGGGTGCAAGCATTGGTCTCAGAACATAGAGGGAAAGTTCATCTTAGACAGACCAAGAGACAGAGTCCTGGAGAAAGATGAGAAAAGTTCTCACCATTGAGCAAATGACAGAAAAAGTCAATGGGTGCATGATAAGCAGATAAATGATAAATAATAGTTGCCAGATGAACTAAAATGATGAGGTGAGGTTTCTGGAGAAGAGCGTGGGTCTTTCACCGGCCCCCATTAGGGTCTGACTGCAGAGGGAAGTGGCTCTGTCTGTTCTGAGGGGCCAGGCAAAGGACTGCTGGGCCCCACAGAATTCACCATCAGCCAGTCAGCAGATGCTGGTTGATGCTTTAATCGTTTCAGGCTCTGGCAGCCCCACCTTCTGCCTTTCATCTAAATTTCACCATTTGATTTTAAAGGGAAAAAAAGGGAGATTATGGATTATAACTATTTAAAGTTGACAAGCTCCCTCCTTGCACATTTGAAAATGGGATCATTCAATCATTCATATTGATGCTTCCATATTTTACTAAAATTGTAGGTATTTGAAACACAAGATGTGATATGGATACATATTTTTCCTCTCATATTCACCCATTTGACCTTGAAATTTAAAAAGTAAAACAAAAAAAATTAACTTGAAATTTTCTTCCCTTTTCTTATTAATTCCAGACAATGGGGAAGGGAGAGAAAGAAAAAAGAAAAAATCTCACCTTGCCCATGGTTATATAAAGATCTTTGTCTCTATGACAACAGAAAGG
Source organism: Cryptotis parvus (assembly GCA_021461705.1). Lineage (NCBI taxonomy): Eukaryota > Metazoa > Chordata > Mammalia > Eulipotyphla > Soricidae > Cryptotis > Cryptotis parvus. The sequence continues at coordinate 238,131 of JAJIBD010020942.1, forward strand.
TTGATCTGCTTGATATAGAAACAGCTTCTGAAGAATCTGTTAGTAAGAAGATGCTAATAATAATTATGGCAATTTCTTTTTTGCATGTTGTGCCTACTAAACAGAGATTCAACTTTTATACTTTATTATAAGACACAATCCAGAGATGTGGGAAGGATAAAGTGTGCTCTGTATTCATCAGTCCAATGTCACCAGAAGACATTAGCTTCTTGAAATCCTACCCCTTCAGCAACAGTCAGGGTCCAGGACAGTGGTCAGTGGGGACACTCTGTGGTTTTTGTCCTAACAGCCCACGACAGAGATGGAAACATATCCAAGAGAGCCATCTGGGAGGGGAAAGAAGCTACATTGGTTTAAGGAATTCGAGAATATAGCAGTCATTGGCATTGACACCTCCAAGAAAAGGTTTCATGCTCAAAGTCAGGAGGTTGAACCAGAAGCCAGAGCAGTGGTGCAGCAGGTAGGGCATTTGTCTTACGCACAGCCAATTTGAGTTCAATCCCCAGCATCCCAGATGGCCCCTATACTTACCAGGAGTTATCCCTGAGTGCAGAAGCAGGAGTAAAGCCATTGGTGCTACTAGATGAGCCTGCCATCAAAAATAAATAGATAGATAGAGAGAGAGAGAAAAGGAAAAGAAAAGAAAAGAAAAGAAAAGAAAAGAAAAGAAAAGAAAAGAAAAGAAAAGAAAAGAAAAGAAAAGAAAAGAAAAGAAAAGAAAAGAAAAGAAAAGAAAAGAAAGAATGTTGGACCATAAGAAGGAAGGAAGGAGAGCCCAGGCAGAATAATCCCAGGACAAGCTATAAGGGCCTTGCTGAGAAACAAAAACTAAGGGTAGACAGAATCTTTCCTTTTAACAACTTTTCCAATATCTCTGGAGGAATTTTTTTAAGGGAAGTTAAAGGTCTCAGGAATAACTGAATTAAAAGACTCAGAGGGAGTGAGAGAAAAGAGATTTAAAAAAAACCTACCATAGCGGCAGGCTAGGGGAGGGGAGTGAAGTGGGGACATTGGTGGTGGGAAATGGGCACTGGTGGAGGGATGGGTGCTGGAACACTGTATGACCGAACCCAAACATGAACATCTTTGTAGCTGTATATCTCACGGTGGTGTAATAAAACAAAAATAAATTAAAAATAAATAAATAAATAAATAAATAAATAAATAAATAAATAAAGACTCAGAGGGTTGTCAAAATTGTGGGTGAGAAAGTGGGAATCCCAATATGTAGTTCTTGACTAACAAACTCAATGAAAACCATTCTGGGACAGTTAGTTATAAAGAAGTAAACCTCTTGATTTGCACTAGCTCCCTGATATCCAGTCCCCATTTCACTCTTCCCTTCCAAGCAGACACATCACCTCTGACACTTAGCATATATATGTATATGTATATATATGTATGTAGTATATATATGTATATATATATATATATAGTATATGTGCTTGCTCGCAGCACATATATACAAATTGGAACAATACAGAGAAGATTAGCATGGCCCCCAACGCAAGGATGACACGCAAAATTCATGAAGCGTTCCATATATATATATATACTTGCACATATGCCCACTACATATGATGATTTATTCACTGTGCAACTCTTTTTGGTGTAATAGGGCTCCTCAGCCAACTCTTGAGGTCAGATAATCATGTATTATGGATGGCTGTCTTGTTTTGTACACTTTGGTGTATAGCAGCATTGTTGGTTTCTGCTTGCCAAATGGCAACAGCCCTGTCCTCTCAAATAACAACTCAAATCTCTCTAGACATCTGCTGAATGCCCTCTGGGAGGCAGCAATATGCCCCCATTCCTAGCCCTGGCTTTGGAACATTGTGTAAAGTGAACATCACTCAGGGTTGGAGAGATTGTACAGTGGTGAGGGAACATTCCTTGCACAGGTCAGACCCAGTTCGAGCTCTGGCACTTCATGTGGTCTCCCAAACACTACAGAGATTACTGAGCACAGAGCCAAGAGTAAACGCTGAGCATCACTGTTTGTAATCCAAATATCCAAAATTAAAATTAAATTTTAAAAATGTAGTGAGAGCCACTTAAAGAGGTCCTCTTGGCTGAGGAGTCCTGGAAATTCACATGTAGTAAAATTAAAATGTCTCTTGAATTGAGATACATGGTAAACTGAAACCAGTGAATACAAATAATGAGCCAAGACAAAAAGATGCACCCAGTTTAGCTTGTGTGTACCTTATCTAAATGTCATTTTAAAAATCTCCATCTGAGAGAATGCAAAGGTGAGGAGGTGCCTAGGAGATGTTGGAGAGTCCTTTGTTGGAGAGTCTAGTCCTGCCTAGAAAAGACCTCTCTCTCTCTCTCTCTCTCTCTCTCTCTTTGGTGTGTGTGTGTGTGTGTGTGTGTGTGAGTGATTTGAAAGAATCATGGTAAACATATCAGCTTCTGAGAAGCAAATCTGGAAGCTTAACACTCATCCATACGGTTTTTATTTTGTTCTTTGTTACACTTTATTCATTAGAGAAAACTCTTCCCAGTCTAGGGTCCTTTAAAAAAGAAAGAAAACAGGACCAGAGTGGCAGTACAGTGGTAGGGCATTTGCCTTGCAAGCAGATGATCCAGTTTTGAACCTTGGCATCCCACATGACCCCTGAGCATCACCAGGAGTCATTCCTGAATTCAGGGTCAGAAATAGCCCCTGAGCACTGCCATTTGTGATCCAAAAACATATAACATATATATATATATACATATATATATATATATATATATATATATCACTTTTCTTCCTGTTGTTCCTTGATTTGCTCAAGCAGGCACCAGTAACGTTTCCATTCATTGTGAATGAGGTCCATTAAGAAAGAAAACAAGCACCAAGGCAACTTACATTGAGACTAGTGGATTCTGAGTGATTCAGTGTAGATCATAGGGGCTGTGTAGACGCATCGGGCCTGTGTAGACGCACACCGGAGTGGTCTGACATGGAACAAAGGGAAGTACCAACAGCACAGGGTGGATTTGAATTAAGAAAACTCATCCCATCCCCCTTCCCTATTCTTCCCAATCAAAGCAAAAAAGAAAGGTAGAATTGAAGTTGACCTCATTTCAAACCCAGTCCTTAACCTCTAGTGAGTCTATAAACAACTTTGGGGAAGCTTTGTAGGACCAGTATTTCTCAGTTGGAAAATCATCCTCCTGGAGATGAGTGATAACCCCCAAGCAGGACACTTCAGAGCAAGCAACAGTTTTCCCAAATCTCAGTGGAAACCTCCATTAAGACTGGTTCCCCACAGACCCCTGGCGGAAAGAGCTTCCCTCTCTCAGCCCTGTCGTCATCATTCCTTGAGCTTTTTCTTTCTTCTTTTGCGTCTTTCTCATTAATTGAGGGCTCCAGTTCTGCGACTTTCCACCTCGATCTTTTCCCCAAGTCCCCGCACTTGACTGCTTTTCATATCTTGAATTGAGGTACAAAAGGTTCTTTACAAAGTATAATTTCCCAGAGAGGCTGCACCAGACTGGGCTCCTCATCACTTCTCCGCCTTTTGGCTAAGATCAAGTGCAGGCTGGGCAACTCATCTGAGTAGGAGGAGGAGCAGCCTGGAGGGTGTGATTGAGGCTCTGGTGGAGGCTGAGGCTCACCTCCAGATCCATGAAGGCAGGGCTGGAGCTATAGCACAGCCGGAGCGCGTTTGCCTTGTACGCAGTCAGCAAGGGTTTGATCCCAGCATCCATATGGTCCCCAAGCACAGCCAGGAATAATTCCTGAGTGCAGAGCCAGGAGTAAGCCCTGAGCATCAGTTTGACTCAGAAAGAAAAAAGAAGAAAAAAAAAAAACAGATCCATGAAGGCAACAGAGACTCACACTGAACTCAGATTGTAGCCAATTTCCCACCCGCCTTTTTTTTTCCCACTTAGGGAATGAAAATAATCACACCCACCAGGCAGGTGGGTTCTCTGAGCCAGTGGGCTGTTCTAGCAGTTACCATTCCTAGCTCCAGCCTCACTGGGGATGACACCCCACCACCAGCCACCAAACCACTCACAGCTGCACAGTGTGGCTCTGTGCCATGGCTCTTCTGTGCCCAAAAGTTCAGAAAAGTCCAAATGAGAGGTAAAATTCAACTTTCAGAATGAAGATTTCATTCCTGACTGCTGCTGCTGCTAAAATTGTTCTTGACTCGATGATGTCAGATTTCTCCTGGGTTCCTAATTCTGCCACACAGGCAGTGGCAGACAAGTGTTTCTAGGCCTGTGGTGGGTTGGATCCAACAGTTCCCAAATCATCTGAATTAATCAGCAAGACAAAGCCTGGACAGACCTCAGTTCACATATCAAGCCCTTTCTCCTAGATTTTCTCTATTGGGATCAGCCAAGAGATAAAAACATCTGGGCCATTGGATGGCTCCTGGCCCCAGTGGCGCTGACTGGAGAAAAGACAGCAGAAAGAGAGGCTTAAGGGCAGAGTATCACTGTAGCTATCTATCCTGCAGATGAGACTAACAAACCCCCAGCCATAATGAGTGATACAATAAAACACTAAATACTTTCCATCCTACAGGAACAAAACCTCCTGCTTAAAGACCACTGGTTTTATTAGAGAAAATCCTCCAGGTCTTCTTGGCCAGCAAGTGAATAAGTTAGTATGTGGGAATGGCTTTGCCTGGAGTCAATATGGAGTCTGCTTCACCCAGGCCACACGGCTTCTCAAACATACCTCTAAACACTTGATTCTATTTTCTACTGTTCAGTGGATCGGTCCTGTCTACCCAGAAGAGCATCCAAAGCCATGGGGCTTTTCTTTTTCTGCACTGCCCATTCGAAGCCTCCAGTTGGGTGCAGAGAAAACGCCTCAGGTTAGCTGCACCCTGGCGACTCAGGAACAGCAGTGGAATGTACAGGGAAAGGTCAGGGCCCACAGGATTCCTGGCCTCTAGAAACTCTGTATACCCCAGGCCTAAGGAAATAGAGAAGCAGTTCTCAGAAGGTTTCAAGGAAAAGCTAAAAACGATAAAAGCCAGAAGCAGATTCTAAGCAAAGCAGAAGTTGGGAGGAGAGGGAGGCACGGAATTCACAAACCTTGGCAGTGGGGAGCTTCTGAGCTGCAGGACTTAAAGCTCACTCTCTGTAAGGGATAATGGAGCTGGGGTTGTCCTTAAATTCAGTCCCTTAACTCCAGCTTCCTGGGGTCAGCAGAGAATGCCACCCAAGGCCTCCTGCCCCCCGCTGACCACCAGCACAAGCCCCTCTGTGTGTTCTGCATAGCAAACTGAACAGTGAAGTACTTACCCCTAGAAACCAAGGTGAGGATTGTTGAAGACACTTCTCTGGAAACACCTGAAGCCCACTCAGTGTAAACAAAGGAGCCCCATTTAGCAGAAGCTGAAGCAGCACCTAGATGTAGGGGCAGATTCAGAGCCGCTTTTCAGGGGCAAGAGGTTGGGAAACTTCTCTCTAGATTTTGTTAGAGTGTCACCTCCAGTAGCACCTTCTGTCTGTCACAAGTTTTAAATTCCAAAAGAGCCAACCCAGTGGCCCTTTGCTAGAGGTAGGCACTCCCAGGCCAGACACAGCCCGTGAGAGAGACGCATACAAGTGATGCAAAGCAGAGCCCGTGGCTTCCAGAGAAGGAGATGGCCATGGTGGAGCCTGCTGGATCCCCCAAATTGAGGAACCAATGGCAGGTGAAGGCCCAAGTGAAGGCCAGTAATTTCAGGCCTTTCAAACCCATCTTCAGATAAATTAGAAGTATAGGTGTACCCATTGAAAACAGTTTATACTGGCTCACAAAAAAAAAAAAAAAAGTCAGGCAGCGGGGAGTGTGAGGAAGGGAAAAAAGTTTGTAGCGTCTGAAAACAGACACTTCTAATGAAAGAACTTCCCGAAGCATGTCTGCGGTGTCGCTGCCATGACAGCATAATATCCTGCTCCTCGGAAAAATAGTTTTGAGAAATCATTACAGATGATGCCGATGTTCCCGGGAGAATTCAACATGTAGTTTTATTTACCAGAGTTATTCTTGTCATGTTATATTATGGCTAGAAAACTTCTCGTTTAGGGGCAAAGATTGGGTTATTTTTGCTCTGTGTCTTCAGAAACCTTGAAATGGATTTTGAATAAGGGCTTTAGATACTTGTTTTTGGTTATTATTTTGAGGGGATTTTTTTTTTGCCTTCTTTACCATTTTTTTTTCCTCGGAGGCTTTATAGTTTTAATTTAGTTGTGCACAGATGACTTGGAAAATCAATTATCTGGAGCATCTTTCTTGAGCATCTTGCTTCACCTTATAATTCTGGGGTGTTCTGCTACAGTGGTAGAGGAAGAATTGCTCAAACGGGGCTTTCCAACAAGAGAGTTCCAACTGACTGAGCTTTTTAAAAAATCAGAGAGCAAATGCAAACTCCACAGGGTGCCTGCAGAGAGTCGAAATATTTAATAGAAGGCTGTTCTTTGCAATTTCTTTTAAAAGCTATCGGGTGAGACTGGTGGGCGATACGGCAGCCCAAAACAAACATGCCAGAGAAGTGCTTTTCTCCCTCTTTGTCCCATGTGAGATGCGCAGAATTCGAGTCTTAAGCGTTTTCAAGGTTAAAGGATGACTGAAGACCCACATATTCATTCTTAACTACTGGACCCGGGTCTGGAGAGAGAACATTGGAGTTAGGCACTTGCTTTGCTCACAGCTGACCCCAGTTCAATCTCCAGCACCCCAGATGGACTCCCAAGCACCACCAGGAATGATCTCTGAGCACAAAGCTAGGAGTATCCCCTGAGTACAACCAGGTATAGCCCGACACAAACCAAAAGGGCGGTGGGCCAGAGAGATAACACAGTGGGTGAGGCTCTTGCATGGCACATAGCTAACATGGCTTCAACACCTGGCACTCCTTATTGTCTCCTGAGCTCAGCCAGGAGTGATCCCTGACAGCAGAGTCAGGAGAAGGCTCTGAGCACCATTGAATGTGGCCCCGAAATTCAAAATACTAAACCCACCTTATCCCACCTTCCAAATCCCCCAACCTCAACAAGGAAGTAGAGGTCGGCATGGCTGGGGCAACTTAAATCTTTGACAATGAACATCTGTGAACTTAAAGCACTTACAGGGCTAGAGAGATAGGTAGTACAGTAGGTAAGGTGCTTGTAGGGATTAGGGGGCTAGATAGAAGGTAGTACAGTAAGTAAGGCGCTTGCCTTGCCCCTTGCTCCTGACCTGGGTTTAATCCCCAGTATCTGATATGGGCAGAGCCAAAAGGAACACCTGAACATTGCTGGTGTGATCCAGGAAGTAATAATAATAGTATCACTGTATCACTGTCTTCCCGTAGATCATCAATTTGCTCGAGCGGGCACCAGTAACATCTCAATACGCCCTGTCACATGCAAGATAGCCCAAGGGTATCTGTCTGCTCCAGGAACATAAAGAGCCTCAAACCATTCCATCAAGTCATGGGAATGAGGTCTATAATTGCTACTGGTATTTGGCATGTCAAATACGATATGGGTAGCTTGCCAGGCTCTGCCATGTGGATACATATATATGTAAACATATTTTCCAAAGTTTGTATGAAAAAACTCATTTAAAAATGCTAGAAATGTAAATACAGGTCGATAATGTTACATAGATTATTTCCTAACAAAACTTATAGATGGGATAAAGGCATATATTTGTGATTGCTACAACTTCTTTAAACTATTTTTTATTGAGGTATCATGATTTACAAAGTTATTCATGATTGTGCTTTAGGCATACAATGTTCTAATGGTTTAACAAGGAAATAAAGAACCAAACAGCTACCTGTCTACTTCTTCCGTTCCTTTTCTCTGCTTGCCAAGACTTCAGGCTTGTGTTCCTTTTGGTGTGGAGCTTTCTGACTTAGTCAAAACTGAGCTAACAGGCCAGGTCTTCAGTGAGCCTTCCATTCTCCAGCTCAGCCTGGCTTCCCCTAAGCCGGCGCAACCTCCTAAGGAACACAAACTGGCCATTAGGAATGCATGGCCCCGTGTGAATGAGAGCAGAAAGGGGAGATGCAGGGAATGGACCCCTCCCTTCTGCTTTGGTTTTTCTTCCCTGATTTGTGGGCAGTGATGAAAAAGTCTTAGCCAGGGCCAAGCATATCGTTTCCAAAAGCAGAAGGCAGG
>JAJIBD010020943.1:0-99022 GCA_021461705.1 Cryptotis parvus
CTGAGGCGAAACGTTGGACATGGGAATATGCTGGTGGACAGTTCCACAATGAAATTGACCACATCATCTTCAATCGACGGTTTTGTCTGACCGATGTAGCTGTCATCCCCAAATTCCAAACACGATCAGAACACCGTCTCCTTCGTGCAAAATTCTACTTCACAACGGGGAGAAAGGCTGCAAAGTTTAAGAAGAGATCTCCCAGAATGACCACCAACGGGGAACTCTTTGGCACCATTGCAGCAACATGGGAAGATACCACCATTGGCGACATCGATGAAGAATACAACCAACTGGTTCAGCACCTCCATGATTGTGCAAAGAATGCCGAGAGAGAGAAAGACATAAAAGGATGCCTGTCTTCAGAAACTCTCAAGCTCATTCGCCAAAGTGGCAAGGCGCGAGCCTCAGGAGACCAAATGCTTAAGTCCAAGCTTGATAAACGGTGCAGAGAAGCGATAAAAAGAGCTCAAAGACAGAAGAGCAGAAATACTGGAAGATGCAGCAGAAGCCGGGAAAAGCATTCGCACTGCCCGCCAGTCCTTCGCCAACTATAAGACCAAGATGACCGCCCTCCGATGCTTTGATGGATCTATCACATCTTCCAGAAAGGCAATGGAGAATATTATCCATGACTTCTACTCAAATCTCTTTGATAGCCACATCCACCTGCCCACATCCCAAATTCCACAGGATGGATATGTCATTCCCAACGCTCTCCCTTCTGAAATCCGACATGCCATCTCGTCACTAAAGAAGGGAACAGCACCAGGCCCAGAAAAAGTCAGACCCGAACACCTGGAGAATCTGCAGTCGGTACTCATCAATACACTAGCTCAGCTCTTCACACGCTACCTGTCCGAATGCAAGGTGCCCTCCCAATGGAAAACCAGCAGGACAGTTCTACTGTTCAAGAAGGGAGACATTCACGACATCGGCAACTATCGCCCCATCTGCCTGTTGTCTGTCATCTACAAGCTGTTTACAGGAGTCATCCTAAACAGGATTGGCAGAACACTAGGTGAAGGACAACCATGCGAGCAAGCTGGCTTCCAAAAAGGATTCAGCACAATCGACCATATCCACACAGAAACCAAGCTCATTGAGGTTTGTAGGGAGTACAAGATGCCGCTCTGCCTCATGTTCATTGATTTAAAGAAAGCCTTTGATTCTGTGGAGACTGAAGCGGTCATCAAAGCCTTAGCCAAACAGTGTGTTCAAACCCAATACATCAAGATCCTTCGTGAGCTGTATTACGGATTCAACACCAGGATCTCACCATTCTACAAGGAGGTGATCATTGATGTCAAAAGAGGGTTCGACAGGGTGATACCATTTCACCAAAACTCTTCAGCGCCACCCTCGAGAACATCATGCAACAATTAGAATGGGAAGGAATGGGAGTGAAGATAGATGGTCGGAACAACTATACCACTTCCGCTTCACTGATGACATTGTTCTAATAACACCAAACATTAGCCAAGCGGCACAAATGCTGGCTGACTTCGACCAAGAATGTGGAAAGATAGGTCTACAGCTGAATCTAAAGAAAACTATGTTTATGAAAAATGAACTAGTTCCAGAGGCCCCATTCACTATCAATGGAACAAACATCTCTGAATGCAGCAGTTATGTGTACCTAGGTCGAGAAGTCAACATGATGAACAACCTAAAACCTGTGTTGCGCAGGGAGGAAGAGAGTGGCATGGAATGCCTTCAAAGGCATTGAAGGAATAGCAAAAAGGACAAAGAACCTCTATCTCTGGGCACATCTCTTCGACTCCACCGTTCTCCCTGCATTAACATATGCCTCAGAGACCTGGGCCCTATGAAAGCAGGATGAGAATGCTATTCGGGTCTCCCAAAGAGGAATTGAAAGAGCTATGCTTGGAATATCACGCCTCACTCAAGTGAGAGAAGGAATCCGGAGTTCCGACCTCCATCGCTATTTCAGAATCAGGGACGCTGTCTCCTTTGCCAAGGCATCGAAAATCAGATGGGCTGGACATGTAATGCGATTTGGAGATGACCACTGGACTAGAGCCGTTACGGACTGAATTCCACGGGATGTCAAAAGATCAAGTGGCCGCCCATCTACAAGATGGTCAGACTTCCTTGTCAAGACCCTGAAGGAACGGTTTGAGGCTCTTCATATTCCTGAATCAACCAGATGCCATTGGGCTACATTGACACGTGATAGGGTCCAATGGAAATGTTACTGGCGCCTGCTCGAGCAAATCGATGAATAACGGGATTCAAGTGATCAAGTGATCAAGTGAATAAATGTAAGCAAAAATCCTCAAAAAAGGGAAAAAGAAAATCAGATGGGCTGGACATATAATAAGATTTGGAGATGATCGCTGGACTAGAGTCATTACCTACTGGATTCCACGGGCTGTAAAAAGATCACATGGCTACCCACCTACACCCTGAACAAACGGTTTGAGGCTCTTTGTATTCCTGAAGCAAGCAGATGCCATTGGGCTACACTGGCACATGATAGGGTCAAATGGAAATGTTACTGGCACCCACTTGAGCAAATCGATGAATAACGGGATGTCAAGTGATCAAGTAATGTAAATCTTTATTTTTAATCACAAAAGTGTTGGATCATGTGTTTCCCCCTTATTTTATTTAATGTGGGACAGTACAGTGGTTAATTTCTTTCGGTCCCAAGTGGTGCTTAGGGAGCCTCACTGGCTCATCAGCCAATGTGATGGTGGTTCAATTCAAGGGCTTTGAATCTATAGGGCTATGGATTACCCAGGCCACCCTGCAGGGTTAAAGGATCTCCAGGACTTTTACCCCTGAAAAAGCATCAACCACTAGCATCCTGGTGATGCTTAGGGGACCTACAATGTGGTACTGGGGATTCATCCTGGGTTGATCTAAACAATGTGCCCTACGGGATTAATTTTTTCTTTTGTTTTTATCTTTTTGGGTCACACCTGGCAATGCTCAGTGGTTACTCCTGGCTCTGCACTCAGGAATTACTCCTGGTGGTGCTCGGGGGACAGTGTGGCATGCTGAGGATCGAACCCAGGTCAGCCAACGTGCAAGGCAAGCTCCCTACTGCTGGACTATTGCTCTGGCCCCATGAATTAATTTCTTATGCTGGACCACTCTTGGATTTTGGAATAAATCCTACCTGATAACGGAATTCAGTCCTTTTGATATGCTAATGACTTCAGTATGGTAATATTTTGTTGGAAGTTTTGCATCTATATGCATGAGGATAATAGTCCTTTTTTTTTTCAATAGCCTTGTCTGGCTTTGGCATCACAGAATAAATTAGGAGGTGTCCCTCCTCTTCAATTTACAGTTGAGTTTGGAAAGACCTGCTACTGGCTCTCCCTGTGCCCAACTCTCACAAGGCACCCAGGGAGGGATGACGGGTTCTAGCCCTGGCCCGCCACACCAGCAGAGCCTTGCAACAAGCCAGACGACCCCCACTCCATGACGGCCTCCATTTTCCACATTCAGACTTCCCTCTCGTCACAACTCCACCCAGCAGACCGACCTATCACAGCCCGGCTCATCGAGATCCACCCTGCAGCAATCCTTTTTAAATCCGGCTCAGGTATGCTGATCCATAGACTCACAGACATGGGGCAGAGCTGCTACTGGCTCTCCCTGTGTCCAACCGCTCACGAGGCACCCAGGAGGGATGGCCCAGCACCCCAGCAGAGCCTCGCAACAAGCCAGATTACCCCCCACCCCCCTGAGGGCCCCTGTTTTCCACATCCGGACTTCCCTCTTGTCAGAACTCCATGCAGCAGACTAGCCTATCACAGCCTGGCTTGCGGCGTCCGCTAGGGAGCCACGCGGTTCATCAATAAATGCTGGATTTAGAGATGACTACAAGAGTATGCTACCCGCACTGCTGATCCTGGCAAGCTACCCATGTCGTATTTGATATGCCAAATACCAGTAACAATTTTAGACCTCATTCCCATGACCTGATGGAATGGTTTGAGGCTCTTTATGTTCCTGGAGCAAGCAGGTTCCCTTGGGCTCTAGTAGCATGAGACAGGACATATGGAGACGTTACGGTGCCCGCTCAAGCCAATTGATGATGAACGGGAAGACAGTGGTGATACAGTGATGGAATGCAGAAATCAAATCTAGATTGGCCAAGTGCAAAATAAGTGCCTTACTATCACTCTGGCCCCCTATTGCTTCTTTTTTTAAGTGTTTGGTACAGTTGACTCATATGACTCTGGTTTTCCCAAGCAGTTTATTTGTTATTGTGTTTGGGCTCAAGAGAAAGTTCAGAGGTCAAGGCTCTAGGCACTGGCTTGTTCGACCCAAGTTCAAACTGGACACTGTGTATAGTCCCTAGGGCAATGTCAGGAGTATCTGGGTGTTGGATGACAGGTTTAGCTAGTTTGGGAGCTTTGCTGTTTTACCTTCTCACAGCTTAATCTTCTTAAGCCAAGGTTCATTCTAATGAGATCTCTCTTCCATGTAAACTCTGCTAGAGGGTGTGGCAGTTACAGAAGTCACCTTGACTCTGAATAACTTCTGACTTATATACATCTACTAAGACTTCTGTGTTTTCTAGATTGGGAACAGCTCCTCTTTATACCCGCTGCACCCAGCGTGGGACAGCTAGAATTTACCAGGAGACTTCCACCCTGGCTACGTTGAGACTATAGGAATATTAAGGGAAGGATTATACTAATTTGCTCTCAAGCAGATGAATTGTGACCCTTTCAGTATGCGGAGAACAAGATACTCAGAATCACCCTGGTGCAGATAATAAATAAGAAGGACCTTGTGGGTACCGTCTAGATTACATGAAGCCCATGAAATTAAGATGTATTGCTTTATACCAGCTCTCTCTCTCTCTTTCTCTCTCCCCCAACCAGTGTTTTACATAAGAGATAATCTCAGTAGAAGGGATTAGTCCTTGGCTTAACCTTTGTTTATACCTGCAATAGGGTGTGGCATCACCCTTCTACAGTTTGTTTAGGGTTCTCTGCTGACACGACCCTCCCTGGATTATATTGGTGTATATAAGGGGACTGACTTGAGGTCCCCCTCAGCCCTTTTGCTCCTTCTTTTGGGTAGGACTCCTCTCGGGTGAGATCCTCTGTCTTTGGTGGGAGGACGTAGGCTCTTTTTATGCGGTCTAAGTTCGGACCAGAGCTAGAGTTTCTTTCTTTATATTGGATTGCGGTGGAAGAACTTTTGTACCATTAAAAGCCTTTTTGGTACTGCACCAGACTCGTGAGTTTTCATCTGTTCCCTGGCATCCTCAGAGGCAGAGGAGAACTTCTGTCCTGACACTGTCGAGGACTATGGCAGCATCCCAGATATCTGGGCACTACATACAGTCCCCGTGGCACTGCCAGGAGTATCTTGACACTGCATACAATCTGGGGCACTGACAGAAGTATCCAGGAGTATCTTGGCACTGCATACAGTCCCCAGAGCACTGCCATGAGTATCTGGGCACTGTATACAGTCCCTGTGGCACTACCAGGAGTATACAGGCACTGTGTATAGTCCCCAGGAGTATCTGGGCACTGCATACAGTCCCTGGGGCACTGCAGGGAGTATATAAGCACTGTGTATAGTCCCCAGGGCACTGCCAGGAGTATCTGGGAGCTGCATATAGTCCCTGGGGCACTACCAGGAGTATATAGGCACTGTGTATAGTCCCGGGGCATTGCCAGGAGTATCTGGGCACTGCATACAGTCCCTGGGGCACTGCCAGGAGTATATAGGCACTGTGTATAGTCCCGGGGCATTGCCAGGAGTATATAGGCACTGTATATAGTCCCTGGGGCACTACCAGGAGTATATAGGCACTGTGTATAGTCCCGGGGCATTGCCAGGAGTATATAGGCACTGTATATAGTCCCTGGGGCACTACCAGGAGTATATAGGCACTGTGTATAGTCCCCGGGGCATTGCCAGGAGTATCTGGGCACTGCATACAGTCCCTGGGGCACTAACAGGAGTATATAGGCACTGTGTATAGTCCCGGGGCATTGTCAGGAGTATCTGGGCACTGCATACAGTCCCTGGGGCACTGCCAGGAGTATATAGGCACTGTGTATAGTCCCCGGGGCACTGCCAGGAGTATCTGGGCACAGGAGTATCTGGGCACTGCATACAGTCTCTGGGGCACTTCCAGGAGTATATAGGCACTGTGTATAGTCCCGGGGCATTGCCAGGAGTATCTGGGCACTGCATACAGTCCCCGGGGCACTGCCAGGAGTATCTGGGCACAGGAGTATCTGGGCACTGCATACAGTCTCTGGGGGCACTGCCAGGAGTATATAGGCACTGTGTATAGTCCCGGGGGCACTGCCAGGAGTATCTGGGCACAGTGAGTATCTGGGCACTGCATACAGTCTCTGGGGGCACTTCCAGGAGTATATAGGCACTGTGTATAGTCCCGGGGCATTGCCAGGAGTATCTGGGCACTGCATACAGTCCCCGGGGCACTGCCAGGAGTATCTGGGCACAGGAGTATCTGGGCACTGCATACAGTCTCCTGGGGCACTGCCAGGAGTATATAGGCACTGTGTATAGTCCCCGGGGCATTTCCAGGAGTATCTGGGCACTGCATACAGTCCCTGGGGTACTGCCAGGAGTATATAGGCACTGTGTATAGTCCCCGGGCACTGCCAGGAGTATCTGGGCACTGCATACAGTCCCTGGGGCACTGCCAGGAGTATATAGGCACTGTATATAGTCCCTGGGGCACTGCCAGAGAGTATCTGGGCACTGCATACAGTCCCTGGGGCACTGCCAGGAGTATATAGGCACTGTGTATAGTCTCCGGGGCACTGCCAGGAGTATCTGGGAACTGCATGCAGTCCCTGGGGCACTGCCAGGAGTATATAGGCACTGTGCATAGTCGCTGGGGCACTGCCACGGAGTATATAGGCACTGTGTGTAGTCCCGGGGCACTGCCAGGAGTATCTGGGCACTTCATACAGTTCCCAGTACACTGCCAGGAGGAGTTCAAAGTACAGACAGGAGGAAGCCCTGTGCCATGCTGGATGTGGCCCAAAAACAAAAAATGAATTTTTATTACTATTTATTCAGTTCTAGCCTTTATATTTAGCCTTTAAAAAATTCCCAGGTATTTTCTAAATTTTATTTCATTTTTAATTTTATTAAGTCATCATGAAATACAGTTAGAAGGCTGTTCGTGTTTTTAGTCACTTAATGTTCCAATATCCATCCCTCCACCAGTGCACATTTCCCACCATCCATGTGCCTCTTTACCGTCCTGCCACCTCCCCACTCCCCAGCCTGTCTCTATGCAGGCACTTTTCCTTCTTTCTCCACTGGGCATTATGGACTGCAATACAGATACTGGAGTTTACCATGTTTCCTTGCCTGTTCTGCACACAGTTTTTATACAGTAGTTATTTACCACTATCTTTGTCTTTCCATGTCTTCTTTAGTCAGTTGGTGTCTTTGCCAATTGCATCTTTTTAGGAATTCATTTATTTCAAGTAATGTGTTTTTGCATAATGTTTACGGCATTGTCTGGTGTCTGTGATGTTGGGAGAAACATCTCCATTCCTGTCTCAGATTTGAGCTATTTTCATTTGCTTCTCTTTTTGCTCAGTTCGACTAAAGGTTTTCTATTTTGTTGATATTTTCTGCTTTACAGAGAAACAACTGCTGGGTTTGTTTCTTCTCTCTATTTTCTGTTCTTTATTATATCTGCTTATGCTTTAATCAGATACACCCGACAGAGCAGAAACCAGCTTTCCCCGTTGAACCCCCTGCATTCCATGGACCACGAGAGGAACTTCCAACCCGAGCCCACCATCCCGATGGAGCCTCAAGAGCCCAGAGAAACCCCCCCACACCTTGCTGGCAGCGATCTTCACCATCCACACTCCAAAGCTCGTAAGATCTCCGCCCAACAGATTAATCCAGTCTCCAACTTAGCTTGTCAGAAACCCAGCCTACAAGGACCCACCCTGCAGAGACCCACCCTTCAGAGGAGAGTATTTCAAGCCCAGGAATGCTTGAGCCACAGACACAGATACACCGGGCAGAGCAGAAACCAGCTTTCCCCGTTGTGCGCGCCACTCATGCGATTTACCTCCAAATTACTGTGAATATTCTACCCACCCCTCTGGGAGAGGCCCACAAAGTAATGAGAGTATAGCGCCAGCACGGCAGAGCCTGGCAAGCTGTCTGATGCGTGTTCGATATGCCAAAACCAGTAACAAAAATGTTTATTTTCCTGACCCGAAAGAGCCCTTAATATGGCAGCAGTAAGAAAGGTGAACAAGCAGAGCCTGATAAAATTTCATTGCCATCTTAGGCTGCCAAAACGAAGAAGGACTAAAATGACTGTCTGTACTTTCAATGCACGTACACTGGCATCAGAAGCATATATTGAGGATCTGATGCTGCAAGCGCAAAAGATCAAGTACGACATCATTGGTCTGACTGAGACGAGGAGGCGTCAGTCGCATCACGCTGTATTTGACACCGGAGAAGAATTGTTCCTTGGAACATGCGACAAAAAGAGGCATCGGTGGTGTTGGTGTCCTTGTCAACACGAACATGGCCGTAAACATTGATTCATTTGAATGCCTAACAAACTGGATAGGATGATTACACTTGAAGAGATGAAGCCCACTGCCAGCAATTTCTATCTTCATTGTCTAAGCACCAACATCCATATACAAAGGAAATGAAATTGAGAAATTCTACATGGAACTGGAGGAGTTCTATAAAAAAAAAATCACACCTTCTACAAGATCATAGTCAGTGATTTTAATGCCAAGATAGGACTGAGAAGATCAGCTGAAGAACTCCACATAGGGACCCATGGCCTAGAATGGAACGAACAGGGTGAGGGACTATCTGAGTTCATCATGTCCACCAAGACCATTCATGGGAACTCACAGTTCCAGAAGGCTGAAGCGAAACGTTGGACATGGGAATCTCCTGGTGGACAGTTCCACAAATGAAATTGACACACCATCTTCAATCGAAGGTTTTGTCTGACCGATGTAGCTGTCATCCCCAAATTCCAAACAGGATCGGACCACCATCTCCTTCATGCAAAATTCTACTGCACGCAATGGGGGAGAAAAGGCTGCAAAGTTTAAGAAGAGAACTCCCAGAACGACCACCAACTGGGAACTCTTTGGCACCATTGCAGCAACATGGGAAGATACCACTATTGACAACATCGATGAAGAATACAACCGACTGGTTCAGCACCTCCATGATTGTGCAAAGAATGCCGAGAGAGAAAGACATAAAAGGATGCCTGTCTTCAGAAACTCTCGAGCTCATTCGCCAACGTGGCAAGGCGCGAGCCTCAGGAGACCAAATGCTAACGTCCAAGCTTGTTAAACGGTGCAGAGAAGTGATAAAAGAAGACCTCAAAGACAGAAGAGCAGAAATACTGGAAGATGCAGCAGAAACTGGGAAAAGCATTTGCAATGTCTGCCTGTCATTCACCAACTATAAGACCAAGATGACTGCCCTCCGACGCCCTGATGGATCTATCACATCTTCCAGAAAGGAAATGGAAAAGATTATCCATGACTTCTACTCAAATCTCTTTGATAGCCACATCCACCTGCCCACATACCAAATTCCACAGGATGGATATGTCATTCCCAACGTTCTCCCTTCTGAAATCCGACATGCCATCTCATCACTAAAGAAGGGAACAGCACCAGGCCCAGACAAAGTCAGACCCGAACACCTGGAGAATCTGCCGTCGGTACTCATCAATACACTAGCTCAGCTCTTCACACGCTACCTGTCCGAATGCAAGGTACCCTCCCAATGGAAAACCAGCAGGACAGTTCTACTGTTCAAGAAGGGAGACATTCACAACATCGGCAACTATGGCCCCATCTGCCTATTGTCCGTCATCTACAAGCTGTTTACATGAGTCATCCTGAACAGGATTGGCAGAACACTAGGTGAAGGACAACCATGCGAGCAAGCTGGCTTCCAAAAAAGGATTCAGCACAATCGACCATATCCACACAGTAACAACGCTCATTGAGGTTTGTAGGGAGTACAAGATGCCGCTCTGCCCTCACTTTCATTGATTTAAAGAAAGCCTTTGATTCTGTGGAGACTGAAGCAGTCATCGAAGCCCTAGCCAAACAGGGTGTTCAAACCCAATACATCAAGATCCTTCGTGAGTTATATTACGGATTCACCACCAGAATCTCACCATTCTACAAAGAAGTGATCATTGATGTCAAAAGAGGGGTTCGACAGGGTGATACCATTTCACCAAAGCTCTTCAGCACCACCCTCGAGAACATCATGCAACAATTAGAATGGGAAGGAATGGGAGTGAAGATAGAAGGTCAGCAACTACACCACCTCAGCTTCGCTGATGACATCGTTCTAATAACACCAAACATTAGCCAAGCGGCACAAATGCTGGCTGACTTTGACTGAGAATGTGAAAAGATAGGTCTACAGCTGAATCTAAAGAAAACTATGTTTATGAAAAATGAACTTGTTCCTGAGGCCCCATTCACTCTCAATGGAACAGACATCTCTGAATGCAGCAGTTATGTGTACCTAGGTCGAGAAGTCAACATGATGAACGACCTAAAACCTGAGCTGCGCAGGAGGAAGAGAGCAGCATGGAATGCCTTCAAAGGCATCAAAGAAATAGCTAAAAGGACAAAGAACCTCTGGCTCCGGGCACATCTCTTTCGAGTCCACCGTTCTCCCTGCATTAATATATGCCTCAGAGACCTGGGCCCTACGAAAGCAGGATAAAAATGCTATTCAGGTCTCCCAGAGAGAAATCGAAAGAGCTATGCTTGGAATATCACACCTCACTCAAGTGAGAGAAGGAATCCGGAGTTCTGACCTTCGTCGCTATTCCAGAATCAGGGACACTGTCTCATTTGCCAAGGCATCGAAAATCAGATGGGCTGGACATGTAATTCGATTTGGAGACAACCGCTGGACTAGAGCCGTTACCCACTGGATCCCACCAGATGTCAAAAGATCACGTGGCCGCCCACCTACAAGATGGTCAGACTTCCTTGTCAAGACCCTGAAGGAACGGTTTGAGGCTCTTCATATTCCTGAATCAACCAGATGCCATTGGGCTACATTGGCACATGATAGGGTCCAATGGAAATGTTACTGGCGCCTGCTCGAGCAAATCGATGAATAACGGGATTCAAGTGACCAAGTGATGCTTTAATCTTTATTATTTCCTTCTTTCTGCTATTTATGTATTTGATTTTTTCTTTTGGCGGGGCATCACGTGCTCAGGAAGCTGGGGTTTAACTCCCAGGCTGGACAGTTCCATACCAGGACCCAAGGATATGGGCTGCTTGGGCATTGCAGTGCCAGGGACCATAAGGATGACCCAAAGGTGCCCAGGCCTCCATAGCTGCACACAGCAGTGGTAGGAGGGTACCAGGCACTGGGGCTTAAACTTGGTTCCAGCACACACAAAGTCTCAGCTTTCTCCCACATTCCAGATTAGCTTTTCTTTTTGTAGTTCATTAAGGTGTATAGTAGGATCACTGAATTTTAATTCTGTATTCATTATTTTTAATAACATTATGATAGTTCTTTATTTTCTTTTTAACTCTGCTTCTTTTGGATTCCATATGTTTTATTCTCATTCATTTGATAAAGTGGCTTTGAAACAGCAGACGTCTGTTTCTCATGATTCTGAAGACTGTGACAGCAAAGTCAAGGTGTGAACACAATGTCAGCTTCGAGCCTGCTTCCTGGCTCACAGACTGCAGTGTCCAGAATTCCTTGGCAGAGGGTCATTTCCCGGGTCTCTTTTATAAGGACACTATTGCATTCAGGACGATGCTGGTGGCCTTATCACCTCTGATGCCCTCTGGTTCATACAATCACACTGAGGGTTAGGATTTCAATATATGGATCAGGGAAGGGTACAAGAAGTCAATCTAGTACAACACTACTTAGACACAGGCAGAAATGAAACTAAGGATTGAGTTTGGTGCTGGAGCAATAGCACAGCAGGGAGGGCGTTTGCCTTGTATGTGGCCGACCCAGGTTCGCTCTCTGGCATCCCATATGGTCCCCTTAGCACTGCCAGGACGAATTCCTGAGTGAAGAGCCAGGAGTAACCCCTGAGCATTTCTGGGAGTGACCCCCCCAAAAAAATAAGAATTGAACTTCCATACAGCCCAGCAATTCCACCTTGCATCTCCTCAAGGGTTCAAAACCACTATTTAGAAAAGACAATCTGCTCCATACATTCATTGCCACAACTATCACAGTATCTAGAAACACTCCGTCCAAGAACAGAAGACTGGATAAAGAAACTGTGGTACATATACACACAACGGAACACTGCTCAGCTATAAGGAAAAAAAAAAGAAGCCATGTAGTTTGCTGTATGTGCATGGGGCTGGAGCATATCATGTTGGGTAAGAGAGGAAGATGCAGAAAGGACTCCCTCAAATGAGGGATGAGAGATGTTTGAAAATGGCAGCGGAACCTGAGAATGGGTCTATTGAACTGAGAGGCAAGAGGAGGGGACCCTAGGACAATGGTGGTAGAAAAGGCACTCTGGTGGAGGGTGTGGTGGGAATGTCCATGAAACCCTATCTTGGACATATAAATCACAGTGCTTCAAATAAAAAAAACACAGGCAGAAGTTGACAGATATTTTTCCAAACAAGAGTTATTTCACACCCATCTGGACAGTTATTTTTCTTAATTAAAGGAAACTACACTGTCGGGGAAGCCGGGGTCCCCAACAGTGTCAGGACAGAGGTTCTCTTCTACCTCCAAGGACGCTGGGGGGAAAGATGAAAACTCATGAGTCTGGCGCAGTTCCTAAAAGGCTTTTAATAGTACAAAAGCTCTTCCACAGCACACCAATATAATGAACGAACTCTAACTCTGGTCAGAACTTAGCCCATACAAAAGAGCCTGAATCTCCCACCAAAGAGAGAGGATCTCACCCGAGAGGAGTCCCACCCAAAAGAAGGAGCAAAAGGCCAAAGAGCAAAAAGCCAAGGAGCAAAAAGCCAAGGAGCAAAATGCCAAGGAGCAAAAAAGCCAAGGAGCAAAAAGCCAAGGAGCAAAAGCCAGTTCCCTTATATACACCAAAGTAATCCAACAGGGAGGGTCAGTCAACAAAGAACTCTAAACACAGTGTAGAAGGGCAGTGCCACACCCTATTGCAGGTATAAACAAAGGTTATGCCAAGGACTAATCCTGAGATTATCTCTTATGTAAAACACTGAGAGAGAGGGGGTCCTGATATAAAGTAACACATCTTAATTTCATGAACTTCATGTAATCTAGATGGTACCCACAAGGTCCTTCTTATTATTATCTGCACCAGGGTGATTCTGAGTATCTTGTTCTCACTGTATCACTGTATCACTGTCTTCCTGTTCATCATCGATTTGCTCGAGCGGGCCCCAGTAACATCTCTATATGTCCTGTCTCATGCTAGTAGAGCCCAAGGCATCTGCTTGCTCCAGGAACATAAAGAGCCTCAATCCATTCCGGAATGAGGCCTATAATTGTTACTGGTATTTGGCATATATATCAAATACAACACGGGTAGTTTGCCAGGGTCTGCAGTGCAGGTAGCATACTCTTGTAGGCATCTCTAAGTCCAGCATTTATTGATGAACCGCGGCCACAAGAAGCTGCGCGAGCCGGGCACTGATAGGCTGGTCTACTAGGTGGAGGTCTGACGAGAGAGAAGTCCGGATGTGGAAAATGGAGGCCCTCATGGAGTGGGGGTCGTCTGGCTTGTTGCGAGGCTCTGCTGGGATGGTGGGCCAGGGCTAGAACCCACCATCCCTCCCGGGCGCCTCGTGAGCAGCTGGTCACAGGGAGAGCCAGTAGCAGCTCTGCCCCATGTCCGCGAGTCTCTGGACCAGCATACCTGAGCCGGATTTAAGAAAGACTGCTGCAGGGTGGAACTCGATGAGCCGGGCGCTGATAGGCTGGTCTGCTGGGTGGAGGTCTGACGAGAGAGAAGTCCGGATGTGGAAAATGGAGGACCTCATGGAGTGGGGGTCGTCTGGCTTGTTGCGAGGCTCTGCTGAGATGGTGGGCCAGGGCTAGAACACACCATCCCTCCCGGTCGCCTCGTGAGCAGCTGGTCACAGGGAGAGCCATTAGCAGCTCTGCCCCATGTCTGCGAGTCTCTTGTTCTCATGTACTGAAAAGGTCACACTTGTCTGCTTAGAGCAAACTAGCATAATCCTTCCTATAGTCTTCCTATAGTCTCAACATAGCCAAGGTGGTAGTCTCCTGGTAAATTCTAACTGTCCCACACTGGGTGCAGTGGGTATAAAGAGGAGCTGTGCCCAATCTAGAAAACATAGAAGTCTTAGTAGATGTATAAGTCAGAAGTTATTCAATCAAGGTGACTTATGTAACTGCCACACCCTCTAGCAGTGTTTGCATAGAAGAGAGGTCTCATTAGAATGAACCTTGGCTTAAATAGATTAAGCTGTGAGTGGGCAAAACAAAAAGCTCCCAGATTAGCTAGATTTGTAATCCAACACTACACTACATTGGAAAGAATGTGGGAAAACTGGAATTCTCAAACATTGATGGTGGGAATATAAAATGGTGTGATTGCAGCAGTTATGTGTACCTAGGTCGAGAAGTCAACATGATGAATGACCTAAAATCAGAGCTGCGCAGTAGGAAGAAGAGTGGCATGGAATGCCTTCAAAAGCATTGAAGAAATAGCTAAAAGGAAAAGAACCTCCGGCTCCGGGC
Organism: Cryptotis parvus; assembly: GCA_021461705.1. Classification (NCBI taxonomy): domain Eukaryota; kingdom Metazoa; phylum Chordata; class Mammalia; order Eulipotyphla; family Soricidae; genus Cryptotis; species Cryptotis parvus. The sequence goes on from JAJIBD010020943.1 coordinate 14,737, forward strand.
ACATCTCTTCTACTCCACCATTCTCCCTGCATTAACATACGCCTCAGAGACCTGGGCCCTACGAAAGCAGGATGAGAATGCTATTTGGGTCTCCCAAAGAGGAATCGAAAGAGCTATGCTTGGAATATCACGTCTCACTCAAGTGAGAGAAGGAATTCGGAGTGCTGACCTCCATTGCGGTTCCAGAGTCAGGGACACTGTCTCATTGGCCAAGGCATCGAAAATCAGATGGGCTGGACATGTAATGCGATTTGGAGATGATCGCTGGACTAGAGCCGTTACCGACGGATCCCACAGGATGTCAAAAAATCACGTGGCCGCCCACCTACAAGATGGTCAGACTTCTTCATCAAGATCCTGAACAAATGATTTGAGGCTCTTCATATTACTGAAGCAAGCAGATGCCATTGGGCTACACTGTCATGTGACAGGGTCAAGTGGAAATGTTACTAGCACCTGCTCGAGGAAATCGATGAACAGCAGGATGTCTAGTGATCTAGTGTGGTTGCTGCAGAAAAGTTAGTTGTAGCCTCACTAAATTAAACAAAGATTTAGTCTATGACCCTGCAAATATTCCTGAGCATAACTCAAGTGTTCTAAAGATTCATGCCCAAGCAGAAGCTTGCAGGGGACTATTTATTGTAGCGCTATCCCTAATAAAATAAACACAACCTCTCAATCTAGCAACTCAAAGGCAGATCACACAAGTGAAGCCTATGCATGCAATGGAATATTATTTGGCAATAAAAATGAAAAACATAGGGGCTCCAGCAGGGAAGGATCTCAAATACTTTATGCCAGAAAGAGACCCCAGAGACCACATAGTGTAGGAATCAATTTATATGAAACATCCATCAAGGATAAAGCAAAATCAGTAGAAAGAGAAAATATGAGTGGGGATGGGAAATGATGAGGAACACGGGTTCTTTCTGAGCTATTCTAAAACCAAATCCAGGCACAGGGGCACCAGTCAACTTTATAAAAAGTTGCACCCACAAGTGTGTGGGTGCAATGCTTGAGTGGGTAGATTTGAGGCCACATAAATCATACCTCAATAAAAACTGAAAGCAAAATGAGGAAATGGGTTGACTGAAGAAGGGTTATCTTTATTTTTGTTCCCAGCAGGTCCCTTTGGCTGAAAGGCAAATTAACCACTTCCTCCACATTGACCAACTCTGAATATTCTGGGATACTCTTGAGACAGTCCACCCCGACACCTTGGGAAGCCATACTCAGGAGATGTGTGTAGGCCCAAAGGATTCATTTGAACACCCGAACAGAGATCTGTTTCTTTCAGATCTCTGAAGTTCACCCCCTACGGATCTCGGCTCCACTGTTGGGAAATTTTCCACCTACCACTATGGAGACTCAAGGAGAGAGGGTCCTGTGGCATCCCACCAGCTTCCCAAGCCATCTCCTGAATACGTAATATGCTTTTGGAAATGTAAATTACAAGCCAGAGCCAATAGCACAGCAGGTAGGACACTTGCCTCCTGTGCTGCAAATCCCCCTCCATCTCCAGCACCCCATATTGTCCCCAGGCCCCTCCATCCCTGCACCTCACACATCCCTGGCACCCCATATGGTCTCCCGTGCCTGCAAGAAGTGATCCCAGAGTGCATCACTGCAACCATAAGCCATAAGTAAGCCTTGGGCAACTCCTAGTGTGGCCCCAAAACAAAATTAAAGAAAAAACTGTAAACCAGAACCAAATCTGTCTTTGCCCTGCTCCTGTGGAGCTGGTTGAGTCTGACTTCCTGCATGCAAGAGCATGACTTCCGGTTTGTGGCATGTGACTTCCGGGTGTGTGGCATGGGACTTCCGGCATGTGCCCTGAGCACTCAGAGTTTTCTGTGATGCCCACAGTGCAGCCAGCATGGAGTGTGTGTACCACTTAGACCTTTCTTTAGAACACACGCTCCATGGGAGTTGTGAGGTGTCTTTTGTGGGGTGCAGGTAAAGGTGGCCCCAGCACATAGCCAGGTTGACTGGGTCTGAGTGGGTGGGAGGGTGGGGGGAAGGAGGAAGCAGGAGATGGAGAAACGGAAGCTGGTGGGCTGCGGGAGGTGGGGCTTCCTGTGCGGGTGACAGAGGGATGACAAGAATAATCATATAGGCTTTAAGTGAGACGATGCCTTTTGGTGGACTTCCCCACCCCTGCAGTGCTGCTCAGGGGACCCAAGATCACCTGCTGCTGTTCTTTTGGCCAGTTGAGCAGACAGTTGAATGTGAAGTCCTGAGGACGTGGTGCCGCGGACAGTGCCACGGGGGACCACAGGACCATGTGGTAGAGATAAACCCGGGTCAGCCATGCGCAGTGCACAGCACTAACAGCCCTACTGATTATCCCACCAGAGGTGGCACCTCTATTTATTAGCTATTTATTTTCCCAACAAGATTAGTGCTGCTTTTATTTAAAAACAAATATGAAAGTAAAGCCAACAGCTAGTTGTTCTTTGTAATTTTTTTAATTTTGTCTTTTTAGAGTGTTTGTTTCCATTTTTTTTTTTGTTTGTAGCAAACAACACCCAGCCCAGACAAAGTCAGACCCGAAAACCTGAAGAATCTGCCATCAGTACTTATCAATACACTGGCTCGGCTCTTCACACGCTACCTGACTGCATGCAAAGTGCCCTCCCAATGGAAAACCAGGACAGTTCTACTGTTCAAAAATGGAGACATCCATGACATTGGCAACTATTGCCCCATCTGCCTGTTGTCCGTCATCTACAAGCTGTTCACTCGAGTCATCCTGAACAGGATTGGCAGAACACTAGATGAAGGACAACCATGCAAGCAAGCTGGCTTCCGAAAAGGATTCAGCACAATCAACCATATCCACACCGTAACCAAGCTTATTTAGGTTTGTAGGGAGTACAAGATGCTGCTCTGCCTCACATTCATTAATTTAAAAAAAGCATTTGATTCTATGGAGACCGAAGCGGTCATCGAAGCCCTAGCCAAACAGGGTGTTCAAACCCAATACATCAAGATCCTTCGTGAGCTGTATTACGGATTCAACACCAGGATCTCACCATTCTACAAGGAGGTGATCATTGATGTCAAAAGAGGGGTTCGACAGGGTGATACCATTTCACCAAAACTCTTCAGCACCACCCTCGAGAACATCATACGACAATTAGAATGGGAAGGAATGGGAGTGAAGATAGATGGTCTGCAACTACACCACCTCCGCTTCACTGATGCCATCGTTCTAATAATACCAAACATTAGCCAAGTGGCACAAATGCTGGCTGACTTCGACCGAGAATGTGGAAAGATAGGTCTACAGCTGAATCTAAAGAAAACCATGTTCATGAAAAATGAACTAGTTCCAGGTGCTCCATTCACTCTCAATGGAACAAACATCTCTGAATGCAATAGTTACGAGTGCCTAGGTCGAGAACTCAACATGATGAATGACCTAGCACCTGAGCAGCACAGGAGGAAGAGAGTGGCGTGGAACACCTTCAAGAGCATTGAAGCAATAGCTAAAAGGACAAAGAACCTCCCTCTCCAGGCACATCTCTTAAACTCCACCATTCTCCCTGCACTAACATTCGCCTCAGAGATCTGGGCCCTACAAAAGGAGGATGAGAAGGCTATTCAGGCCTCCCAAAGAGGAATCAAAAGCTATGCTTGGAATATCATGCCTCACTCAAGTGAGAGAAGGAATTCAGAGTTCTGACCTCCATCGACGATCCAGAGTCAGGGACGCTGTCTCGTTTGCCAAGGCATCAAAAAATCAGATGGGCTGGACATGTAATGCGATTTGGAGATGACCACTGAACTAGAACCGTTACCAAGTGGATCCCACTGGACGTCTAAAGATCACGTGGCCGCCCACCTACAAGATGGTCAGACTTCTTCATCAAGACCCTGAATGGTTTGAGGCTCTTCATAATCCTGGAGCAAGTAAATGCCATTGGGCTACACTGGCACGTGACCTGGGCAAATGGAAACATTATTGGCACCTGCTCAAGCAAATCGATGAATATCGGGATGTCAAGTGATCAAGTGGGCTATACACGGTGGTGCTTTTATTTTATCTTATTTTCCATTTTGGAAGGTTTATTTATTTATTTCTCTTGAATCACTGTGGGATAACCACTGCAAAGCTGCTCATGATTGGGTTTCAGTCATACAGTGTCCCAGCACCTGGTGATGCCCCTTTAAAACCCAAGCCCAGAGTAAACTCTTAAAGGATCCTTGATTTTATTATAATTATTTCTTCTCTGGATCTTTCAGCAACAGAAAATTCCTGATGCAGCATCAGAAAACTCACACTGAAAAGAATGGAACAGAAAATCTAGCTGGGGAGACTGGGCTCTCCCGGCAGCACCCCCTGGGCAGGACTTCCAGGGTAGCAAACCCTTGGCAGGACCCCAAGGGCAGGACGTCCAACCCATGAGCCATATGGGAATTTGTACCCACTTCCTGAAAGTCAGCCAGCAACGGAAAAACGGGAAGACGCAAAGAGGCAGCGGTTCTCTCCTCTGCTCGGGCGTGGTCATGGGGTAACTGCTAATTGTTTCCCTAAAATAATTGGGGGTAGCGTGAAATCCTCAACTTGCCAGGACTCCCCAAAAAAACAGCGCCCCAGCATCCACACACCAGACCCAGCCCACCGCCTGGCACAGCTCAGGTACCCCTGTTCTGGCCCAGTTATGCCCCTCTGCGAGCCTGGGTGAATTGTCCCTCCCTGTGCCTGGGCTCTGCCCTCAGAGGGACACTTGTTTCCTTCCAGGCGGGGGCGGTGGGTCAAATCCTGCCATCAGCGTGGGCACTGCTGGTCCTCACAGGGCTACAGCCTGAGCGTGAGTCTGCCACTGAGCCACTGGCACAGACTGTGACCCCCAGGGGCGCCACTCTGGAGTCTCTTCTCTTCCCTCCCGAGCACACCTTCGTTAACAGCTGCCCTTGCCTGATGTCCAGCACCCCAGTGGGCAGCGACACAGGGAGCATGTCACTTTCTTTTGATTCTCTTCCCCCAAGGCAGGAAGCTGGATCCAGGAAACCCAGGGACAGAGCACATGAGAGGGTCCCCAAACCAGAGCCCTCAGGGCCAACAGCATTGGAGGCAGTCAGTGTGTCCACTCTGGGCCAGCAGGCAGCGTGGACAGGTGGGGGTTACTGTGTCCACTCTGAGCCAGCAGGCAGCATGGCCAGGTGGGGGTTACTGTGTCCACTCTGGGCCAGCAGGCAGCATGGATGGGTGGGGGGTTCCCTGTGTTCACTCTGGGAGGGGTTTGGAGCCTGCCAGCTCCACAGGGGCTCTGGACCTTCCATTGTTCCTGCAGCCCAGACTGGACTGCCTGACAATCTGAACACTCTACCGCCCCCTCTGAGCCTCAGTTTCTCCATTCAAGACCCCCTCCCCCACTGCCTATTATGAGACTCGCGGGGGGTGGCTGGAGTGATGTCACTGCCGCAGCCTCAAATATCTTCCGACCAGCCCCAAATATCTTCCGACCAGGCGACCTTCGGAGAGCAGCTGCCCTGTCTCCTCCCACCTGTTTCTTAGCAGGGGCGGAGCCAGTGTGCAGGGGCGGGGCTGGCAGGCCAGCCTCACCACATCCTCCCCTTGCTGGGGAGATGGCATCTGTCCCTGAGACCCGCCTGCCTGCGTCGCCTCGGGTGTCTGGCTCCAGCTGTCTGCCTGCCTGTGTCTCTGTCTCTCTGCCTGTCTGCTTGACCGGTCTGTGCGTCTGTCTGCACCCCATCGTCTCTGCAGTCTGTCCTAGGGTGACCCCTGTGTGTGGCCAGTGACAATGACAGGTCGCCTGCGTATCTGCTCTGTGGCTCTGTGGGGGCTGTGAACAACCCCCACCCCTTCATCCCTCAGCTCAGCCGAGACCACAGCAGCCTCTGCTTCACCCCGAGCACGTGGCATGGATTTGTGAGGTGACACTGGAACTGCAGGTAACTCGAGGACGGACCGTCCCCACGGGCAGGGGCCATCTGCTTCTCGTCCTGGGGAGAACAGACAGGCCCTGCACAGCCAGGGCAGCGAGGCCTGGGGTCTTCCTGTTCAGGAAGTCTAGGAGTCACGGAGGTGGGGTGTGGCCGAGAGGACCCGGGAACATCTGTGAAAGCCAAGAAGGAGGGGCTGGGAGGAGGCTGGATCGGGCCCAAGCGCAGGGCTGCTGTTACGGTTCCTGTGCACGGGAGAGAGTAAAGCCCCGGGCCAGGGTTGCCTTGGTGCCAGGCTCTGAATCTGGGCCTTTATTCTCTCGGCTTCTCGGAGCAGAGCTCCTGAGCCCCCGTCCCAGGGACTGGGCAGATGCCTGGAGCGAAGCCATCATTCCTCTGTGACTGGGCAGAGGCTTCTCACGGGGCAGCGAGGGTGGCAAGCAGGGACACAGCTGGGTGAGGCTCACAGAGGGACAGGACCCAAGGCCCACGGGGACCCAGAGCCCATGGCTTTAAGAGCTTTAGAAAGTCGGGGCTGCATCCCTGTGGGGAAGGTCGGGGTCTGAGAAGCTCATGGGGGGGTGGAGGCTTCGGAGAGAGGCTGGTTTGGATCTTCACCATCTGACTCCGAGTCCTCCTGGAGCAGCTGCAGCCTCGTGCCTGTGAGGGTCAGAGGCCCCGAAGTGGGTCCGCTGCGGTGGGCTCAGCCCCTTTCCCCTTAGGGGGCTGCACCCAGAGCTCCAGAGCCTGGTGGAGGAGACTTCCCAACACTGGGTCCCACCCTGGCCCTCCCAGAACCCTCTGGTGAGCAGGGAGGGGGTCTCCCTCATCTCCCGGGTGGGCGCTGAGGAAGACTAGGGCCATGGGTGCTGTGGCAGCTGGGTCAGGATGGATGGACAAGAGCTGCCCGTCCCACATGTTGTAGTGGATCTCAGCAGCCACCTCTCTGCTCCCTGCGAAGAAGGAAGGACCCCCATTCCCCCAAATCAGGGCGTGAGCCAGGCCTGCAAGGAACCCCCAGGCAGGAAGGATGGTTTGACTGCTCTGCACACAGCTCAGGGTCCCAGGGTCAGTAGGATAAAGTAGGATTATAGAGCGATGTAAGATATAGTGTGATGTAGGATATAGGGTGGTGTAGGATATAGTGTGATGTAGGATACAGTGCGATGTAGGATATAGAGCAATGTAGTATATACTGTGATGTAGTATAAGGTGCGATGTAGGATGTAGTGCGATGTAGGCTGTAGTGCGATGAAGTATATAGAGTGGTATAGGATATAGAGTGGTGTAGGATATAATGTGATGTAGGGTATAGTGTGATGTAGGATGTAGTGTCGTGTAGGATATAGTGCCATGTAGGATATAGTGTGATGTAGGATATAGAGTGGTATAGGATATATTGTGACATAGGATATAGTGTGATGTAGGATATAGTGTGATGTAGGATATAGAGTGGCATAGGATATAGTGTGATGTAGGATATAGGGTGGTGTAGGATATAGTGTGATGTAGGATATAGTGCCATGTAGGATATAGGGCCATGTAGGATATAGGGTGGTGTAGGATATAGTGTGATGTAGGATATAGTGCCATGTAGGATATAGTGTGATGTAGGATATAGGGTGGTGTAGGATATATTGTGATATAGGATATAGTGTGATGTAGGATACAGTGCGATGTAAGATATAGGGCGATGTAGGATATAGAGTGGTGTAGGATATAGTGTGATGTAGGATATAGTGTGATGTAGGACATAGTGCTATGTAGGATATAGGGCCATGTAGGATATACAGTGGTGTAGGATATAGTGTGATGTAGGATATAGTGTGATGTAGGATATAGTGCGATGTAAGATATAGGGCAATGTAGGATATAGAGTGGTGTAGGATATAGTGTGATGTAGGATATAGAGTGGTGTAGGATATAGTGTGATGTAGGATATAGGGTGGTGTAGGATATAGTGTGATGTAGAATATAGTGTGATGTAGGATATAGTGCGATGTAAGATATAGGGCGTGTAGGATATAGAGTGGTATAGGATATAGTGTGATGTAGGATACAGTGCGCTGTAAGATATAGGGCAATGTAGGATATAGAGTGGTGTAGGATATAGTGTGATGTAGGATATAGGGTGGTGTAGGATATAGTGTGATGTAAGAGAAAAATGAGCATCTTCTCCCTGGCTGCTCTGCACTGTAGCACTGTGGCCACGGGAGCCACGTGATCTCTCTGAGCCTCAGTTCCCTCCTCCGCTGCCCGGTAAGCCAGTGGCTCCCTCTCAGATTTTCCAGAAGTTCGATTTCAATGGCCCTGTCTGGGCGAGCCACTGTAGACAAGGGCTTGGCTGAGGGCTGGTGACTGGTGGTTTCCCCTTCACGGCACCTATCACAGTGACTGCGTGCACCCAAACACGGCCACCCAAACACCACTGCACTCTTCCTCCCCTCAACTGAGGATCAGCTTCTGGAGTTTGGATTGCTCCTTCCCACAGATGGGAAACTGCGGCATGGGGGCAGTGTCTAAGGCCCCAGAGAGGCTCAAGCAGGGGCGTCTCCCTCCAGTCCCTTCCTCACACACATCTCCCTGCCTCGGCAGGGACTAGGGAAACAGAGGAACCCCACCTCCAGTGCACCCTGCAGCTGCTGTCACCCCACTGCTCCCCCAGGGGTCTGGCCACAGGGACTTTTCACGACAGTCAGATGACAGCGCTGAGTAAACTCAGGATTTCTGAAAGGGCCTGAGAACATCCCCGGGCTGGGGCAGAGCCCTGTGCAGCCCCACACACCCCACCCTGCACCCAGTGCTCACCAGCCCCCTCTCCTCTCAGCCACCTGTATCGTCCCCAGGGAGGTGGGCAAGTCCCCAGGCCGGCTTGGAGCCCAGGTCATTCCCTTACTTCTCAGCAGCCCCACGTGGACTCTGGGCCCAGAGCAGATGGACACGAGGACCTGTGAACTCTTCCAGGATGAGCCAGAGTTGTCCACTGTTCTGGGCAAGGTCAGGCAAGCAGCCTCCTCCAGCCCCCACACATCAGCTTAAGTGGTTATTGTGAGTCAAAACCTCCTTTCTCAGCTGAGAACTGGGCCCTCCAGTGTGGGGACTGGGCTGGGACTACAGTGGGGCCACAAGGACTAAGTTTGCACGGTCTGGGCAAGGTTGTCCAGTGCTTGCAGGGCAGATGGAGGTTGCACCGGGAGAGGTTGCTGGCGTGGGATGTCTCTTCCCACCTAGGACAGGTCACGCCGGCTGGAGAGGCTGGGAGAAGTCCCAGGAGGGAACAGCTGTCCGGGAGAGGAGAGGCTGCCTGGAGGGTTCCCAGCCCGCGAGGCAGAGAGGTTGCACAAGGTCAGAGCTGCACAGGCTTTGGGAAGGGGACGCACCTTCCCACCAAGCTCATCCCCTGCTGACTCAGCTCTGACCCCAGGCTCCCACACACCCACCCGCAGACACCCGCACCCAATCCTTGGCACTGGTTTAAAACAACAACAAAGCGCAGCAAGTAGCCAATATCACGCGTTCTTACCCGTAAGGTCCCGGCTCTGCCTCCCGCCCTCAGCCAGGCCTGGGCACTGCCCACAGTGCAGGCAAGCAGAGGCCAGGATGGGGAAGAGGAGGAGGGCCCTAGTTGCACTGTGGCTTGGGGCAGAGCCCCACAACCCAGCATGGCCAGGGCATTTCTTCCTCGCATGAGAACTCCCCACGCCACACGGACACCCAGATATCGCTCTGCAAGTCACTGACTGGTGGAGTAGTCAGGACTCTGGAAGCTGAGGGAGCATGTGGAGGCCGGGGCGGGGATTATGGAAGCAGTCAGGATGGGAGGACACAGCTGTTAACCTCATTCATCCCTTTATCCATCCACCTGCTTGTTCATCGCCAAGACGAATTCAGACATTTGTTCATTTGCTTCCCCTTGATCCATAGATGCACACATCCGATGAGCCGGCCACTCATCCATCCACTCATCTGTTCACGCATGCGTCCTTTCACCATCATGCAGCCCATCTCCTACCCACCCTCCATCCATCCACCCGTTTGTCTGTGCGCTTACCCGTTCCCGATTCTTCGGCCACGCTCTGGGTCGCTGCTATGTCTCAGGCCCTTTCTACTCTGTGATACTGTGGGCGAATCTCCAGTCTCGAGCTCAGGTTCAGGATGGAGATGGCGAGAACCCGGGAGCACTTACGGTTTCTGCATCACAGCTGGTGAGGGAGGAGGAGGCACAATTGGGGAGAGAGCTGGCGCAGTGAAGAGGAAGCCTGAGGAGAAAGCAGAGCAGGGGACTGTGATCTGACAGTGGGCAGGGGTGTAGTGGGGTGGGGGGGCAACGGTGGGACTCCTCTCCTGCTCAACCAAAGCCCCCAGTGCCCAGAATTAGGGGAAAGGAAGACAGAATGAGCTTTAACTCGGGAGTGAAGGTATCCTTGCAGGAGACAGCCTCTCACTCTTTCCCCTGGTTGAGCACAAGTCAGTGTCAGGCAGTCGTGTGACTGTGTGTGATTGACACGTGTCCCTCCACACAGGAACACCCAGCAGACAGTGCTGGCCTGGCTATGCCGTGGGCTCGGCTGGAAGGATGGCGGCCCCCGGAAGGGAGTGAGTCACGCCCTCAAAGAGGTCAGAGGCAAGGGAACCTTTTCAACTGGTACTGATGCTGAGTGAACCTGGCAGGGGGCAGTGTGGGGTAACCAGGAGCACGTGCTGTGTGGAAACCAGATGATGGGGTGGGGGGGGGGGAAAGGGGCGGCCAAAGCCCTCAGGGCACCTCAGGATGATGGAATAGTATGAGGGCAGAAAGAATGTGTGTGGGGAGTGATCCTGGTCCACCTGAAAGCTGTGCAAAGGATATGGGGTGTCCTCTGATGTGGGGGGTGCAGGGGCGCACATGGGGAGTGGGGGCTGGGCAGGAGGGGCCGGGCTGGAGCCTTGAAAACAGGCCCTAGGTGCCTATTTCTGGCTTCCTTGCCGGGAAGGCCCGCGGCTCGGACACTTCCCCTTCTGGTGAGCTGTTGGCTCTGGTGTCGGGGCCTTCTGGGGAGTCCCTTGATCACTCCCCTAGCTTCTCGGTCCCCATGGGAAACCGACCACGCTGTTCTGTCCACTCGTCTTTCACTTTCAGCCCCCAACACCCCCGCCCGGGGTCATGCTGGAGACGGTTGGTGCTTTGGGGAACTAGACAGAGTTCCTGACTCATCAGGGAGGCCGGGCTGCAGGAACTTGGGTTCTTTCCAGTGAGGGAGTGTGTAAACAATGTGCCATGCTCCCGCCGGTGGTGTGGACACACACACTCGTCTCTGGGGTGGACGAGATGGGATAGTCCGGGCGCTAGTGCAGCAGAAGCTTCATGGAGGGCCTGAAATACTTTGCCATCCTATGGAAAAGTGGGGTAGGGCGGATAATTTTGTTTTTCCTTTTCTTTCTAGCTCTTGGAGTTGTCTATTTTCATCTTAGCCATGCTGGACTGGGGTGCAGTGGTAGAGTTGGGGTGTCCTGTGCATTTCTCTGATAAGTATTGATCAGGGCACCTTTTAATGTACTTACTGGCCACCTGAATATTATCTTTTGTTGTGCCTAAGGATTTTGCTGATTTTTAAAAATTAAATTTGCTTACAATAAAAATTATTTCTTATACTTTTGTAGCTCTAAAAAGTTTGATCATATACAAATTTATAGACTATATATATCATGTACATAATATCTTACAATAAGAAGCATGCACTGCTGCATAGAACTATGAGTCATGATTATTACAGTGCATTCCATTGATCATATATACCTGTCCACAATATGTATACTCTCCCATTTCAGTTTCTTTTCATTCTCTCATTGAAAGTTTTTAATGAATTAGTTCTTAATCTAGCAAAGTCCATTCTGTCAGTTTTTTGTGGCTTGTTTTCTGTGTTTTTAAGGAGTGTTGGCTGCTCTCAGTCCTGACAGTACTGCCCTGTGAATCCTCCTGAAAGCTTATTGTTTTACTTGTTACCTGTAGGTCAATGGCGTATCTGGGTTTAGGGTAGAAATGGAGGGTGGGGGGTTCTTTCTGAACAAACGTGCAACCCCCCATTCTCTCTCTACTGCTTGGGCTCTGGGGTAGGAGTCTTGTTCAGGACGACACAGTGTGGGAGTCTGGTTTGGGACGCAGTGTCAGAGTCTGAGTCAGGACACAGTATGGGAGTCTGGTTTAGGATGCTGTGTGGGATCTAGATCAGGACGCGAGTGGGAGTCTGGATCAGGACACAGAGTGGGAGTCTGAATCAGGACGTGGTGTGGGAGTCTGGCTCAGGACGCAGTGTGGGAGTCTGGCTCAGGACGTGATGTGGGAGTCTGGATCAGGACGCAGTGTGGGAGTCTGGCTCAGGACGTGATGTGGGAGTCTGGATCAGGACGCAGTGTGGGAGTCTGGATCAGGATGTAGTGTGGGAAGTCTGGATCAGGATGCAGTGTGGGAGTCTGGATCAGGACACGGTGTGTGAGTCTGGTTCAGGAAACCTGTGGGAGTCTGGTTCAGGATGCAGTGTGGAAGTCTGGTTTAGGAATCGGTGTGGGAGTCTGGATCAGGACACGGTGTGGGAGTCTGGTTTAGGATGTGGTGTGGGAGTCTGGTTCAGGACATGGTGTGGGAGTCTGGATCAGGAGGCAGTATGGGAGTCTGGATCAGGAGGCAGTATGGGAGTCTGGTTCAGGAGGCAGTGTGGGAGCCTGGTTTAGGATGCAGTGTGAGAGTCTGGTTTAGGATGCAGTGTGGGAGTCTGGTTCAGGAGGCGGTATGGGAGTCTGGATCAGGACACAGTGTGGGAGTCTGGTTCAGAAAGCAGTGTGGAAGTCTGCTTTAGGAATCGGTGTGGGAGTCTGGATCAGGACACGGTGTGGGAGTCTGGTTTAGGATGTGGTGTGGGAGTCTGGTTCAGGACATGGTGTGGGAGTCTGGATCAGGATGCAATGTAGAAGTCTGCTTCAGGATGTGGTGTGGGAGTCTGGATCAGGAGGCAGTATGGGAGTCTGGTTCAGGAGGCAGTGTGGAGCCTTTTAGGATCGTTGAGTCTGGTTTAGGAGCGTGGGTCTCAGGAGCGTATGGGAGTCTGATCAGGGCGCAGTGTGGGAGTCTGGTTCAGAAAGCAGTGTGGAAGTCTGCTTTAGGAATCGGTGTGGGAGTCTGGATCAGGACACGGTGTGGGAGTCTGGTTTATGACACGGTGTGGGAGTCTGGTTCAGTAGGCGGTGTGGGAGTCTGGATCAGGAGTCAATGTGGGAGTCTGGTTCAGGACACAGTGTAGGAGTCTGGATCAGGACATAGTGTAGGAGTCTGGATCAGTACACGGTGTAGGAGTCTGGATCAGAACGCGGTGTGGGAGTCTGGATCAGGATGCGGTGTGGGAATCTGGTCCAGAACGTGGTGTAGGAGTCTGGATCAGGAGGCGGTGTGGGAGTCTGGTTTAGGACACGGTGTGGGAGTCTGGATCAGAATGTGGGAGGTCTAGATCAGGACACGTTGTGGGAGTCTGGTTCAGGGAGCGGTGTGGGAGTCTGTTTCAGGATGCGCTGTGGGAATCTGGATCAGGACGCAGTGCAGGAGTCTGGATCAGGACACGGTGTGGGAGACTGGATCAGGACACCATGTGGGAGTCTGGATCAGGAGGCAGTGTGGGCATCTGGATCAGAATGTGGTGAAGGTGTCTGGTTCAGGACGTGGTGTGAGAGTCTGGATAAGGCGGCGGTGTTGGCTTCTGGTTCAGGATGCAGTGTGGGAGTCTGGTTCAGGAGGTGGTGTGGGAATTTGGTTCAGGAGGCATTGTGAGAGTCTGGATCAGGACGCAGTGTAGGAGTCTGGATCAGGATGCGGTGTGGGAGTTGGTTCAGGTGAGGTGTGGGAGTCTGGATCTGGATGCGGTGAGGGAATCTTTCAGAAGGCGGTGTGGGAGTCTGGTTCAGGAGGCCGTGTGGGAGTCTGGATTAGGATGCTGTTCTTTCTCATGGAGTAGTTTGTTTTCCAGGCAATAAATGCCAAAGTTCTTTAGATCATAATCTTCCTTAAAATATTCTTTCAGTGACAATTTTTAACTTTTGAATTTCATTAAAACTTTAGTTCCTTTTCTAGAGAATTCAGTCTTGTCTTCTTTCTTTAATTCCCGGCTCTCTCTCTTTCCCTCTTTCCTCATTTTCTTTCTTTCTTTCTTTCTTTCTTTCTTTCTTTCTTTCTTTCTTTCTTTCTTTCTTTCTTTCTTTCTTTCTTTCTTTCTTTCTTTTCTTTCTTTCTTTCTTTCTTTCTTTCTTTCTTTCTTTCTTTCTTTCTTTCTTTCTTTCTTTCTTTCTTTCTTTCTTTCTTTCTTTCTTTCTTTCTTTCTTTCTTTCTTTCTTTCTTTCTTTTCTTTCTTTCTTCTTTCTTTCCTTTCTCTTTTTTTTCCTTTCTTTCTCTCTCTTTCCCTCTCTCTTTCTCTCTCCCATCTCCACTGGTTCCCTCCTTCCCTTCCTTCCTTCCCACACCTGGCTATGCTCAGGGCTTACTCCTGGCTCTGCACTCAGAAATACTTCTGGCGATGCTCAGGGGACCATAAAAATGCTGGAAATGAACCCAGGTTGGCTGCCTGCCCACTGTACTATCACTCCAGCCCTTGAGAACTGACATCTTTCCAGTATTAAATGATCAAATCTATTTATATGGATACTTTCTTCAGCTAGCTTATTGTCTTAAAAATGAGTTTCTGTGAAGCACATATCATTGGAATTATTATCAGGTATTTAATTTTTATACTGATAAACATTCTATCAATTTAAATTTTTTCCATCCTTATACTTAATGCGTAGAAATCCTAGAGGCTTTTGTTTTATTAGAATTTTTTTTACTTGCCATATGGGAGTTCCAGACTCACAAACAAGTAGCTGCAGAACCCACCGTTTCTGTGGGCTGTCCATGGGGTGGCCGACTCTGCTTCCATGGTGTCTGGGGACCTCTTGGTGCATGTGTGGTTCACTGGTGCCAAACAGATCCCAGACAGGGGGCTTTGATGACCCCTGTCTTCTACTCTAGTCACAATTTTCAGGGGCACAGCTCAGTGTTATAGCTGCATGCATGGTTAATCACAGGTCTCTAGAAATCTTTGTTTTGTGTGACTGAAACTCTGTCACCTCTGAACGCCCAGTTTCCCCATCCCGTCAGCCCTCAGCAATCGCCATTTGACTTTCCATTTCTCTGGTCTGATCTGATGGCTTTGTACGTACCATCAGGTGAAAGCATGTAGGACTTCTCTGCTAGGGTGTGTGTGTGTGTGTGTGTGTGTGAGAGTGAGAGAGAGAGTATGCTTGTCTCATTTCACAGAGTTTAAATTCCTCAGTTCATTATATTGTAGATATATTACTCTTTCTTAAAGACTAACCTGTTTTCTTTCTTTTTTTTTTTTTTTTTTTTTTTTTTGCTTTTTGGGTCACACCCGGCAATGCTCAGGGGTTTCTCCTGGCTCTGCACTCAGGAATCCTTCTGGCGGTGCTTGGGAACCATATGACTAACCTGTTTTCTTTATCAACTTCTTAGCCAGTGAATTTAGGTGACTTTCTGTATCATGCCTACCCTAAGTAATTATACCATGAACATGGGAATCAGCTGTCTCTGTGAGGTATTTGAGATTCTATGATTTTCACAGATTTCATTAATTTATAACTTGCTCCATACAGTTAAATACTAAATCTTCCAACTCATAAAGATTGAATTCCTTCCTTCCTTCCTTCCTTCCTTCCTTCCTTCCTTCCTTCCTTCCTCCCTCCCTCCCTCCCCCCCCTCCCCCCCTCCCCCCTCCCTCCCTCCTTCCTTCCTTCCTTCCTTCCTTCCTTCCTCCCTTCCTCCCTTCCTCTCTTCTTCCCTCCCTCCCTTCCTCCCTCCCTCCTCCTCTCTCTCTTTCTTTGTTTCTTCTTCTCACCAACTGTGCTCAGACTTTGAGCTGTACTCAAGACCTTAGTGTTGTCTTTGTGCTCAGGGATCACTCCCGGTGGTGCTCAGGAGACTATATGCAGTGCAGGAATAGAACCAATGCCTGCTGCATGCAAGACCTTGTGCCTCTCTTGCTGTAATATCTATCCAACCCCAACATGGATTTTTAACATCAGTGTTTGCCTTCTTGAATTTCATCCAGCAGTATTTGGTCACTATCACTGTACAAGTCTATGGCCTCCTGGGATAACTTTGTTTCTAAGTATTTTATTCTCTTCAGTGCTATTGTAAACGGTCTTGTTTTCTTCAAATGTTTGCTCATGAGGATATAGAAATGCAGTTGAGTTTTGACTCTTGACTTTTGTATCCTACTACTTTGCTAAATTCATTATTTATTCAATAGTGTTTTGATATGAAATCTGTAAGTCTTTTATGTATAAGATCATCTCATCTGGCAGCATAGGATGTCAGATGAGATGATTTTTCCTTCTAATTTGTTTGTTTTAAAACTTCTTTTTTAATCACCTAAAATATTGGCTAAAACTTCTATCCCAATGTTCAGTCAAGGAGGCCAGACTGGGCATTTTTTCTGCTTTTCACCATTTGACTCGTAGGTTAGCTGTGGACTTTTCATCTACGACATTTAGTCTGTTGAGGTAATTTCCTGCTGATCCTTCTTCACTGAGTGCTTTCTATCATGAAAGGGTGTTAAAACTTGTCAGATAATTTTTTCTGCATCAGTTGCAATGAGTGCGATCACCCCTGCCTTCGCTTCTTACTTTGGTGTATGTTTTGCATGTATCTGTACATCTCAGGGCTAAACTCCACTTAATTATGGTGTATAATCATTTTAGTGGACCATTGGATTCAGTTTTTAGGATTCTCGCATCAGCATTCACCCAGGGAGCCAGGGAGATCACCGTGGGCAGAAGTATAGACTTTGTGCGAGGAGCCCAGGTTAGGCCCCTGACACTGCCTGTCACGTGAACATGCCAGGAGCGAGCTCTGAGCACTGAACCAGGAGTAGCCTCTGAGCACAGCCAGGTGTTACCCACACCCCAGAACCAAAAAGAAGCAAGAATATTGGTCTGGGGTCTTCTTTAGTGTTTGTTTACCAGCCGTGTCAGGGCAGTGTAGGTCAAATAAAATGAGCTAATGAGTGTTCTTTCTCTTTGGTTTGGGGGCTGAGTCTGAGATAGGTTGGCATTCAACCTTATTTACATTTGGTAGGATTCCCCAGTGAAGTAATAATCAGATTCTGGGTATTTTTGTGTTGGCAATTTTAGATAACTGATTCATTATCCTCACAGTGGCAGGTCAGCTCAGATTTTCTATTTCTCTATAACTCAATTTGGATAGGTTATAAGTTTCTGAAAATTGATCCTTGTTTTAAACCTTAATGTGTTGATTCATATTGCTTATACATTCTCATCTCGTCGTGACCTCAGGGATAAACCACATGGCGCTTCATCCTTACGCACACTATTGCTTATGTGCATTTGCTGAGTGTGTATGTGTGTGTATGTGTGTGTATGAATGTGTATGTGTGTAGGTGTTTGTGTGTGTATGAGTGTGTGCCTCTTATCAAATGAAAGTATATTCCTTCTATCTTGGTTTTTTGAGTGTTTTAAAACTTGAATGTGTGTTGCAATTTATTAAATATATTTTCTGAAGCTTCTAAAACCACTTAAACATTCTTCATTCTGTTAATATAATAAATATTAATAATGTAATAAGGGGCTGGAGCAATAGCACAGCAGGTAGGGCGTTTGCCTTGCACACAGCCTACCTGGGTTCAATCCTTGGCATCCCATATGGTCCCCGAGCACTGTCAGGAATAATTCCTGAGCATCGCTGGGTGTCACCCAAATAAAAAAAAGCAAAAAAAAAAAAAGTAATACAATATTGATTTCCAAAGCCAAATGACTTGCACTCCTGAGACAGAGCCCTTCTGACGCTGGTGCATTACTTGCCTTGGTAGAGCCCGTGTGACGCTGGTGCATTGCCTGCCTTGGTACTTATCATTAGCTTTAAGTTCTTCATGTTGTTGTTGTTGTTGTTGTTGTTGTTGTTGTTGTTTAGAATCTTGGCATCTATATCTAGGAGAGAGATTCTCCTGTAATTTTACTTTATTTTAGTGCCAAGTTTTGGTCTCAAAGCTGTATATAACTCCAGTGCTTAGTTCATTTACACCTAGTAAGCCATACCGGGGCTAGGGGAGTGGCTGATCACCTCAGGATTCCAGTCTCTTGAGTCTCTTTCTTTCTTTTGTTCCATTCTTATAAGACTAAATTTAAGGGACTGGAACAATAGCACAGTGGGTAGGGCATTTCCTTGCATGTGGCCGACCCAGCATCCCATATGGTCCCCAAGCACCACCAGGAGTAATTTCTGAGTACAGCCCTAGGAGTAACCCCTGGGCATCGCCAGGTATGACCCAAAAACCCCCTCCCCCAAAAAACCCTTGTATCACTTGTATCACTTGTCTTCCCATTTTTCATCGATTTGCTCGCGTGAGCTCCAGTAATGTCTCCATTCGTTGGGAATGAGGTCCATTATTGTTACTGTTTCTGGCATATCGAATACACCACGGGTAGCTTGCCAGGCTCTGCCGTGACTTTGGGTTCATCCCAGGGACCAAAAACCCTAAATTTAAAAAATATGATTGCTCTGGTTTCTTGTCTTTTAATGTGTCAGTTTTAGGTTCTTTTTATCCTTTCATGTGCTTACGTCATAAATTACATCAATATGGGTACTTGGCCTTTGGGTAATCTGCCTTATCTACATCGGTACTTTTATTGCGTTCCAGAAAATCAGTGGCACTTAATCTCACCCACTGCTTTTTACTCTTGAAGTCTCACAGTCATGTATTTCTTTGTTCTGCACATGGCGCTATAACGCACCACCATCATTACCTGAAGCAGGTCCTACTCATTCATACTTATTCATACTTACGACACGCCTCCCGTGTTCTCCATTTCCTCCCTAATCTTGGTTTTTAGTAAAAACCTTGACTTTCCAGCCAAGATCACTTTTCTTCCCCTGAGCCACTTTAGTATATTTTTTGATGTAGATCTAACAAGACAAATTTTCTCAGCCTTCATTTTATTTTTTTTGGTCTGAAAAATATCTTTATTTTACCTTCATAAAACTGTGTGATTAAAATTTAGTTCACACATAAACCTCATTCTCCTGATGCATATGGTGAAGTGAGTTTTAGAGTATTCGCAGAGTTGGGCTGCCGCAGCCACAGGCACAAAATATCATCATCACCAAAATAAAATGAAAGTCATAAAGCGAAGAACAAAACCTTGATCTAGTAGCTTTTCGCTCTCGGTCTTCTCCCACCTGGCGGTGCTTAGCGCTTACTCCTGGCTCTGTGTTCAGGGGTGACTCTTGGCGGTGCTCAGGGGACCATATGGGATGCCGGGGAATGAACCTGGGTCAGCCGCGTGCCAGGTAATTGCCCTCCTCGCTCCTGGTACTGAAGCGCCAGCCGCCTTTCCTCCTTCTTACTCAGTTTCCTCACTCAGGCCCTCGGATCTCGCACCTTTCAGGCAGTGTGTGCCACTGGCATTTCCTGGAGCTTCCTGGGGTTGTGCTCACGCTTCTCGCATAGGTGTGTGGGCGTCCCTTCGAGCACTTGGCGTGGTGCTGCATGTGGCATGCGCTCCTCTCGGAAGCTGCTCTTCATTTTCCGTGGGACAGAGACGTGATTCAAGTGTGGCATTCTGGTTCCTCTTCACATGGTGTGTGGAGCGTCATAAGCCTGCATCCTTCCGCTAATGGAGGCCTATGGGGCTCCTGGGATTTCACTGCTGAAAGCCTTCCTGCGCTAACTGCCCTTGCTCACGCTTGAGGCTTTCTGCTACAGAAAGCTAGTGCTTACACTCCATGCACACATGTGAGTGTCCCGAGGAGCACTGACAGAGTGAAACAGCTGGGCTGGGGCCAGGCACATGCTAAGGCTCCTCAGATAGTGCTCTCTACTTCCCAGACCAGGCAGTGCTCAGGCTCCCAGACAGTGCTCTCTCTGCATCCATCCTCACCACACAGCACGCTGTGTCTCATTTTGGCCGAGCCCACTACAGGGCATGATGCTGGGCTTTGATTTTCGTCTCTGTTGCCTCTGAACTTGAGCACATGATGCTCGCTGCGGCTGTGCTCAATCTGGGCACCCACCCTTCGTCATCTCCACTCCCCACATCTTCCGGTTAGGGCCACTGCTAGCCTGATTCACCACTAGCTCCGAAACTGTTTCTCAGCCCCAGATGCCGTGGTGCAGCAGGCCACAGGCTCCATCCTTGGAGCTCCCAGTGGGGCTCCCAGCAGCAATGGCTTCAGTGCACACAAGTCATGCACAGCAGAGTGACAGGAGAGAAGCGATCAGAGATGCCAAGCCACCGCACCCAGGACACACAGCGGGTTCCTAGCCCGCGGCCCTCCCCTCTTGTGACCACAGAGGCAGGTGCTGTGGAGTGCCCCTACTGCAGGAATGTGCAGGGTGGGGGCTCCTGCCTTCACAGAGGGCATCTTTTGTCCTTCCTGGCTAATGCTTCCCGAAGCAAAGCCCGTTCTTGGGGTACATGTCCTGAGACCCCCCTCCCACCCCGCGAGAGTCAGGCCCTTTCCAGACTCTCTGCAGACACTGGTGCTCATAACTGTTGTTTGGGGGCCACACCCAGCAATGCCCAGCGCTTCCTCCTGGCTCTGTACTCAGGAATTATTCCTGGCGGTGCTCAGGGGACCACATGGGACGCCAAAGCTGGCTCTGAAGCATGCAAGGCAAATGCCTTCCCCTCTGTGCTATCTCTCGGACCAAGCACTGATGCATTTAGCTCCTGAGGAGCCTGTGAGGTGGGGGCTGCTCCGAAAGCCTGAGCATCCGGAAACTCGGGGAGCCCCAACCCGGTTTCAGCCTCCCAGGTCCCCCTCTCCTGCTGGAGGTGCTGAGGACGTTTGCCCCTGAGACATGTCAGTTGGGACAAAACTGGTCAAGATCAATAGCAAGCGAGTGTAGTCCCAGGGAAAATCTTGAAGGCAGGTGTTCTAGAACATTCCACTATGGCTTCAGGGCTGCAATGAGAGCAGGGGGCCTGTCAGGATTGAGTTTGGAGTGATGGGAGGGTGGGGAGACACTGGTGGGGGTGGGAGGGCAGTACATGGGAGTCGAGAGTCTCAGAGCAGCTGCTGGTCAGAGCTAGGACAGCTTCCCGGATACAGAGCTGGGCCGTGTGTGCGCACAGCAGGGCGCTGCGGTCACCACTCCAGATGTGAGACCAGGCATCGGTTACCCCAGGCCTAGCCCCTGTGGACTGCTCCGCGCCTCGGGGTCTCGGTGGCCAGTTTCTGGCTATGGGCTCAGGTAGAGGAAAAGTACAGCTGTGGCTGTGTGAGCTGCAGATGGTGTAGCCTGTCTTCTCTGCGGACCTGCTGAGGCCACTCTGTCATCTACAGCTGACAAAGATGGCCTCCGCCCCGTCCCCAGAAGTATCTTCTGGTCAGAGTCCTAGGAACACCCCCAGAAGCTGTGCTTGGCGCTGTGGTCAGGCTGGGCTGGGTGACCCCCAGCTGCAGTCTGAGCACCCATCCCTGGAGGGGCAGAGATGTCGACAGGCAAGAGTGAGGTGCTCTCCCACACCCCAAGGCCTGCAGGCATCTGTGCAGAGCCGGGACTGTGGAGGGACCAGGGGTCCCACTCGGTGTGCGGAGTCATACTTGCCCTGGGGACACAGGGACAGAGCCACAAGGCACTGCTTCCTGTGACAAAGGCGGAGCCCCTCACACTGTTAGATGGCACCGGCGTGATGGGCACTGCGTGCCTCACCGTGACAAAGGCGGAGCCCCTCGCACTGTTAGATAAGCACTGCGTGCCTCACCGTGACAAAGGCGGAGCCCCTCACACCGTGCTATACTGTGTGCCTCAGTGCATGTTTGCATGGGATCTGCCCTAGGTGACGCTATTGAACTAAATGCATTTCTTGATTTACTTTGAGGCCCCCAAGAGGTATTCAGGAGGCCTGTGGGCCCTAGTCATAGCTGGGTCAAAGGCAGCGCCCGAGGGTGGGGCTGCTTGGGCCCTGAGGTGCCAGGGAAGACCCTGGTCACCCCAGAGCCCTGGAGACCCTCCAGGACTGCACCCAGCGAGACTCAGGCAACCGTAGTGCTGGCATGGAAGCTGGGTCAGGCGCATCCTGGGCATGTAACCTCACTGCCGCCTCCTTTCTCGTCCCTGGTGGGGTCATTGTCAACCTCCCTCAGGGAAACATGTGTTGGAGAAAAGATACAAATGCAGGAATCACCGTGCAGGATGAGACCAGGCTCAGTTTTTAAGGGGGTTTATCCATGGAAACTAGAGTCAGCGAGAGCTTAGGCACACAGGGCCAGCGTGCTCAGAGGGAGGCTCTGCGGACACCCCCTGCTGGAGCTACTTGTTCCTGGAGCTGCAAGCCCCAAGTGATTCACAAACCACGCTGCTCACTCAGGACCCACATGTCCACGCTGCTCACTCGGCACCCACACGCCCACGCTGCTCACTCAGCACCCACACGCCCACGCTGCTCACTCAGCACCCACACGTCCACGCTGCTCACTCAGCACCCACACACACGTCCACGCTGCTCACTCAGGACCCACATGTCCACACTGCTCACTCAGCACCCACACGTCCACACTGCTCACTCAGCACCCACACATCCACGCTGCTCACTCAGGACCCACATGTCCACGCTGCTCACTCAGGAACCACACGCCCACGCTGCTCACTCAGCACCCACACGTCCACGCTGCTCACTCAAGACCCACATGTCCACGCTGCTCACTCAGCACCCACACGTCCACACTGCTCACTCAGCACCCACACGTCCACGCTGCTCACTCAGCACCCACATGTCCACGCTGCTCACTCAGCACCCACACGTCCACGCTGCTCACTCAGCACCCACATGTCCATGCTGCTCACTCAAGACCCACACGCCCACGCTGCTCACTCAAGCACCCACACGTCCACGCTGCTCACTCAGCACCCACACGTCCACGCTGCTCACTCAGGACCCACACGTCCACGCTGCTCACTCAGCACCCACACGTCCACGCTGCTCACTCAGGACCCACACGCCCACGCTGCTCACTCAGGACCCACACGCCCACGCTGCTCACTCAGCACCCACACGCCCACGCTGCTCACTCAGGACCCACACGCCCACGCTGCTCACTCAGCACCCACACGTCCACGCTGCTCACTCAGGACCCACACGTCCACGCTGCTCACTCAGGACCCACACGTCCACGCTGCTCACTCAGGACCCACACGTCCACGCTGCTCACTCAGGACCCACACGCCCACGCTGCTCACTCAGGACCCACACGCCCACGCTGCTCACTCAGCACCCACATGTCCACGCTGCTCACTCAGCACCCACACGTCCACGCTGCTCACTCAGGACCCACACGTCCACGCTGCTCACTCAGGACCCACACGCCCACGCTGCTCACAGAGTACCCACATGTCCACGCTGCTCACTCAAGACCCACACGTCAACGCTGCTCACTCAGGACCCACACGTCCACGCTGCTCACTCAGGACCCACACGTCCACGCTGCTCACTCAGCACCCACACGTCCACGCTGCTCACTCAGGACCCACACGTCCACGCTGCTCACTCAGCACCCACACGCCAACGCTGCTCACTCAGGACCCACACGTCCACGCTGCTCACTCAGGACCCACACGCCCACGCTGCTCACTCAGCACCCACACGTCCACACTGCTCACTCAGCACCCACACGTCCACGCTGCTCACAGTACCCACATGTCCACGCTGCTCACTCAAGACCCACACGTCCACGCTGCTCACTCAGGACCCACATGTCCACGCTGCTCACTCAGGACCCACACGTCCACGCTGCTCACTCAGCACCCACACGCCCACGCTGCTCACTCAGCACCCACATGTCCACACTGCTCACTCAGGACCCACACGTCCACGCTGCTCACAGAGTACCCACATGTCCACGCTGCTCACTCAAGACCCACACGTCCACGCTGCTCACTCAGGACCCACACGTCCACGCTGCTCACTCAGGACCCACACGTCCACGCTGCTCACTCAGGACCCACACGTCCACGCTGCTCACTCAGGACCCACACGTCCACGCTGCTCACTCAGGACCCACACGTCCACGCTGCTCACTCAGGACCCACACGCCCACGCTGCTCACTCAGCACCCACATGTCCACGCTGCTCACTCAGCACCCACACGTCCACGCTGCTCACTCAGGACCCACACGTCCACGCTGCTCACTCAGGACCCACACGCCCACGCTGCTCACACAGTACCCACATGTCCACGCTGCTCACTCAAGACCCACACGCCAACGCTGCTCACTCAGGACCCACACGTCCACGCTGCTCACTCAGGACCCACACGTCCACGCTGCTCACTCAGCACCCACACGTCCACGCTGCTCACTCAGGACCCACACGTCCACGCTGCTCACTCAGCACCCACACGCCAACGCTGCTCACTCAGGACCCACACGTCCCACGCTGCTCACTCAGGACCCACACGCCCACGCTGCTCACTCAGCACCCACACGCCCACACTGCTCACTCAGCACCCACACGTCCACGCTGCTCACAGAGTACCCACATGTCCACGCTGCTCACTCAAGACCCACACGCCCACGCTGCTCACTCAGGACCCACATGTCCACGCTGCTCACTCAGGACCCACACGTCCACGCTGCTCACTCAGCACCCACACGTCCACGCTGCTCACTCAGCACCCACACGTCCACACTGCTCACTCAGGACCCACACGCCCACGCTGCTCACACGAGTACCCACATGTCCACGCTGCTCACTCAAGACCCACACGTCCACGCTGCTCACTCAGGACCCACACGTCCACGCTGCTCACTCAGGACCCACACGCCCACGCTGCTCACTCAGGACCCACACGTCCACGCTGCTCACTCAGGACCCACATGTCCACGCTGCTCACTCAGGACCCACATGTCCACGTTGTTCACTCAGGACCCACACGTCCACGCTGCTCACTCAGTACCCACACGTCCACGCTGCTCACTCAGCACCCACACGTCCACGCTGCTCACTCAGCACCCACACATCTACTGTCCACATTTGCTTCCTACATTCTCCCAGGACCCCCAGAGCAGCTCAGGAGGCTCTGAGAGGGCACAGGAAGATCCAGCACAGCTGTGCTCAAGACCTCCTCGCCCACCATTGCCACAGGCCAAACCAGCCTGCTGGGAGCTGGGCCCTTCCTCTGGGCGAGTCTTCTGGGCCTTGGACCTATAGGCTACACACACACACACACACACACACACACACACACACACACACACACACACAGCACTGTGATTTGTAAAGTTTGTCATCATTGAGTAAAATACAACTAGCTGTTCCAGCCCGATCCCACCCCCAGTGTCGGCTCCCTGTACTCATGTCCCCTCTCAGTCCCTGGTCGGCCACCTCCGCGGGCACAGTTTTAAGTGGGGTTTGTTGCAGTCCGAGTCTCCTGCTTCAGTGTTGGTTCTATGGTTTGGGTGTGGAGCTGCATCGCCCCTGTGCCCACAGCCCCTGAGGCCCGTTTCTTCCATCTGCCTCTTCTTCCTTCCCCTCAGTGTCTGTCCTTCTCCCACTAGACTCCACGGTCCTGGGTGATCTTGGCAGTCCCCTTTATACGTTGCAGCCCCTCGTCCAGCTGTATGTCTGGACAGATGAGTGCGGCCACCCTGTATTGGCCCTGCTCCGGCTTCCCACAGCCTCTGAGCCACCAGCTTTAGCCCCTCCGCAAGGCTCCTGGGGGTCCCCAGCTGCAGCCCCACCGCAAAGGCTCTGGGGTCCCCAGCTGCAGCCCCACCGCAAGGCTCTGGGGTCCCCAGCTGCAGCCCCACCGCAAGGCTCTGGGGGTCCCCCAGCTGCAGCCCCACCGCAAGGCTCTGGGGGTCCCCCAGCTGCAGCCCCCACCGCAAGGCTCTGGGGGTCCCTCAGCTGCAGCCCCACTGCAAGGCTCTGGGGGTCCCTCAGCTGCAGCCCCACCGCAAGGCTCTGGGGGTCCCCCAGCTGCAGCCCCTCCACGAGGCCTCTGGGGGTCCCCCAGCTGCAGCCCCACAGCACAGGCTCCCCAGCAGTACCGGAGTCCACTTTTTCTCCAAAACCTCCATTCCCTGAGGCAGCTGGGTTGAGGGGGATCCCAGCCTCAACTGGACAGGGATTAGGGGACAGGGAGGTGGGGTAGTGTGGTCACCCATAAAACCATGGAACCAGGTTGGCAGCATCTGTGCTCTGATTTCCACGGGGCAGGACTCCTGGGGGCTGCAGCCCTCCTGCCCCATCTGGGTTAGCCTGGACACTGACCGCAGGCTCGGAGGCCGGTGCCTGGGGGAGGTGGTGAGTGGGTGAGAGCGTGATGGGTGAGCGGGGTGACGGGGTGAGCGGGGTGATGGGTGAGCGGGGTGATGGGGTGAGCGGGGTGACGGGGTGATGGGTGAGCGGGGTGATGGGTGATGGGTGATGGGTGAGCGGGGTGATGGGTGAGCGGGGTGACGGGTGATGGGTGAGGGGTGATGGGTGAGCGGGGTGATGGGTGAGCGGGGTGACGGGTGACAGGTGAGCGGGTGATGGGTGAGCGGGGTGACGGGTGATGGGTGAGCGGGGGGTGATGGGTGAGCTGGGTGACGGGTGATGGGTGAGGGGTGAGCGGGGTGATGGGTGAGTGGTGGTGACGGGTGATGGGGTGAGCGGGGTGATGGGTGAGCGGGGTGACGGGTGAGGTGGGGGGGCGAGTCTGCCCCGGACCCCGCTTCCAGCCGGCCGATCTCACTGTGTGCTTCTTCCAGGCCCCGCAGGCAGCATGAGTCACGGCTGGGGTGTCCCTCTGCTCCTGCTGACCATCCAGGCTGGTGAGTGGCGCCGGGCGGCTGGCTGGACGGGGCGGGATGGCTGGCAAGTGTCTCTGGGTCAGCTGGAGGGTATTAGCTCGGGGTCTGTCTGCCCCTTGAGGCCATACCTGAGGTGGCAGCACTCCCTGAATGGATTCTATCCACTAGGTAGTGCCTCTAGGAAAGGCGAGACACGGGGCCCACGGGCACACGGGGGACTCAAGAGTCCCAGCCACAGGCTTGCTCTTCATGTGTCTGGTGGGCAGGAACCTAACGGGAGCAACAAGACAGGCCGCTCAGCGGCTCCTGCACAAGGCCCTGCCAGCATCAGGTTTTCCTTCCTACTGGCCTTCAGCTTGTCCCCACAGGCGCATCTTCCACTGGGCATGATGCGTCCCTGAGAACTGTGCAGACGGCCCCGAGGCCATAGCCAGGGCTGAGAGTGGATGTCCATTCGCAGTGTCCACCTGGGAGGTCCATCCACCACGTCCTCCTGGGCTATCTGCAATGTCCTCCTGGGAGGTCCATCCACCACGTCCTCCTGGGCTATCTGCAATGTCCACCTAGGAGGTCCATCCGCCACATCCTCCTGGGCTATCTGCAGTGTCCACCTAGGCGGTCCATCCACCACGTCCTCCTGGGCTGTACATATGCAGTGTCCACCTGGGAGGCCCATCCACCACGTCCTCCTGGGATGTACATCTGCAGTGTCCACCTGAGGGTCCATCCACAGTGTCCGCACAGGAGCAGAGGGGACTCCTCAGTGGGCCTTATCCCGCTGCACCGTGGCGGCCCAGAATGGGCAGAGTTGCTTCCAGGCCGAGGGTCCGCAGCTCTCCTGGGCAGCCCCGACCCCCATGGTCTCTGCAGGCCTCTTGCCTCACGTCCAGCTTCTGACCTAGAGGGAGGCCCAGGGAGGAGCAACTGCACCCCTCAGGGCTTCCTTAGCCAAAGAACAATAGGGAAAAGCCATTAAAAATGAATCCTCTTAAAAAGGGGAACAAGCTTCTGGTAAACTACATGTATGGGGGAGGGCACCGAATCGGCATCAGCCCTCGCTGTCACAAAACAAAACAGAAACCCCTTTAGTGCATTGTCTCAAACATAGACCACAGCGTGGACTCTAATTACACCCCTGTTTTTTTTTTTTTGGGTTGGGTTACACCGGCGATGCTCAGGGGTTACTCATGGAAATTGCACCCTTATTTTTATTTATTTATTTATTTATTTTGCTTTTTTGGGTCACACCCGGCAATGCTCAGGGTTTCTCCTGGCTCTGCACTCAGGAACCACTCCTGGCGGTGCTCGGGGACCATATGGGATGCCAGGGATCAAACCCAGGCTGGCATGGGCCGACCGCGTGCAAGGCAAACGCCCTACCCGCTGGGCTATCGCTCCGCCCCAAATTGCACCCCTATTCTTAAAGTAATGATCAGGGTGCCCAGATATTAAGCCCCCTACCTAGCTAGAGACCAAATTATTTAAAATAATGATCTAAAATGGGGTATTTTTTTCTGGCTGTCTCTCAGTCACACTCCTCTAAAATAGGGGTATTTTTTAAAGGGCATTAAACCTTCCACCTAGTCAAATCAGTTAAAGTAATAATTTTGGGTGTACGGGCATGAAACCTTCCACCTAGAAAAGGTATAAGGGACTTGCCGTGCCTGTGGCTAACCAGGTTCAGTTCCCAGCACCAAGCGTGATCCCTGAGCACAGAGCCAGGGAGAAAGCCTGAGCACTGCTGGTGTGGCCTACTTGTCACGTGTCCCTTGTCTTCCCGTTGTTCATGGATTTGTTCAAGCAGGCACTAGTAACGTCTCATTTTTTGGGAATGAGGTCCATTATTGTTACTGTTTTTGGCATATCGAATACATCATGGGTCGCTTGCCAGGCTCTGCCATGGCTCTGGGTTTATCCCAGGGGGCCCAGAGGCTTACTAAGAAACAAAATCCCTCTTGAGGACTGTGTGTGGTTCAGGCACCTCCCACCTGAGCATTAAGTCTTGGGGGCAGCCGAGTCCAGCCAAGGACATCTCCACATCAGGGCTCTGGCTGTTCCCTGGGGTGGGCTCACCTTGTCCCTGGGGCTTAGGGTGCCATTCTGAGAGGAAGCTGATCAGGTAGGCTGTGGCTGGTGCCAGGCGGGGGGAATGGGGCAGGGTCCCGGAGGACACAGGGTTGGGACAGGTGTGAATTCTGCTTCCTGTTTGCAGTGCCCTGTGTCCTTGGCAGTCTTCAAATCCAGGACAAGGATGATCCAGGTATAATGATCCCCTGGGACTCTCCTATCCATCCTGGCCCTCACGGTCCAACCCCGGCCAGCCCCCCACCAGCCTTTGTCTCTCCTGGCCCTCCAGCCTGGGAATGCCCCAACCTTGCCTGCTACACGGATTACCTCCAGACGGTCACATGCCTCGTGGAAATGGGGCTTTTCCACCCAGACATGCTCACCCTCACCTGGTAAGTGGCTGCACCCGCTTGCTCTGGAAATGATCCCCAGGGAGACCCGAAGGCTGTGGAGGGTCAGCCTGAGTGCAAGACTCGAGGGTGAGGATGGTAGTAGGTTCCTGAGTCCCTCAGCACTTGCACCTGATGTCTTTGGCCTCACAGAGGACCCTGGGGGTCGCTGCTGTCACATGACCAGCCAGGTTTATGGAACCACTGTAAGGCAACTCTGTCCTCCATAACCCCCACTCACCCCACCACCAGTCCAGGACCTGACTGTGGTTCTGAGACCCCAGAGTGCAGAGACCCCCCCACCTGTGTTGGACCCCTGAGCCAGCAACCTGCATAGAACAATCATTTCTGGGCTCACTTAATCCTTCTCGCTCACCAGTGAGGACATTTAGCCAAATCTCACAACCAGTTGGGTGAGTTGGGATTCAAGTCTGTCCCAGGGTCCATAGGATCCTATTAGCCCATGTTGTTGAGTAAAAACTCATTGCACTCTTGGTAGGGAATGAGAAGGCTGCCTTTACTCTAGACCATCCCACTGAGTGGATGACCATTGCATGGAGGCTTGCAGGAAGGGAGAGAGATGAAACTCAGAGATGGAATTCTGGTCTGACCACAGGAACACTGGAGACTTACAGCCAAGGAGCCTGGCAGGTCTGATGGAAGGAGACTTATTCATCCATCATCCATCTGTCAGGGTGGGAGCACCCCTTGCCAAGTGCACTGATCTCATCAGATGTCAAGGGTGGATGGAGGAAGAGGATGACAGGTTCAGGATAAATTCACAGTGTTCTTGGTAGAATTAGATGGTTCTGAGATAAGCAAAGAAGCCCCAAAAGCCAGGATTAGACAAGGGGATAGTTTAGAGGACCTGGAGTAGTTTGTCAGGAAGTCAGGCTTTTTGTTACGATTATAAAAGCCAGGGCCTTCCACTGTCATCACCGTTTCAACAGTTCTTCCGTCTACCCATCCATCCGTCTGTCCAGCTCCATCCACCCATCCATCCATCCATCCATCCATCCATCCGTTCATCCATCTATCCATCCATCCATTCATCTATGCATCCATCCTTCTATCCATGCATCTGTCCATCCACCCATCTGTCCATCTATCTATCTGTAAATCCATTCATCTATTTATTTATCCATCTATCCACCCCTTCATCTATCTATTCATTCATCCATGGTAATTAATCATTCTTTGGTTCATTCATCCATCCATCCATCCATCCATCTTTCATCCATCTATCCATCCTTTCATCCACCCATCCATCCATTCGTCCATCTATCCATCCATCCATCCATTAATTCATCTATACATCCATCTGTCCATTCATTTATCCATCATCCATCCACCTGTCCATCCATCCGTCTATCCATTCATCTATTCATCCATCAACCCATTCATTTATCTATTCATCCATTCATGGTGATTAACCATCCATTGGTTCATCCATCCATCATCCATCAATCCATTTGTCTGTCATCCATCCATCCATCCATACATCCATTCATCTATTCATCCATCTGTCCATCCATCCATCATCCATCCATCCATCTGCCTATCCATCCATCAATCCATTCATTTATTCATCCATCCATGGTAATTAATCATCCATCGGTTCATCCATCCATCCACCCATCATCCATTCTTCCATCCATTCTTCCATCCATTCATCCATCCATCCACCCATTCATCATCCATCCATCCACCCATCCATCCATGTATCCATCCATCCATCCATCTGTCCATCCATCCATCTATACATCCATCGTCCCATTCATTTATCTATTGATCCATCCATGATTAGTCATCCATTGGTTCATCCATCCATCCATCATTCATCCATTCATCTAATATCTATTCATCCATTGATCCATCAATCTGTCCATCCATTACTCTATCCATCCATCCACCCACCCTTTCATCTATCTATTCATCCATCCATGTTAATTGATCATCCATTGGTACATCCATAAATTCATCTATCCATCCATCCATCCATCACTGTTCATCCATGCAATAATTCATCTATCCACTCAGTTATTCAAAATTCAAGTGTTCCATTACCACAGAAGTCAAGGTGCCATGAGCAAGCCCATACCAAGACTCCTGATGTCCCGGTGACACCATGAACTGCTGTAGAAGTGTACAAGAGGCAGATAATCATGTGTGTTGCCCACAGGCTGCTTTCTGGTCTCAGTGAGATTCTTGAAGCACACGGGAAAGGTCCCTCTGAGCTCGTATCCACCTGAAGTGAGCGATGGCCTGAGTAGGAAGTTGGTGGGACCTGGAGAAGCAGTGAGGTCCTGGGAGCCTGCAGGAGAGGAAGCAGCCATGGCAGGAGACTGAGGGGCCGGACTGCATTGTCTAGCTGGGAGGTAGCCATGGGGGGCTGGATTTTAGGTAAAAAATGTGACCAGGAATGTCTCAGAATTGTGCTCACCCACAATGGGCCTTGAGGGTGACATTTTCTGAGCTTGAAGATACAAGAAAAGGCCAGTAGACCCCTGTTAATACTTACAAAATCCATTATTCCTGCCCAGTGGGACTTAAGAAGAGAGAAGAGGGGCCAGAGCGATAGCACATGGGGAGCGCATTGACCTTATGGCTGACTGGGGTTTGATTCCTGGCATCCCATCTGGTCCCCCAAGCATCACCGGGAGTAATTCCTGAGTGCAGAGTCAGGAGTAACCCCTGAGCATCACTGAGTGGGATCCAAAAAAGCAAAAAAAAAAAAAAAGAGGAGAGGAGAGCAGAGCAGAGCAGAGCAGGCAGTCTGACCAGCCCAGGCTGGCATCTCTGAATCGCCCAGAGCAGGGCATGATGTCCTTCTGGCTCTTGGTCCCTAGAGGGGGCAGAAGCAGGTGTGGACATAAGGGTTGTGGCCCTGTAGAGGGAAGTGACAGTGTGTCAGGGACTGAGACTCCGTGTGGGCACAGACCCGCTTTTCCAAAGCTGGGGCCTCCGTGGAGGTATGTCAGTGGATCCGGAGGGACACTCCAAGGGTGGGCTGGCCAGTGACCCCCCAGCCCCACTCCCACCCCTCCCAGCCCGTGGTCTGTCTCCCGGGCCTGCTGACTGTCTTCTGCTCTGTGTTGAAGGGAAGACCCGTATGAAGAGCTGGAGGACGTAGCCACGACCTGCAACCTTCAGGGGTGCCCACAATGCCACACATGTCCAGTACATGTGCTGCATGGATGTGTCCCACTTCATGGCTGACGACATCTTCAGCGTCAACATGACGGACCCAGGGGCACACATGAGTGTGGCAGCTTCTTGCTGGCTCAGAGCAGTGAGTCCCGGGACCGGGCGCCAGCTCTCCAGCTGGACCTCGGGGGTGTGGAGCGCGGGGGTGGTTCTGAGCCAGGGTTCTGCCTCTGTGTGCCTTGGACAGGTGCGTACTGGAATTCTGTCTCACTGTGAGCAGGTGGAGCTTCTGATCCCCAGAGAGGCCTTTCTCTCTCTGCACCCACAGTTCAGCTCAGGGTACCCTGCTTGCAGGTTCCCAGGGCACCTGCACTGCTGGTGGGGGGCAGGTCTGTGGGTCCAGAATCTGCTACCAGGCTGCTCTGGACAGCACCTTACTCCATCTTTTTGCCTTTTCCCTTCAAGTCCAGCCGTCGCCCCCTTTGAACGTGACCGTGACCTTCTCTGGCAGCTACAACGTGTCCTGGAGCTGCACCTACGACTCAGCGCCCCACCCGGCCCAGCTCAGGAACAAGCTGCAGTTTGAGCTACTCTACAGCACCCTGGGGGCCCCTGGGGTAGGCACTCAAGACTTGCGGCGCGGGGAAGGAGCAACTGTGCGCGTGTGTGTGTGTGTGTGTGTGTGTGTGTGTGTGTGTGTGTGTGGTGTCTCGGTCAGGGTGGATGCGGGGAAGGAGCAGCCGTGTGTGTGGGGGGACTCGGTCAGGATGGATGCGGGGGACCCGTCTCCCCTTTTCTGTTGGGCCTGGAACCCCTTGTCCCCCTTTGCCAGCCCTGTGAACCCCTCAGCGTCGTGCTGAGGCGGGGGGGGGCCCCTCTCCAGTCCCCGTGAGGCCCCCAATGGTGTGCCGAGGCAGGGGCCCCTCTCCAGTCCAGGACAGCTCCAGGGAGCACGTCCAAAACTGGGGTGATCTGCAGACTGACCGCTGTTCAGAGGGGCCTGGGCGGATGTTCTAGAAACATCCAGAAGCAAGCGAGGGCAGCAAGGAGAGTGCCTTTGTCAGCATGCAGGTGCATTCCAGAAGGTTCCGCCACAGAGAAGGGGACACCCCCCAGGGCTTAGAGTGGTCCCCATTTCCTCAGGGCTCCCAGAACTGCTCTGGGTCTGAAGGTGCCCATCCACGATTCCTGGGGGGACAGGGCAGGGTGGGCAGGGCTCCTGTGCTAGTGATGGGGAGCAGCGGGGGCAATGAGCAGTGGGGTCTCACCTGGAGCCTCGCGGCCCCGTAGCAGGGTCCCAGGAGGAAGCTGGTGTCTGTGAACACAAGGAGCATCTCCCTGCTGCCCCTGGAGTTCCGCCCAGGCTCCAGCTACGAGCTGCGGGTGCGAGCAGGGCTGCTGTCCAGCTCCAACTTTGCCGGGACGTGGAGCCAGTGGAGCACGCCGGTCACCTT
Organism: Cryptotis parvus; assembly: GCA_021461705.1. NCBI lineage: Eukaryota > Metazoa > Chordata > Mammalia > Eulipotyphla > Soricidae > Cryptotis > Cryptotis parvus. The sequence continues at coordinate 48,535 of JAJIBD010020943.1, forward strand.
CCACACGCCGCCCGCAGGTGGGCATGGCAGGGTGGGGAGGGTCCCCCATGGGGGCCAACAGGCCTGGCCCTGTGTCCTGCCCGTGCTGCTTGCCTCTCTCCGGAGGTGGGGCTACTGCCCCAGTTGCAGATGAGACAGAGGCCAGAGGGGTGAAGGCGTGCCCTGCCAGGGGTGGCCTGGGGCGGGGTCAGGGGGCACGACTGTAAGCCCAGATCTCTCTCCGTCGCAGCTGGGAGTCCCCTCCTCCCTCACGCTGGTCCCCTTCCCGTGTCTGCACCCACAGGCCTGCAGGGGACAAATCTTTGGCCGTTTCTACTGCTGCTGGCTCCGTCCATAGTCCTGCTCTTATGCCTGAAGTTCCACCAGCCTTGGAGGTAAGGCCAGGGAGGGTCTGGGAGGGGTTTGCAAAGCTCTGGCTGGGAGCACACATCTGCCATCAGGTCATGGTTGGGATGAGGGTGACAGTCCCACAAGGCGCCTTTAGCCCTCACAGGGCCCGAGGTATAGCATAGAACCGTACCTAATACACAGGGAAACTGAGGCACCTCCAGACGGCAGGGCCTGAAAGATGCCGTGGAGTCGGTGCCTCTTGCTCACTCCTGGGCCTCTGGATTCTGTTTCTGTCCTTCAGGGCATGAGGGGCCCCAAGGTGAGGGGGCAGCTCCCCTTTGCTTCAACCAAAGGGTTTGTCTGGGGCTGCAGCTGAGGGGCCCGGTGTCAGGAGCCTGGTGGGGCGGTGGGTACATTTAGTGCATTTCTATCCAGACCCCAGATGAGACCAAGTGAGGGGGTCTCACACTGTCGGGTGGGTGTGCAGGGACCCCCATAGCCCTGTGCAGTGACTGAGTGAGGGGGTCTCACCGTCGGGCGTGGTGTGCCCGGGACCCCCCATACCCCTGCGGAATGGCTCTCGGTCACTGCCCATAAACAGGAACTCAGGGTTCAGAGGCAGCCTAGCCCGAACTCTGGCCCCCGAGTCGGCAGGGCTAGGAGAGGGGACTTCTGGGGTGTCCTGCGAGACTGGTGCGTGCTCACGGCTCACCCTCTCCCCAGGAGGCTGTGGTGGAAGGTGTGTGGCCCCGTGCCCAGCCCCGAGTGGTTCTTCCAGACCCTGTAACTGGGCCACGGCGGGAGACTCTCAAGGTGGGTGTTTCCCCGTGAGTGACGCAGCCCCGCGCCTCCTCCGTGGCTGAGCCACAGGTCCTCCGCCGCCCGCGCCCTCCTCCGTGGCTGAGCCACAGGTCCCCGCGCCCCTCGCCCCTCCTCCGTGGCTGAGCCACAGGTCCCCGCGCCGCCCCTCGCCCTCCTCCGTGGCTGAGCCACAGGTCCCCGCGCCGCCTCCCTCGCGCCCTCCTCCGTGGCTGAGCCACAGGTACCCCGCGCCGCCCCCTGCGCCCTCCTCCGTGGCTGAGCCACAGGTCCCCGTGCTCGCCCCGCGCCCTCCTCCGTGGCTGAGCCACAGGTACCCGCGCTGCCCCCGCGCCCTCCTCCGTGGCTGAGCCACAGGTCCCCGTGCTCGGGGTCTGCAGAGCAAGGAGAGTGGGGGGTTCTATGAGAACCTCTGGAAATCCTGCACTTCCCGGCTGGGGGCCCTGCTGCTCCTGGCCCTCCCTTAGAGGCCTTGATGTGAGGCAAACAAACCCCCTTCACAGGCACCCCATACCCTACCCACCCACGCCCACAGGTGCTCGGGTGCCCATTTCCTGGGTGAGAGGATGTGGTGAGGGAGGGAGCACCTGCTCCCCTGTACCCCAAAAACATGCCCCTCCCGGCTGCAGCCAGGAGGCGCCTGGGCTGGGCGGCTTGTCCCCACTGGAGACCCTGAGTGTGACCAGGAGGGGACCGTGGACTCCCCAGGCCCCTCCGTCAGCTCAAGCTGCTCCCTCCGTGCCGCTGTCCCTGCACCCATCCCCTCAGCCTGGGGAGTCAGAGGCCCAGAGGTGGGGTGGGGACAGAGCTGGGCCATTGCCTGAGGCCACAGGGATTGGGTCCCAGCTCAGTGACAGAGGGAGGGAGGGGAGCGACGTCCCAGGCCTGGGGCTTCCTGCAGCCAGAGATTTCCAGGTGCTGTTGGGGCTAGTGGATGAAGTGACCCCCAGTGGCAATGGCTTCAGGGCCAGGGTACAGGGTTTACGGCCTGAGCACTGGGTTCTCCCTGGCACCACGAGTCCCTGAGCACCTCCAGGAGTCGGAGAAAGAGAAAGAAAAGAAAGATGGAGGAAGGAAGGAGGGAAAGGGAAGCAGAAGCTAGCGTAGGGGGTTAAGGTGCCTTGTGTGCGCCAAACCCCAAGCTCCTCCAGCAGTGATCCCTGAAGACAGAGCCAAGTAGAAGCCCTGAGCCCTTTGGGGTGTGGTGTCCCTCAAACACACAGAAGAGGGACCGTCTGGGGGCTTCCAATGGCCCCTGCTGCCTCTCCTCCCTCTGTTGACGGAGGTTTATCTCGGTCAGCCAGAGGTCTGCCTCCACCCCGTCATGCCTGGGTCCCCCTCTGACCCCCTCTCCTCTTCCCTCTCCCAGAAATGGGTGGGCTCACCCTTCACTGCCTCCAGCCTGGAGCTGGGACCCTGGAGCCAAGGGCCACCCTCGTCCCTGAAGTCCTACAGCGGCTGCCTGCGCCCCAGGGGCCACCAAAGGCACAGACCCCTCCCTGCTGCCCGCAGAGCTGGAGCTGGACACGCCACCCAAGCTGGAGTCCTGGGGAGCAGCTGCTGCCCCTGATGGCAGCCCAGCCTACAGCCCCGAGGGGACCGACCCTACGGTCTGGTGTCCATAGACACGGTGACCGTGATGGACGCTGAGGGGCCTTGGGCCTGCTCCTGTGCAGAAGACGGCTACCCCGCACTCAACCTGGACCACCTGGACATGGCCCCTGAGAAGCGGCTCCTGGGTACAGGCGCCACAGGGCTGGCCTGTGACTGTGTCTCAGACGAGGCCCCAGCCAAGCCTGGGGACCCCCTGGGCAGCCTCCTGGCCGGCTGAAGGTGCCCCTGCAGGATGAGGCAGGCTGGGCCCCTGGGGCCACTCTGGAGTAGCCGGGAGTCCCCGGGGCCCAGTGACAGTGAGTCGGGCTCGCCGCCAGCTGGCCTGGACATGGACACATTCGACAGCGGCTCGCGGCTCCGACTGTGGCAGCCCCCGTGGATGAACCCAGTGGCGAAGGGCCCCCCCGCAGCTACCTCCGCCAGTGGGTGTTCCTGGACCCTGCAACCAGCAAGTGAGGGCGCTGCCCTGGCCAGGGTCAAGGTGGCAGCTACCAGCTGAGCCTATGGCCTGGCGCCCAGGGCCCGGTGCCCACTGTGGGGCCCAGACCACCCGAACTCCCCACTTGTGGTATGGGCCAGGGGTCCTGGGTGTGAGGCGGCTCACCATGCTGCAGGCTCAGTAGCCCCCACCATCTTTTGTCCATGGGGTTGGACTGCGCGGAGCCCCTTCAAGGGAAGATCGGGGGTCCCAAAGCACAGTGGTACTCCAGGGCCAGCAGCTCCCGTAAGCCCTTCCTGGACAGGGCGTGGCTGGCCTGGCTCAGGACAGGCGCTCTGGGACACTCCGTGAGTGCAGCCCAGAGAGACCACAATAAAGTTGCCTTCCTCTGTGGAGCCAGGAGTGACACCAGTGCTGGGGGGCCCGCCACAGCCCCACTGAGGGAGCCGCTGGGGTGCAGGGACCAAGGTGTGCGCAGCCCACAGAGTATGGAGCTCACAGTCCCGCACGCAGCTGAAAGAAAACACCTGCCTGAAGGTGCCTGCCTTTAGAGTGGCACTTTCAGATCTGCCCGTGGGGGCAGGAAGGTGGCGGGGCCAAACAGGGCACGAGGGAACCCACCCAGCGGCAGGGCTGGGCCAGGATCTGCGGGGGGCGCCGGTCAGAACCCGAGGCAGCAGGGGTGGGTCCTGCCTTTCTGGGGGTGTGAGGCCAGGGAGGCCCCGGCTGGAAGGTTCTAGAACACTGTCCCAGTGGAGGTGGAGTGGGGCTGTCACCTGGGAGCAAGGTGTGTAGCCCGTGTGAAACCGCAACTCCCGCTATGCACGTGTGTGCTGCCCCCCCAGCGTGTGTGGTTTTCACACCCCCAGGTTGCAGAAGGTCTAGGAAGCAGCTCGAGCTCCTGGAGGCTGCCGGCGCAGAGCAGAGCTGGCGGGAGCTGGCCGGGCTGCTGGGACCCTCCCACACAACTTTGGAGGGAACATGGGTGCTGACGGGCCGAGGACTGGCCCCAGGGAGGCAGGTTGCAGGGAAGGGGGCGCCAGCTGGGTGCAGGGCTTGGGCGGTAGGGGTGGTGCAGGAAGGAGAGCAGAAGAAAAGGTGGACTGGAGGGGTCAGACACGCTCAGGGCTGCAGAGCAACCCGCTGGTTTCCTACTTTCTCTGTCCCCACTCAGCAAAGCTGATAAATAGTTTGTTGGTTCGTCCCTGCCCTCACTCCCCCAGCCCACGCCGGGACACAGACGTGAGCAGATACCGTCCACTCTAGGTGTCAGGAGGGGCAAGGGATCTACCCACTCTCGGGCAGGGCTGCGGGGCGGGAGCCTGGGGGTCAGGAGGGGCAGGGGGTGGGTCTTCAAGGACAAAGGGGTGACTTGGAGTGTTGTTTGTGATTGATGTTGGGCACAAAGGGCACAGTCTGGAGACGTGAGCAAGCCTGGAGCACTGGAGTACGACTTAGCACTGGGGTATGACCTAGCACTGAGCACTGGGGTATGATCCAGCACTGAGCACTGTGGTATGCCTTAGTCCTAAGCACTGGTGTCCTAGCACACGCAGTGACATTATCACTGAGTACTGGACTACTGGACACCGAGATCCTGGACCACCGAGATACTGGACTACTGGACACCAAGATCCTGGTCAGTGTCCCCAAAGGACACAGCCCTGATTTGTCCAGCTGCTGCAGGTGGTCCCGTGCACGGTGCTGCCGTGGTTGGTGGGCTTCAGGGAAGCTCAGCACAGTGTTTTCTCCGCAACAGAGACGAGGGGGCTCACACTCTGCTGGCCTGGCTGCCATGGCTCTGGCTGTGGGCAGGGAGCCCCCCTGCTTTAGGGGCCCACCGTGGCCTGGAGCCCGACTGTCCCCTACAGCAGGGCCTGCCCTCCCGGGCACATCTGTCCTGCCCTTGGGCCCAGGGCAGGCAGCCCATTCCCTGGAGTAAGGCGGGGTGGGGGGTGGGGGGGACCAGCTCTGCCATGGCTCTGCCTCTGTCCCTGAGGTGCCCAGGGGGACGGGATGGACACCTCGCCCGAGTCTCACATGATGACTGATGACAGCATCCGTAACCACGGGGTGCTGAAGTCTGGACTCCCCTGCTCTTCTCTACAGAGAATTCCCGGATGTTCCATCCGCAGTTTTGCCATTGGCCAGGATTTTGAGACCCTGAAAGAATGGTGCAAATGCCCCCCATGCTGTCTGGGGGTCCCAGACCTACTCAGGAAGAGGGAGGGTGAGCATCAGACTCCAGACAGCGAAATTCCCAGCTCCCGCCTTTCTTCTCTGCAGATGTTTCTTATTCACAACCACAGTGCCCCACAATCCGGTCTCATTTCTCCCAGACTGCACATGCTGAGCAATAAAAGATCTGTTGCACTGCCCAACCCACTCAGCATAGAGACCCCAACTGTGTTCTCATAGAGTGTCTTGGATCAGTACATGATCCCACTGAATGAATGAAGGAAGGGATGAACGGACGAAGGAAGGAACGGATGCTGGGGCGGCGGATGGTGGCTACGGGCAGAGGGTGGAGCCGGTTCTGAGCCCAGCAAGCACCGCCTGCTAGTACTGGAAACTCCAGAATGAAAGTTGAAACTCAGACGCACAGACGAAGCTGGGCCCCTGCAGGAAACCAGTTACTCCATCTCTCACTCGGGGAGTTCCCACCTCTAGGAACAGCTTTAAAAGGGGAGGGAGGAGGTGCGGGGGCCCAGGGCTTCTGTTGGTTTCATTAGCTTTGGGACCACTCCAGGGGCTACTCGAGGTGCCGGGTGGGGGGGCATATGGAGACCCAGGGTTGAATGGGCTGACCGTGCTCAAGACCCAAAGCCTGTGTGTTGTGGCCCCGAGGCCCAGGGGGTCATTCTGAGCATGGCCCCCAAAGGCTGCATGGACAATCCCCACCCACCAATCAGCCCCAGAGCACCAAACAAAAGTAAACGGACTGGCGGTTGTCAGGAAGAAACTAATGAGTTCTATGATTTGGGGTTCTCCAGCACCATGCTGGCGCCCTAGCCCAGACCAGGGCCCTCTCCTGCCAGTGGGCGCCATGCTGTGCCAGGGGGCCAGAAGCCAGCCCACTGGGAAATGGGTCTGTGGCTCAGACAGGCGAAGTCTTGGCTATGGGGAGGCCAGAGCTCACTGGGTGGGTGGGGCGGGTGGCACTACCAGGGAAGCCTGAGGCTGCCAGAGCTTGGAAACTTTATGTTCACGGACAAGTCACTGCCTGAGGACCTTCACTGGTCTTAGTCCGGAGTGAGGCCCCACTGGGGCCCAGCAGAAAATCATGCGGTCGGGTGGATGCTGCCACCTGCTGGGCATCACTGGAACTGGCTGGTGGCAGCCCAGTAGCGCATGCTGGGGGACCCCTTCAGGACAGCCAGAGACCCCTGCAGTGGGAATGTGGTGACGAGGTTCTGGGTGGACCAGCAACTCCTATACTTCATTTGGGGAGAGGACTGCTCTGCCACCTGCACCAGGATTTGGCTGAAAGGGCACACAGCTGGGTAGGATGGGCAGCATGAGCTGGGGAGGGTGGGCATGAACGGGAAATGGGCTGGGGAGGGTGGGCACGGAACGGGCCATGGGCTGGGGAGGGTGGGTGCGGAACGGGCCATGGGCTGGGAGGGTGGGTGCGGAACGGGCCATGGGCTGGGGAGGGTGGGTGCGGAACGGCCATGGGCTGGGGAGGGTGGGTGCGGAACGGGCCATGGGCTGGGGAGGGTGGGTGCGGAACGGGCCATGGGCTGGGGAGGGTGGGTGCGGAACGGGCCATGGGCTGGGGAGGGTGGGTGCGGAACGGGCCATGGGCTGGGGAGGGTGGGCATGGAACAGGACATGGGCTGGGGAGGGTGGGCACGGAACGGGCCATGGGCTGGGGAGGGTGGGCACGGAACGGGCCATGGGCTGGGGAGGGTGGGCGCGGAACGGGCCATGGGCTGGGGAGGGTGGGCATGGAACAACGGGCCATGGGCTGGGGAGGGTGGGCACGGAACGGGCCATGGGCTGGGTACGGTGGGCAATGAGCAGGCGGGTCATGTGCACTCGGGCCCCTCACGCACCTTAATATACACACCGACTCCAGACACACGCATGCACGCACGCACACTGCCACATATACAGGCCTCCACAAACACACACACACAAGCTCCACAGACACAGCCCTCTCCCCAGATACAGGCATGCTCAGACACACCCCCAACAGACCCCCATAGCACACACACAGACTCCCATAGATACACACAGGACCCCCACACAAAGACCCCAAAAGACACACACGGTTCCCCAGATGCACACAGGCCCCCAGACACACAAATACTCCCCAACATACACAGGCCCTACAGACACACACGCCCCACAGACACACACAGGTCCCACAGACACACACAGGCTCCCACAGGCACACAAAGGCCTGCACTGACACACACGGGCCCCACAGACACACTGAAAGTCACTCCCCAGTAGAGCTTAGAAACACAAAGTGGCCGACAGGTGGCACAGGGGCTAAGGCACCAGCTTTGCCCACGGTCCAACCTAGTTCATAGTCCAGTACCATGTACGGTCCCCAAGGACCACCAGGGAGATCCCAGTAGAGACAGAAACTGCGTTGGGTGTGGCCCCAAAACTGAAACAAGCAAGCAAAACCACACAACAATAAATGCATTTTACTTCACTTTAATTAAAAAAACAAAATAAATACATACCAGGCAATTTTCTTAATGAGCAAAAAGATTGAAATAAGAAAACCAACCCCCAATGCAGGCACCAGTTTCTGGGCAGAGGGTGGCGGCTGGGTGGACACCAGCTGACAAGAGGCCACAGGCTCCTCTCGTAGGGGGCCGGGGGCTCAGTCCCAGCCTCAGGGTCCCTTGTCTCCGCTGGCCCCAGGGACTGGAGCTCGCCTGGCCACGGCCACTTCTGGTCCTTGCTGGAGGCTGCCCAGTGGCTGTCCCCAACTGTGCCCACACCTGGGGGCCTCCCCAGTCCCAAGCCGATGCCAGAAGGCAGGACCCCTGCACTGCGGCCCCGGGCAGAACCTGGGACAGCACCGGAGTTGCCGGCAGTGGCACTACCACTCACAGGTGGACCCACTTGTTCCAGTTGATGTCGGCGGGAAAGACGCGCCCCAGGCGGAAGGTGCAGTCCAGGGTGGGCTCAGAGGAACACCAGCGGGTCCCCGCCAGGCCCGGGCGGCCCCTCGGCCTCCGCGAAGACGGGTGTGGAGAAGAGCGAGGTGGCCGCGGGCCTTCTCAGGAAGCGCCTCTTAATGCAGCCCAGGGACTCCAGGCCCTGCGGACAGACACGGTCAGTGGCCCCCTGCTCTGACCTGGGGGCTGCTCCCGAGTGACAGGGCCAGGCCAGGACACAACAGTGGGGTGGGAGATGGGGCAACTTCAGGGGTCACGCGCTTCAGCCCAGGCCCGGCCCTGCTGTGGAGGAGCCAAGGCCCAGCCGACGGGTGCAGGCACAGGTGATCCCTCTGGCCCCGCTGGCCCAGGGCCTGGCTGCCCCTCAGGCTGGTTTGGGGTATCAGAGACAGACCCCGGAGTGCTGGGCCTGGGCCGTGGCAGGCAGGAGGTAGGACAGGAGCAACGCTGGTGCCCGGTGGCAGGGCCCAGCGCACCTGCAGCAGCTCACGCACGGCCACAGGCTGCAGGACGCCCGGTAGTGCTGCAGGAGGCCGCTCTCGGGGACGCCGGGTCTGGCCATGACGTGGTACAGCACCGCTCCAGCATGCCCTTGCACACGGCTGTGTTCAGGTGCCCGTCCACGGTGCGCCACGGGCGGCTGAGGAAGCACACGCGTGCCAGGTCCCTGTGGGCAGACAGGCAGGGGCACTCAGGGGCGCTGGACACTGCTGGGCACCCCGCCCAGGTTCCTCCACTGCCCCCACACACATCTGGGTGGGGAGATGCCACTCTGCACTGCAGCGAGTGTGAGGGCACAGAGAGGGGCAGGACAGCGCGGCAGGCCCAGGGGCCCTCCCAGCAGGGCTCCGATGGCGCCGGCCCTGGCGTGCTCCTGGCTGACAGGCAGCCCAGTGCTCACGTGTCCAGGTCCCTGCGCTGACACCACAGTCTGGCTCCTCCTGGCCCCCTTCCCGTCCACCCCCGTTCCCCACTGACCTTTCCCGAGATGAATGGGGCAGGCTGCCGGTCCCAAGACTGTCTGTCAGACCTGAGGGCAGAGGAGAGGGGGTGAGGGTGAGAGCTACCACCCTCAAGCCCACTCCCAAACCCAGCACCAACACTGGACCGCCACAGCGCCGAGGTGGGGGCTTCTCCAGGGCCGCAGGGAGCCCTGCGCGGGCAGGAGACCCCTCTTCTGCTGTGCTTGGGCAGCAGGTCCGGTCTGACCCCCGCGCACCGCCAGGAGTGACCCCTGCACAAGGGCAGGAAGAGTGTCCACCCCCAGTACTGAGAGATGTGGCCCCCAACCCCAAAACAAGCGAGGAGCAGCCCTGCCCAGTGCAGGAAGGGCCCATGCTGGTGTGTGGCTGGTGCCAGCGAGACTCAGCACATGCGGCATTCCAGAACCTTCTCGGCACTGCCATGCCCCTGTCCCTCTGCAGAAGCACCAGGCACACGCGCGCTGCCCAGTGATAGGCTCCATACCTCTGGGATCTTCAGGGCCCCCCCAGAAGCCTCGGCCCGACAGCTCTGTTCCTCGTGGCCCGGGAGCTGGGAACCCCGACATGCTCTGGGCCGTCCCGCCCGGCGCCTGGGGGCAGCCCCTGTAGCCTCCGTGAGCTTCTCTGGAGCCCCGGGTGGGGCCAGTGCTGGGCTCTCTGTGTCCTCAGCTGCTTCAGGCTCGGGCCGGCCCAGTGCTCGTCCTGCAGTGCAGGCCTCTTGGCGGGGGCTCCTGGGGGCTGCCAGGGTCAGTGCTGGGCCCCCGCTTGGTGCCTGGGGAGGCCTGGGACCCAGAGTCAGAGGGCTCCTGGTGGCTGTCCGTGTTCTCCGGGTCCCTGAGCTGCACTGAGTGCAGGGAGCCAGGGCTTGGCGCAGGCCATGGCCACCAGGCGGGCAGTGTTGCCGCCCACCTCCAGTACTTGGTGCTGCTCCAGCAGGGCCTGAGAGAGCAGGGACACGCTATGAGCCAGACCCGGCCTGCCCCGCCCCACTGCCCTGAGCTGCCGCGCTTGGCTCACCTGCGTAGTCGGCCAAGGTCCGGTGCGAGCTCCCTCCACCTGCTGCAGGGCTGAGAATCGTCGGCTCAGCTCCCCCGGTCCACCCCGGTAGCCCGCGGGCGGTCACAGCGTCCAGGAGCTCCAGGGTGGCAGTCAGCATCCCGGGGCCAAAGCCGCCTCTCTGACAGGCGGTGCACGAAGCTCCTCCCGCTGCAGGCGCCCGCTGGGCACCAGGCTGGTGAACAAGGCAGGGAGGCAGGAGGTGCCCTCGGGGAGTGTGTCCAGGGGCGTGACTGTGGAGTGGACAACCAGGATGAGGCCCAAAGGTGGGGACAGGGCTGCGACACCTGGTCCTGTTCTCTTCAGGCACCCCTGCTCCCTGCGGCCCCCCAGACCCTGCTCCCTGCGGCCCCCCAGACCCTGCTCCCTGCGCCCCCGGACCCTGCTCCCTGCGGCCCCTGGACCCTGCTCCCTGCGGCCCCCCAGACCCTGCTCCTGCGCCCCCAGACCCTGCTCCTGCAGCCCCCTGCTCCCCCGGCCCCCCCAGACCCTGCTCCCTGCAGCCCCCTGCTCCCCTGCGGCCCCTGGACCCTGTCCTCCTTCTGAAGTTTTTTCCTGTCATCTGGGCTGCTGCTGCTGCTTCCTGTCAGGGGACTGAGCCCCCAATCTAGGGTGACCAGATGAGCCCGAGAAATTCCGTAACACAGCGGCTCCCAGAGGAGAGAGAGGTGGGGAGTGGACTGGGTGTGGGGATCCCCATCTCTGCCCCCTCAGGGAAGAAGTGGGGCTGCGGCTCTGGGAACTGGCAGATGGCAAACCCTGGACACAAAGGAACAACGGAACAAACGTGCTGAACACGCATCCCTGCGGCAGCCGCCCAAGGCGCACGAAGAGCTGCCCGGCTCAGAGGCAGGGCGGGAGCGGCTGTGCTGGCTGGCCCCGCCGGATGGCAGGTATAGAGCATGCGGGTCCCCGTGCCCCCTCCGCACTCACCGGGCAGACCGATCCGGGTGGACGCGGGCGTGTGGCGGGGCCGGAACTGGACCTGGCAGGAGTCGACGACGATGCTGTCGTTGGGGCTGAGGTTGCGGGCGCTGACGATGCGGGCGCGCAGTAGCCCCTTCAGCAGCAGGTAGTTGGTGTGAGAGGCCTGGCGCGCTTTCACCTCGATGGCCCGGCGCCGCGGCCCGAGCCTTCATCCACGCTCTTCCTCCTCATCCTCATCTTCGTCTAGGCCCCCATCCTTGCCCAGGCTGGAAGATGGCCAGGATGAGCCCGCAAGCCCACTGCAGCCCACCATGGACCCCTCAGCCTGCCACGGACTCCACGGCCCAACCACGAACCTCCCACCCGCGGGGAACCTGATTCTGTCGCTCTTTCCGCTTTGAGGCTTCCTGCCCGGTTCCCAGCCACGGGCTCCCGCACTCAGCTCCGCCCCCTCAGAAGCCTGTGCTCACGGCCTCGCCAGGCCCTGCCCCCTGCCCAGCCCCTCATCGGTCCCTGCAGGGGCGTGGGACTGCCCTGCACTCACCTCTTGATGACCTCGTTCTCCACCATGGTGCTGTCCACCACCACGATCTGCTCGGGGATCTTGACGCCCACCGACACGAGGCCGGCGAGAAAAGGGTCAGGACAGCCACGCGAGTGTCCCCAGGGCCGTCCAGCAAGAACGGCACCAGGTCAGCAGATGCAGTGCCGTCGGGGTCCTGGTCTTTGAAGGAGAAATGGTGCGGCTGGTCCGGCTTGGGCGCCGCCAGGACCCTGCGCAGGAACTGGAAGGCCTCGGAGCACACGGTGCTGGGGAAGCGCCACGTGAAGATGCTGCGGGAAGGCGGCCGTCAACTCGGAGCCTCTCCCGATGTGCGGGCAGTGCCCCAGGAGGGCACGTCGAGGGCAGAGGGCAGCAGGACCCTGCGGCTGCCCAGGCCACGGCTCAGGAGTGGGTCGGAAGGAGAGATGTGGGTTCTTCAGGGTGCTGGGCAGAGGGTGCAGAGTAACATGTGCGTGCGTGTCTGTGTGTGCGTGTCTATCTGTGTTGTGTGTGCATGTGTCTATGTGTGTGTCTGTGTGTCTGTGTATCTGTGTGCATTGTGCATATGTGGTGTATGTGTGTGTATCGTACGTCTGTTGTGCGTGTCTATGTGTATCTGTGTATATGCGTATACGTCCGCTCTGTGAGTGCATGTGTCTATGTGTGTGTCTATGTGTGCGTGTGTCTATGTAAGTGTGTCTATGTGTATGTGTACATCTGTGGTGTCTGTGTGTGTATATGTGTGTCTGTGTGTGCATACGTGTGTGCACACGTGTCTGTGTGCATGTCTGTATTTGTGTGTATACGTGTGTGTGCATGTATCTGTGTGTCTTGTGCATGTGTGTCTATCTGCGTGCATGCGTGTCTGCATGCGTGCATGTCTGTGTATGTTTAGGTGTGTGTGACTGCATGTATGTGTGCCTGTATGTGTGACTGTGGAGTGCATGTGTATCAGTGCACAATGAGGGCAGGGAGGGACACATGGACACAGGACGGGACTGTCGTGGGCACCACCAGGGAGGAGGCTGGTCCGGTGAGTGTCCTGGTGCCTGCCCAGTGTGAGGCTGTGGGAGCACCCTGGGCCAGGCCACACAGAGCCAGGCCGGTCTCCTTGGGGCACCAGAGAGTGAGAATGGGCCAGAAGCGGGCTGGGGCGGAGGGAGGAAGCCGGGAAGGACACTAGGACACACCAGCAGGAAGTAGGGGACAGAGTGACTGACCATAGGAGGGGAAGCCCTGCAGAGGAAATGCGGCCACCCGCCCCAACACTAGCACGCCCCAGCGAGTCCCAAGGAAGGACACTGACCGGAAGTAGGTTCTGCGACAGCTGGTAGGACATGGGCACAAAGGGCAGCGCGGTTCTTCTTGGGGCCCAGCGTGTGGTTGATGCGGCGCCGGTTGACCAGGCTGCGCTTCTGGCACTCCACGAAGGCGCGGACCAGTACCTGGTCCTTGTACTCACGGTACAGCCGGAAGGTCTGTGGGGAGCACGGCTGTGTGAGGTCCGGGGTCTCAGCCCACACGCTGGGCAGCCCCCGTGGCCCGGCACTTCTGGGTGACCGCCTGCACGGCAGCCCACACGCGTCTTGCGGGGCCTCCGCACGGCTGTGGCTTCCACTGCGGGCGCCTGAGAGTCACAGGAGCCAGTTCCCACGTCTCTGCCCCATCGGGTCCCCGGCCCTGCACTTGGGGTCAGGTGCTCTCAGAGCGCACCAGCAGGAGCACCCTGACATCCGGCACCCAACACTCGGGCCACAACCTGGAGTAAACCGTGGACTCATTGCAGCCTTGGTTTCCTGCGTCTCGAGTTCCGTGCTGGGGTGGAAGTAGGTAAAAAGTTCTGTGAGCCACCTCGGGTGACCGCACATTGTGTGGGGAGTGGACCCCCCCAGCCCTGCTGCTGGGGTGCGCAGGCACACGGGACATCTAGGCACCCACCTGGAGCGGCCGGCAGGACTTCATCTGGCTGTCTGAGAGGGCCAGCGTGCTCTGGACGAGGTTCTGCAGCACCAGGAAGTGAATGTCGTCCACACTGTGGGAGGGCCAGAGGGCTCATGAGGGTCCAGCCTCACCCCTCACTGCTGGGACCCCCACCATGCCCTCCTCACTCGCAGGTCGGTTCCCACTGCAAGCAACTCTCAGCCTGGCAGAACATGCCCACGTGAGATTAGCCACCAGGCCCAGATGAGTATTTACGCTTTTTTTCTTATCCAATCTGAGACAAGTTTTGTTTTTCCCTCCAGAGAAGGAGCTTCTGGCTCGACACTGCGCTTACGTGAAACTGCAACTCAGGGCAGGGCAACAGCCAAACTCCCGACAGACCCGATCAGGAGGCCAACGCCGAGGACCAAGGCGCCAACCCTTCCCAACCCCCAGAGGGCCGGGCTGGTGACCCTTGGGGGCAAGGCAGAGGCGGGCCGTCCTGGAAAGGCCAAATCACGAAAGACTCCGCTTTGTGATTTTGGGACTGGACAGTTACTGCGGCAGCCACAGAGCCGGAAGCAGCAGAGACAGTGCCCAACGTCCACGCGAGCCTGCGTCCGGCACTTGTGCCCAATGTCCACGCTGAGACTGCTGCCGCCAGCCTGCACCTGGCACTTGCCTGTGCAGCTACGTCCTCTTTGCCGATCTGATCTTTCTTGTCCCCAATCACCAGGACTCGGTATCTGCATAAGGAACAAGAGAACAGCGAAGTGCAGAAGACGCAGCAGAGCTGGCCGAGATGGCCGGATGTGGGGGCACTGCCCAGTGAGCGGGCACGTGGCAGCAGGGGCCTGAGAAACGAGGCTGTTCACACACCCGCACCCCTGAAGGGACGCGGAGTGAGTGAGGTGGAAGGGGTCTGGGGACTGGCCAAGGATGGAGGTGGACAGAAGCGAGTTCATGAAGATGAAAGATAAGCACAAGGCAAAGGCCGGAAGGCCCCAACCCCAGCCGAGAGATGCTCTGCCGTGAAGGGGCAGATTCATTCCTCGTTCATCTCTCGAGCGCTGCGTAATGATCTGTTGTGCTCACACCAACCAAACGACATGAATAAACAAAACTCCAACTTTTCAGTGGGAAACTACTCAAACTTGGTGGCACCAAGAAAGCGCCTTCCAGGGAGCCCTGGGCTTCACCTCAGCCACACAGGCGGTGCCCAGGACGTTGCCCATTTGGCCGTGCCGTCTCAGTGCCTGACATGCAGCGCAGTGCTGAACTGCAAGGGCTCAATTTCTCTCTCCTCCACACGGCCGTGCCCTTGCTGGCCTCTTGCCCCGTGCTCACCCTGGTAGAGTGCGGCCTAGAGGCCGCTGTGGGTCAACACCACAGGAAGAGGTGTAGCCTATGCCAAAGATGCCACTGAGAGCATGTGTGTCCTGTGCCCAGGAAGTGCCAGCGTGGGGACAAACGTGAGCAAGTGCCAGGCCAGCACAGCTATGATGGTCGCCCCCGTGGGGCAG
Source organism: Cryptotis parvus (assembly GCA_021461705.1). Classification (NCBI taxonomy): domain Eukaryota; kingdom Metazoa; phylum Chordata; class Mammalia; order Eulipotyphla; family Soricidae; genus Cryptotis; species Cryptotis parvus. The sequence goes on from JAJIBD010020943.1 coordinate 63,834, forward strand.
GAGGGACAGACCCTCGGACACGGGAACAGGGACCCCGCGAGATCCGAGTACCCGACTGCAGCCACAGCCAAGGCCGGCCCAAGAAGTGCTTTGGGACACTTTGCCCATCGCGCGGCATAGGGGCAGTCGGAGGCCGTGGGGGACAGGGCGTGAGGAACCATGGGTGGGGTCACAGTACAAGCCCCCAAGCACCCAGAAAGCCCGCGTGAGGAGCAGCAGGGCCTGGGCAGGAGAGCACATGGGAGCGGGGGTGCGGGTGCAGGAGCGGTGAGGGACCCACAAGGGTCACCTGGGGAAAGCGAGGGTGTTGGCGGGTGCTACCACTGGCCAGGGAAGCCGTCGGGCCCCACCTGGCGAACAGCTCCTCCAGCGTGTCTGGAATCTCGAGGCTGGGACTGCGGAGGGCGGAGCTGAACTTCTCCCGGAGCCTCTCCACAAACTCCTTAAACTTCGCTGGCGCAGACCTGGAGGGGAGCCAAGCTCTGAGGCTGCCACAGGAGCCCCCTGACCCGACACGGCACTCGGTTCCCTGCCGCGACCAAGAGCCGGGGGATCCTGGCCTGAGCCCCCGCCACACTGCTCTGGGCCCCCACGGCTCCTCCCCAGGGCGACCCCTCCCGGAGATCCCAGATGGCACCGAGGCTGCAGGGGCCGCCCCCCTCCCCCGCTGCTCCCGAGAGCTCTGAAGCAGATGCTGCTCCCCAGCCTCCGCCGCCTGTCCTGGGTGGTCTGGCGAGACTCCTGGGAGCAGGCGGGCAGGAGCCAGCCGTGAGTGCAGCCGTCCCTGCCCTACTCAGGGCCTGAGGGGAAGTTCCTGTGGCCTCCGCCTGGATGGACCCTGGGCTGACCATGGGACAGGCGAAGGGACGACAAGGAGCAGGGCCTAGTCTCCGAGGCCACCTGCCCTACCACACACGCCCGACTGCCACCGTGGGGTGCCTAGCGGCAGCCCCCACCCCCCTCACACCTGTCCCCAGCTCTCCTGCTGTGCCTGTGACCTGGGAAGTCCTGGCCTTTCCCGACTGCCCTTCCCTCTTTCCCGTCACCCGCCCCAGGGCTCCCTAAGTAGGAAGTGGGGCCCTCAGCTGAGATGGCCGAAACAGTCAGAGGTGCCGGGACAGAAGCTGACAAGCAGAGGGTGACGGGGCAGAGGGTGACGGGACAGGATAGAGAGGGTGACGGGGCAGAGGGTAATGGGGCAGTGGGTAATGGGGCAGAGGGTGGGGCAGAGGGTGACGGGCAGAGGGTGACGGGCAGAGGGTTACAGGGTCTCCATGTAGATGCAGCCTTTCCCACCATCCCTGCTAAAGCCCCTGAGCATCTGAAGGAGACCCAGGCCCACCGTGGGCTTCGCTAAAGGCCCTGTGAGACTGACACCGTCCAGCCCTGGTCCTTACACATCGGTCTGGAACAGGTTCTCCCCTCTGGGACTGTCTCCCTGAGCCCGAAGCCAGAGCTGTGTGAATTCCCCACGGGGCCCCAAGCCAGAGCTGGCCCCTGTGCACCCCCACCAGTACCCACGCGGGCTCACCTTGGGGTTCTCATAGTCATCTTTGCGGCTCATGAAGTCCCCGACAAGGGCCTTGTCCTGGTAGACCTCAGCGAGGCAGACCCTGCAAACAGAGCATGGACCCGAGGGTGGTGAACATGGGGCAAGCAGGACCCACGCCTCACCCAGGGCTCTGGAGGCGCCACTGACGGGCCACTATGCCCAAGGCCTCGCACGTCTGTGTCGGTAACTGTGGACAGCACACGCATCTCCCCAGAAACTCCTGCCCTTAGCACCTACATCGGAGTAACCGAGAGACTGTCCCCATGGGGCAGAAATGAGGCACCTCTGGGTGAGGCCCTTCTGCTTCCACCTAGCTGAGCATCTGCAGGGAGGAGCCCTGCCCAGCATGGCCAGCGAGGCCAGGCCCAGGCGCAGGAACAAGCTGGGCCTCAAGCATAGTGGGAGCCAGGGGCCTGTTCTGAAGTCTGCGAGATACGGTGAGTGTGGACAGTCTCGCTGATTCTTTTGTTGCTTTTTGTTTGGGTCACCGACAATGCTCAGGAGTTCTCCTGACTGTACACTCAGGAATTTCTCCTGGAAGTGCTCGGGGGATCAAATGGGATGTTAGGGATCGAACCCAGGTCGGCCTCATGCAAGGCAAACACCCTCCCCCACTGTGCTGTCGCCTCAGTCCCATGGAGTTTCACTCCTAACCAAGACCTGGGCAGCCAGATGCTGTGTCCCGCTTTATACACCCCGAGTGAGCGAACAGGATGGGAGAGTAGAGAAAGGGCTGGACACAGCAGGAAACCCTCGTCCTGAGGCTGGCGACCACGCACAGCTTACTTGTAGTTCAGGTATGTCTGTGGGTTCCTGACAATATAGCGAGATCTTCGTCCGACAGAGTGAGATGTTTTATCCAAAGATTCTTCCAAGGTCGTGTGCAAAATGTCCGCACAACTTGCCAGGGGACAAACGGGCCTTTTACCTGGACAGACACGAGACAGAAAGGGAGTGGCCATGTGTGGCCAGAATTGGTAGAGGAACAAGAGGAAAAGAGAAGGTCTGGCCTAGCCGGAGGGAGCAGACGGGGAGCTGGGAAGATGTGTAGGAGGGTAGGGACAAACCACGTCCTGAGTAAGGGCTGAGGGACCCGAGAGCCGCGTGTCCAAGGTCAGCGAGAGGGCATGAAGGATCAGTGAGGCACCGTGTGCTCACAGCAACTGTGGCCCCAGATTCTGTGACCACATCAGAACCCAAGAGCTCAACGAGCTGGGCAGAGCCACGGGGAGGCCTAGGGTTGGGTGGGGGGCCCTGTGTGTCCCGCACCTTGGCGTCGGGCGTCGCGAACCTCACCTTGGTGTTGAGCGTGTGTCCTCACCTTGGTGTTGGCGTGTGTCCCCACCTTGGTGTTGAGCGTGTGTCCTCACCTTGGTGTTGAGCGTGTGTCCTCACCTTGGTGTTGAGCGTGTGTCCTCACCTTGGTGTTGGCGTGTGTCCCTCACCTTGGTGTTGAGCGTGTCCCTCACCAAGGTGTTGAGCGTGTGTCCTCACCTTGGTGTTGAGCACATGTGTCCTCACCTTGGTGTTGAGCGTGTGTCCGCACCTTGGTGTTGAGCGTGTGTCCTCACCTTGGTGTTGGCGTGTGTCCTCACCTTGGTGTTGAGCGTGTGTCCTCACCTTGGTGTTGAGCGTGTCCTCACCTTGGTGTTGAGCGTGTGACCCTCACCCCGGTGTTGAGCGTGTGTCCTCACCTTGGTGTTGAGCGTGTGTCCCCACCTTGGTGTTGAGCGTGTGTCCTCACCTTGGTGTTGAGCTGTGTGTCCTCACCTTGGTGTTGAGCGTGTGTCCCCACCTTGGTGTTGAGTGTGAGTCCCTCACCTTGGTGTTGAGCGTGTGTACTCACCCTCGGTGTTGAGAGTGTTCCTCACCTTGGTGTTGAGAGTGTGTCCTCACCTTGGTGTTGAGCGTGTGTCCTCACCTTGGTGTTGAGCGTGTGTCCTCACCTTGGTGTTGAGCGTGTCCCTCACCAAGGTGTTGAGCGTGTGTCCTCACCTTGGTGTTGAGCACATGTGTCCCTCACCTTGGTGTTGAGTGTGTGTCCTCACCTTGGTGTTGAGCGTGTGTCCTCACCTTGGTGTTGGCGTGTGTCCTCACCTTGGTGTTGAGCGTGTCCCTCACCAAGGTGTTGGAGCGTGTGTCCTCACCTTGGTGTTGAGCGTGTGTCCTCACCTTAGTGTTGAGCGTGTGTCCCCACCTTGGTGTTGAGCGTGTGTCCCCACCTTGGTGTTGAGCGTGTGTCCTCACCTTGGTGTTGAGCGTGTGTCCTCACCTTGGTGTTGAGCGTGTGTCCCTCACCTTGGTGTTGAGCGTGTGTCCCTCACCTTGGTGTTGAGCGTGTGTCCCTCACCTTGGTGTTGAGCGTGTGTCCTCACCTTGGTGTTGAGCGTGTGTCCCTCACCTTGGTGTTGAGCGTGTGTCCCCACCTTGGTGTTGGCGTGTGTCCCCACCTTGGTGTTGAGCGTGTGTCCTCACCTTGGTGTTGAGCGTGTGTCCTCACCTTGGTGTTGAGCGTGTGTCCCTCACCTTGGTGTTGAGTGTGTGTCCTCACCTTGGTGTTGGCGTGTCCCTCACCAAGGTGTTGAGCATGTGTCCTCACCTTGGTGTTGAGCACATGTGTCCTCACCTTGGTGTTGAGCCGTGTGTCCTCACCTTGGTGTTGAGCGTGTGTCCCTCAACTTGGTGTTGGCGTGTGTCCTCACCTTGGTGTTGGCGTGTCCCTCACCAAGGTGTTGAGCGTGTGTCCTCACCTTGGTGTTGAGCACATGTGTCCTCACCTTGGTGTTGAGCGTGTGTCCCCACCTTGGTGTTGAGCGTGTGTCCCCACCTTGGTGTTGAGCGTGTGTCCTCACCTTGGTGTTGAGCGTGTGTCCTCACCTTGGTGTTGAGCGTGTGTCCCTCACCTTGGTGTTGAGCATGTGTCCCTCACCTTGGTGTTGAGCGTTGTGTCCCTCACCTTGGTGTTGAGCCTGTGTTCCTCACCTTGGTGTTTAGTGTGAGTCCCTCATCTTGGTGTTGAGCGTGTGTCCTCACCTTGGTGTCGAGCGTGTGTCCTCACCTTGGTGTTTAGTGTGAGTCCCTCATCTTGGTGTTGAGTGTGTGTCCTCACCTTGGTGTTGAGTGTGTGTCCTCACCTTGGCATTGAGCATGAGTGTTCCTCACCTGGGTTGAGCAAGTGTGTCCCTCACCTTGGTTTGAGCACGTGTGTCCTCACCTTGGGTTGAGCACATGTGTCCCTCATCTTTGTGTTGAACGTGTGTCCCTCACCTTGGTGTTGAGTGTGAGTCCCTCACCTTGGGTTGAGCACGTGTCCTCACCTGGGCTGAGCATGTGTGTCCTCACCTTGGGCTGAGCACATGTGTCCTCACCTTCGCATTGAGCACATGTGTTCCTCACCTGGGCTGAGCACGTGTGTCCTCACCTGGGCTGAGCACATGTGTCCTCACCTTCGCATTGAGCACGTGTGTTCCTCACCTGGGCTGAGCACGTGTGTCCTCACCTTGGCGTTGAGCACGTTGCTCGCGATGCGGCACAGGATGAGGAGTCCATCCTCTTGCAGCGCCCAGGTGACCGCGCAGTCGCGCCATCCTCTGCAGTGCGCTCTGGTCGCCTCATCATGGTACCGCAGCCTCTTGCTTTTCTCGTCAGGGGCCTCTTCTGTGCAGAGGCAGCAGGGGAGGGGTGTCAGGCAGGGGCCGGGGCCCTGGAGGTACCCTCGCCTCACACACCCAGGATCCCCGGTTAGCCAGACTCCCCTGAGGGATGTCGGGCATACGCTGGGCAGAATTCCCAGAGGGAAAGGCAGCGAGAGGGGCCGCAGGAGCCAGGAGCCCTGGGAGTCCCACCTGACCCACCGCAGCCCCAGAGCCCCAGCCCGGCCCGGCTCGCGCCCCCACCACACCTTTCCTCTTCCTCTTGCTCCTCTTGACCGGCTCCTTCTTCAGCCGTTTCCGCTTCTGGTTCTTCCCACCCTTGACTCGCAGGTTTCTGTCCTGCGTGGGCTCCCGCCGAGCTCCACCTCCTCCTTCCTGTCAGCACAGGGCTCCGGCCCCGCTCGTGCTTCTCCCCCAGAGGTTCAGCCTGCCAGGGCCTGGGAGCAGAATGGCGGCTCTGAGGGCAGCCACGAGGGCCAGCGGAGGGTGGAGCGCTGTGGGGAGCTGGTCCTCGGCCACCCCTGTGGGACTGCCCCCTCCCCGCACACATACCTGAAGCGCAGAGCGGCAGTGGGCGCCTGGATAGGAAGGTCTGCAGCCGCACCATGAGCCCGTTCTCTGCTGGGGCGTTCTCCTGGAAGGCAGCATGGCCCTGAGCCCTGGGGCCACCCGACCCCAACACTGGCAGTGAGGCTCCACTTGGTCACCAGGGGAGGGCTGAGCGGTGAGAGTTAAGGGCAGTACTGGGGGCTGAGTGCCGAAACTGTGGTGCTGGAGGCTGAGTGCTAAGAGAGCAACGCTAAGGGCTGAGTGCTAAAAAAAGCAGTGCTGGGGGCTGAGTGCCAGGACAGCAGTGTTGGGGGGCTGAGTGCTAAGAGAGCAGTGCTGGGGGCTGAGTACTAAGAGAGCAGTGCTGGGGGCTGAGTGCTAAGAGAACAGTGCTGGGGCTGAGTGCCAGGACAGCAGTGTTGGGGGCTGAGTGCTAAGAGAGCAGTGCTGGGGGCTGAGTGCTAAGAGAGCAGTGCTGGGGGCTGAGTGCTAAGAGAACAGTGCTGGGGGCTGGAGTGCCAGGACAGCAGTGTTGGGGGCTGAATGCTAAGAGAGCAGTGCTGGGGGTTGAGTGCTAAGAGACAGTGCTGGGGCCTGAGTGCAGAGACAGCGGTGCTGGGGGCTGAGTGCTAAGAGAGCAGTGCTGGGGGCTGAGTGCCGAGACAGCGGTGGTGGGGGTTGAGTGCTAAAAGAGCAGTGCTGGGGGCTGAGTGCCGAGACAGCAGTGCTGGGGGGCTGAGTGCCGAGACAGTGGTGCTGGGGCTGAGTGCTGAGACAGCAGTGCTGGGGGCTGAGTGCCGAGACAGTGGTGCTGGGGGCTGAGTGCCGAGACAGCAGTGCTGGGGGGCTGAGTGCCGAGACAGTGGTGCTGGGGGCTGAGTGCCGAGACAGCAGTGCTGGGGGCTGAGTGCCGAGACAGTGGTGCTGGGGGCTGAGTGCCGAGACAGCAGTGCTGGGGGCTGAGTGCCGAGACAGTGGTGCTGGGGGCTGAGTGCCGAGACAGCAGTGCTGGGGGCTGAGTGCCGAGACAGCGGTGCTGGGGGCTGAGTGCCGAGACAGTGGTGCTGGGGGCTGAGTGCCGAGACAGCAGTGCTGGGGGCTGAGTGCCGAGACAGCGGTGCTGGGGGCTGAGTGCCGAGACAGTGGTGCTGGGGGCTGAGTGCCGAGACAGCAGTGCTGGGGGCTGAGTGCCGAGACAGCGGTGCTGGGGCTGAGTGCCAAGACAGCGGTGCTGGGGGGCTGAGTGCCGAGACAGCGGTGCTGGGGGGCTGAGTGGCATGACTGGTACGGGGACACGCACCTTCCGGGTTTTGCTGATAATGTAGTTGGTCCAGATCCAGTTGCGCTTCAGGTGCGCGTAGAAGCTGGAGTCCAGGCCTGCAGCGCCGAGACCGTCCCCTGGCACCAGGCCTTCGCCCACCACCTCACGGCTCCCCTGCAGGGGGTTGCAAACAGAGCCATTGGGCCACTATCTGTCTCAGAGACAGTGCTTGGCACCGCGGAAGGCACTGGGTTCAGGGCAGGGGCAGATGTAGGGCAGGTGGGTGGGACAGAGTGGGCAAGGCAGGGCGGGGCAGAGCCGGCAGGGTGGGGCAGGACTGAGCTGGGCTGGTGGGGGGCAGAGCAGGGGCAGGGCAGGGCAGAGCCTAGAAGGTGGGCAGGGGAGAGCCGGGTGGGGTGGGGCAGAGCTAGGGATGGGGCGGGGCAGAGCTGGGGTGGGGCGGGGCAGAGCTGTGGGCGGGCGGGGCAGAGCTGTGGGCGGGGCAGGACAGAGCTGGGGGGGGGCAGAGCTGTGGGCGGGGCAGGACAGAGCTGGGGGCGGGGCAGGGCAGAGCTGTGGGCGGGGCAGGGCAGAGCTGGGGCGGGGCAGGGCAGAGCTGTGGGGGCGGGGCAGAGCTGTGGGCGGGCGGGCACAGCTAGGGGCGGGGCAGGGCAGAGCTGGGTGGGGCAGAGCTGGGGTGGGGCAGGGCAGAGCTGTGGGCGGGGCGGGGCACAGCTAGGGGCGGGCAGGACAGAGCTGGGGGGTGGGGCAGGGCAGAGCTGTGGGCGGGCGGGCAGAGCTGGGTTGGGGCAGAGCTGGGTTGGGGCAGGGCAGAGCTGGGCGGGCAGAGCTGGGTGGGGCAGGGCAGAGCTGTGGGCGGGCGGGGCAGGACAGAGTGTGGGCGGGGCAGGCGCACGCACGTGGTGTACTCCAGCATGGCGCACTTGCGCTCCAGGTTGTGCTTGTCAATGGCGTTCTCCTGCTCCTTCCTGCAGCCCCTCCTCGTCGCTGCCCTGCTCAGCGTTGCTGTTCCTGCGGGCCCGCTGGTAACGCACCACACCTGTAAGACAGACCAGCAGCACTGCCGCCTCCCTGCTGGGCCTCGGGGGAGAGGTGGGTCCACCAGCAGCTGAGCAAGCCGGAGCAGAAGGACCAGCTGCATTAAACCACGGCTGGCGGGTGCCTAGGGACGGTCTGCGTGCTGGTCACACAGGGGCAGCCTCCCCGCCCCTGCCCAGCACCTGCCCCCCCCCACTGGCCCGCCCACTTCTCTCTGTTCCTTGCGTGTGCTCACGGCCACCAGGGCAAACCCCAGAGGCCTCACCATCTCGCTCTTGGTCACTTACACCCATGCAGTGCCTCAAAACTCTTGGGGAGGCCTGCCAGGACCCCGCGTCCGGGCAGCCTCGCTATCAGCTCTGCCCGCCCAGCTGCCACGCAGACTCCTGGGCCCCTTGCGCAAGCCCTGTGTGCCCAGCCAGGCCCGGGGAAGGACACTGCCTGCCTCCACTTCTCCAGGCACAGAGACACACCTGCCGCAGCCTGAGGCCAGGGACAAAGCCGGGGCTGCTTGCTCGCCCCGGGCCAGCCGCCCCCTGCAGTACCTAGCGGGGTGTTGAGGCAAACGCACTGCAGGTCGAACCAGTAGTTCTCTACGTCCTGCATGGAGTCCAGCACGCACAGGCGCCGCTCGAAGGGCCGGCTGCTGTGGGCCAGATTGTAATGTGGGTCACAGGTGGTGGTGTCCACGATGGCTGCATTCCTCTTCAGGTAGATGAAGACCTGCGGGGACGGGGACAGGACGGGCACCCAGGTCGGTGTGCGGGGCCGCCTGCCCGCCTCCGCTCTGCTGCCCCAGCCCCAGCCGCCGCAGGTTACCTGGTCTTTGTCCTGGAACTTCTCTGTGGGGCCGAACTGGAGCAGCCCCATGTAGCACAGCCGCTGAAGGTTCTCCACCACGGAGAAGATGTACCGTCTGGGGCGGCGGGAGTCAGGGCGCAGGGGAGGCGGGTTGGGAGCCCACCCCAGCACTAGACCAGAAGCTGGTTTAGAGTCAGCAAGATCCAGACTCCAGCCCTGGCCTTGCACGTGTCTGACTGGGATTCCGCCCCGGCATCCCATTGGGACCCGGGAGCCCCGCCAGGACTGAGCCCTGAGTACCGAGACAGGAGCCAGCCCTGAGCACGGAGGGTGTCGGCCCCAAAACAGACAGCAATTGCCAGGCACACGCAATGCCAATTGCATCCCCGGTGCCCACAGCCTTTAATCTGTTTATCAGCAGATCTGCCGGGAAGAACTTTGCAAACAAGGACTCCGTGATGCCGCAGCCTGCCATGGGCAGCCCCTGTGGTGGGCTCAGACTCGGGGACCGGGAGACTCGCGGCCAGGCACGGCCCCCGGGCCTCCTCACCTCTTGTACAGGAGCTGCTGCCGGATGTGCCGGGGGAGAAAGCGGATCAGCGTGTGCTTCTTCAGGGGGGTCGCTGAGGAAGTCCTCCAGGCCGCCCACCTACAGGGTCAGCCGGGGGTGAAATAGCCCCCCCCACTCCACGACTTTCCAGGCTGCCCACTCTGGGGCTGAGCCAGGGATGGGGCCCCCGTCCCCTACACTCCTCGAGCCCTCCCATCTCTGCTTGGGGTCTTCCTTCCGGCCAATCTGCCACACTGCTGGGTGCCCAGGCCCTCAGACATGCAGGCCAACAGCAACCCATTCCCTGATTCTGCCTCTAGCTGCAGCCTGAAGAAAACTGGTGGACTGGGGGCCAGAGCGATAGCCCAGCGGGTGGGGCGTTTGCCTTGCAAGCTGCGGGCTTGTGCCAGCCTGGGTTCGATCCACGGATCCCATATGGTCCCCTCGAGCATCGCCAGAGTAATTCCTGAGTGCAGAGCCAGGAGTAACCCCTGAGCATTGCTGGGTGTGACCCAAAAAGCAAAAAAAAAAACAAAACTGGTGGAGCTCCCCAGAGCAGGCACACGGGACAGTTCTCCTCCGTGTTTGTTAGAGCGCCCAAAACTGGGCTGGGGAGTTAGGTTAGAGGGCGGGAGCCCTGAGTTCCTATCTCTGGCACTGCTGCGGTAGCCTGGCGGGCCCCAGGCTGGCCTGATCAAACAACCGGAAAATAATATCCAAAAATTAGAACTGAAAATGCCCAAGTAGAATATTAGCTAATGATTCACAGCACGAGCAGTACAAGTACTACTTTGCGCCCTTCAGAACTTCATGATGTGGGACGTTCAATGTACTGCCCAGAGGAAAGAACAGACAATAAGGGGGTTGGTGTCGCACACGCACAGAGGAAAGGCACAGAAGCGGCTCTTGTGAGTATTTTGACTCCACCGCAGCTCACGCGCCTCAAAAACCGTCTCCCACTGTTTCCCTACAACTACAAGTCGACCCTCCTGTTTGTCTACTGAACAATGGAGTGAAAGAACAAATCTCAGAATACTTTCCCCGGCCTATCGCCTGCCTTCCCGCCTCCCACCCATCTACCTGCTACCTGGAAGGACCGGGCGCTAAAGACCTTCCCGCTGACCGTCCATCCCATGCCTGCCTGACCCACCGGGAGCAATGAAAGCTCCTGACCACATGCAGGCAGCATCTGGCCAGACGGAGCCCCGGGCTGCCCTGACCTTGTAGCTAACTTGCACGATCTGGACGAAGACAGAGAGGGGCAGGCAGAGGAGGATGTCGCTGACCAGTGCCCAGCCAAAGCCAAAGTCTCTGTGGAAGGGGATGGGGGGGACGGCGTGTCCACGAGGTTTCATCCACATACACTAGAAGAGAGCAGGTCCGTGATGGTGACAGCGCTGCACCTGGACTGGGTCCCTCCCTGCAGGCCTGTGGCCATGCCAGTGGCAACATCTTCCATGGTGCCTCCAGGGGCCCAAGATGGTGGCCACACCTCCCGGAGGCTGGGTCCCTCCCTGAGGACGCGGGCGGAGAAGCTGCACAGGGCAGCATGAGCAGTGCGGACCCCAGGGCCATCCTCACCTCGACTTGAGGCCAGCTCCACTTCTGCTTCCCGCCAGCTCCATCCAGCTGGTCCTTGGCTAGGCTCTTGCCAGGGGTCTCCAGCTCACTCCTGAGGCCTGGCTCCAGCTTGCCCGCTCCTCCCTCTCTCTGCCAAGGCCCAGCTTCTCTGCCAAGCTACTGTCGGGGTGCCCGTAAATGAGGTACCAGAGGAACGTGTGGGACCAACCGCAGACGAGGCATTTTGGGCAGGAACCCCAGAGAACGGCCAAGTCCTGGAACTGAGGCAAAAACAGATTAGAGCGGTGAGGGGGGCTCAGCCTAGTCCATCCATCGCTGCCGAGTGACCCCGGATGGCGAGTCTCCCTCCCGTGTGGAGCTTACTGCCCGGTGCTGGAAATGACGCCGTGCCCAAGTACAAAGGCAGAGACCGGGCATGGGGAGCCAGGTGCAGGTATGGGCCCAGGAAGCTCAGGAGAGGCCAGGAGGGGCAGTGCAGGAGATGAGCAGGGAGGAGCGGACTGGCGGGCCGGACACATCAAGGCCCACAGAAATGAGAGAGAAAAGCCTGAGGTCGGCTGCTCACAGCCTCGGGGGCTGAGTCCGGGGTCAGCGGCTCACAGCCTTGAATGTACCTGGGGTCAGCGGCTCACAGCCTTGGGGTCAGAGACCCTGAGCATATTCTGCACATCCTGCCTTAAGCCAACAGTCAGAGAGCCCAAGGGCGGCTCTCACAGACAGTCACTAACCTAACCCAGCAAGCCGGTATGGAACACAAGGCCCCTGGACCAGTCTCTGAAGCAGGCGGGCCCCCAGTGATGAAGCACCCACTGCCCAGCAAAGCAGCACCTGCCCCACAGCGGCCTCCCCAGGAGGACTCCTGCGGCCTTCCCGTGACCTGCTCATCCCGTGTCTCCTCAGTCTTAACCCTTTGTTCCCTGTGAGGCTCTCAGGGAGAGCCACGGGTCATGGAGGACAGAAATCCAGTATCTTTCCGGAACCCACTCACTCGCTGTCAACACAAAACTTTCCCGCTCACTCGCTGTCACAAACTTTATCCACTTACTTCCTGTCAACACAAAACTCCCCAGTGAAGGGGAACGGGCGGGAGAGCAGCGAGACCAAGGGCAGCAGGGGAGGGCCGGCTCACGGCCCATGTGCCCCTGCACCTTCTGACACTGCCATGGCCGAGCTGCCATGCACAGGCCCTTCTCGACATGGACACTGCCTGCCCTGCCTCAGCCCTGCACTGCGCAGGCTGCCTGTGGCCAGGAGGGGAAGGAGCATGGTCTGGTCCCTTGGGGCTCACAGGTTTTGGGCAGAGAGGAGCCAAGGCAGCCCCGACTAAGGAGGCAGGGGTGGGAGGGAGGTTCGCTGAGGACCAGGGCAGCGGGCCCTCTGCCAGTGAGTCCTCACCACAGCTCGCGCACCCCTTGTTTTCCTCGGGCCGCAAGACTGCCAGGGGCCCCGCGGGCAAGAATCGCTACGACATCAGACAAGACTGTCTGAGCTCAGTGGGCTCAGGAAGGCGCCCCACCCCCCACCCCACTTCTGCCCAACAGTGCTGGGGCACCAGTCACTGGGCCACACAGCCAAGGTGCCATGTCAGCAACTCAGGCCAGGCCAGCCACGAAGGCCACACTAGGCACTGAGGCCATGCCAGGACTGCGCTACGCCGGTCAGGCCTGGCTGGGGAAGCTCCTCACCCATGACGGGGTTGTAGTTCTTCAGCTGGGTGACGCCCATCTTCTCATCGGTCTTTTAACCCGCCCACTTTCAGGCTTGGAGGCCACGCTGGGCGGAGCGTCTGGCGGGCTCGGGCCCTCTTTGCCTGGACTTTCCTCTTCAGCCTCCTCCTGCGGCACTGGAGGTGGTGCGACTTTAATCCTGTGGGTCAGGCACAAGCTCAGGAACACCACCGGGAGGCAGGCGGGCTGTTCCCGGCACACAAGGTCAGGGGCACTGGCTTCCAACCCGCCAGCTGTGAAGCCGGTGGACATGGCCCATGGTGCTGTTGTGTTGGGACTGAGGTGCCCCATGAAGGTGAGCAAGGACGTGTCCGCAGGGCCTGCGCCGGGAACATGGTGACATTCTCTTATCTGCGCCAGAGCGGAATGTCCCCACCCGCTTCGCTCACTCCTTTAGGAGCAAGAGAGCAAACGGGGAGCCCAGAAAAGCTGCCCAGGCCAGGGTCAGGTCGCAGCCAGAGGGATGAGTGTGAGTTAGAGCAGTTTTCTCTCAGCGCAACCAGGATGTGGACACGGGGTCCCAGGAACACACCCCCTGTGGCATCAGCGGCCTCCCTCGAGGGTCAGGAAGGGCACTGGAACCCCATGCTGGCAGCCCCTTGCCTGTTTGCGGAGCTGGAGTTGGAGATGCGGAAGCGGACCTGCTCGATGGCGCTCCTCACCAGGGGGTCGCTCTGGTCCATGGACGGATGCACGACCAGGTCCACCTGTAGAGGCCGGTGGGTGGAGGGACACTGATGGATGGAGGGACCTGCCACGCCCTGGTGCCCTGATGCAACTCTGGCGAGGCCTGCTAACAAGGACATTCCCAAAAGGCAGGAGGCCAGGGCCTGTTGGGCCACGGTGCTGGCTTGGACAGCCTCTTGTGAGCGCCTGCAGGGACAGCCACTGTGACCTGCATCCCCTCTGTGGCCTGTCTGCCCCGATGCCCCCATTTCTCTCTGTGCCCACTCCAAAGGCTTTCCTGCACCCCAGCTCCTGGGCGGCACGCACGGAGTCCCTGCTTCCTCTGCAGGGGCGGAGGATTTGGAGCTGCTTCTGTGGTTCCACTTACGGGGCTGGGCTTATCATTCTCCCTATTACTCTCCGAGTGGGGGCTGGGATGATGGGGGAACCACAGGAGGGAAGGGCTGTGCTCAGCTCGGTGTGAACGACAGGCAGGGGGTCCCCACGAGGTCCTGGGCTGGGTTTCTGGCTGTGTCGCGGCAGGATAGAGCAAGGTGTGGCTCCCGCCTTAGCCCCTGACCTGAACGCCACTGAGCGTGCTGAGCTACTGAGCTACAGGGGCTTTGGGAATGGCTGAACTTTCACTTTAAAGCAGATCGAGGGAGAGAGGAGGGAGAAAGGGCTCCTGAGGCAAAGCACCACCTCCATGGACAGACCCCCGGGGCGTGGGGCAGGGAGTCTGAGCAACTGTGCCAGTGAGGCTGGGGTGGGTGCGGCGCCCGGCGCTACCTTCTTCTTGATGCCATCCTGGATGACGGTGGTCCGTACAGGCGCAGGAGACCCTCCTCTGACAGGTTCCGCACCAGGCGGATGATGGACTTCTTGCAGCACTTGGTGGACACACCCTCCTGCTTCTCCTGGTCCATGATCATCTTCTGGATCCTGGGGACCACAGAGCGAGCCTGAGTGCCTCCCATACCCACCACACAGAGTCCTGGGGAGGAGTCGGGGCGGCTCTGTGGGAAGGCTGGAGGGACAGGCTGGACAGACGAAGCCCCGCTGCCGGCCTCTCAGACAGTCAGGGAAGAGAACCGGGGCCAGGTGGGGCTCTGTCTCCCCAAGTTCCCAAGGCAATCCCGCCACAGCCCAAGGGCCCAAAGCTCTCCCAGGTCCCTCTCCTCAGGCACCTCCTGGTTCCCGAGTGACCGGGGCTATTCTGGGCTCGTGGTTCACACCGCAGGAACCCCGCTAAACGCCCACACCACACCACGGGGAGGCCTGGCCACAGCAGGGTCCCCACTGGATGAGAGGCCATTGCAGCCTCCTCTCTCTGGCCCAGGGGCTGACCCCACTCAGGTGACTGTCTTCAGCTCAGGGCCCAAGGGCTGGTGCCGGAGAACAGAGTCGCAGCGCCCCCAAACCCACCAACTGCTCCCAGGCCTTCCTGCTCTCAGGTAAGAGCCGGCAGGAGCCAAGCTCCGAGGAGAACTGAAAGCAAAGCCGTGCCCGGGCTACCAGGCCAAGGAGGGCAAACTGCTTTCCCAGGGAACCCGATTTCTGGCTCAATATCTCTGCAGGCATTTGGCCGTCTCTCGACCTGAGGACAAACCCCAGCGCCCCACCACGGACACTGCGGCAGACCAGAGCACGTGGCTCACAGGGAGACTGGCAGCGTGCTGGGGCCGGGCACCGATGGCTCCTTACGTGAACAAGCTCTCGATAAGGCGGAGGTTGGTGACGGCTTCGATGATCAGGTTCCTGCGTTTCAGCAGTCTGTAACGCTTTCATGGGGTTTGTCCTGGCCTTGCTTCCCGGACTTCTGGGAGCCGCTGCTCTCCCTGGGGCAAACACACAGACACGGGCTCAGTGAGGTGCAGGGGCCCTGCCGAGGGAGAGGCTGGGAGCCCCCATGCGGCCCCCTGTCTGGGCGGTTTCCTCTGGGAAGTGAGAGGCGTCTGCTACAGCTGCATCGGCACAGAGAGCAATGCTCAGCTGACCTGCCTCGTGGGGGCGTGGGGGCACCGACAATGAGGTCAGCACCATGACAGCCAGCCTAATGCTGCCCGTCGACAATGCCCAACATCCAGCAATGCCCAACACCCCTGCAGAGGTGCCCATGTAACGGACAGGAACTGCTCTCAGAGGGCCACAGGGCACAGACATAAGGTCACGCAGGGGTGGAGGCGGCCCCTTGGCCTCCCGCCTCCTTCCACTCCCAGCAGGCCAGGCCCAAGGGTCTGGGGAGCTCAGAGCTGAGCAGAGGCAGGAACTGGGGGTGGAAGGGCAGGCCAGTAGCCTCTGCTCTCCTCCTGATGGGAAGACTCTCCCTGGACACTTCCCCAGGGCCTACCTGGTGGGTGCCCTCCCGGGGAGCTGTGCTTCCCTGCAGGGACACGCTCAGTACAGTTGCTTCTGTGGCTCTCCCCAGGGATGAGTGGCCTGATGATGGGGCCTATGGTTCTCCCAAGCGGGAGCTAGGGATGACAGGGGAACTACAGGAGGACGGCCAGGCCCGGTCAGTGCCCTGCAGATGGGGTGCGGGGACCGTCTTATGAGGGGGAAGGTTCCAGGGTGGTCCACGCTCCTAGGAGGCTCCGGGAGCAGCAGGGCAGGCTTGGCTGTCGCCGCCCCAGAGGAATCCAGCCCAGGCTCCGGGGCTGACAAAGGGAGCATGCTTTGCTGAGAGACCCAGAGAACAGCCCACGCCCTGGTGGGCTCGCTCACACACAGAGAGCGAGAAAGTCCCAGAGAACAGCCCACGCCCTGGTGGGCCTCGCTCACACACAGAGAGCGAGAAAGTCCCAGAGAACAGCCCACGCCCTGGTGGGCCTCGCTCACACACAGAGAGCGAGAAAGTCCCAGAGAACAACCCACACCCTGGTGGGCTCGCTCACACACAGAGAGCCGAGAAAGTCCCAGAGAACAGCCCACACCCTGGTGGGCTCGCTCACACACAGAGAGCGAGAAAGTCCCAGAGAACAGCCCACGCCCTGGTGGGCTCGCTCACACACAGAGAGCGAGAAAGTCCCCAGAGAACAGCCCACACCCTGGGTGTCCACACAAAGAGAGCAAGACCCAGGCCGAGGAGCAGTTGAGGCAATAGCAGGAATCAGGGACATGTTGGGGCCGGGAACACGTGGACCTGGTCACACAGTGTCAGGCCATGGGCAAAGGACAGGGCTGAGAGCCTGCTCACCTGTGCTCAACCCCAGTGCGATCCTTGGCACTGCCGTAGGGCCCTCAGAGCACGGGGCTGGGAGTAGTCTCCGGGCACCCATGGGCACAGCCCAGTTCCCCCTCCCCAAACAAGGCGCAAAGCCGGTGGTGGAGCAAGGAAAGTGCAGAAGCTCCTGGGCTCCACCTGACTGAGGTACAAATGAACCAATCGTGACTTTATGATGCCTGGCTGCATCCAAGGCAAAGACGGAGCGTAAAGAGATTCTAGAAAAGATGCACAGAAAACCTGCCCCTCCCCACCCCGCCCCCTCCTGTAGCGGGAAACAGTGTCACACCACAGCAAGCAGCACTGGGTCTAGGCCCCTTGGCATGAGCTGGGCCACCCAGTCCTCCCAGCCTGGCCTCACCCCTCCTCCTAGCGGACAGAGCTGACATACATCTCTCTGTGTGGTTGCAAAATGTGATCACGCAGCCACACGCCATAGCCATGGCACCACGCAGCTACACACCACAGCCGGGCACCATACAGCCACAGCACCCACGGCACCATCAGCCACACACCCAGCCACGGCACCATGCGCCACAGCCACGCACCCACACAGCCACAGCACCACGCCGCCACGTACCACAGCACTAGCACTTGTGTCCAAGCCCCTGATCCTGACTCTGCTCCATGCGGAAACGAGGCCACATTTCTCGACATGGAATGTGGCCCAGGTGGCACGTTAGTGACCAAGGCCGTGGGGCATAAGGCGACGAGTACTGTAGAGCGATGGTCGTGGGCCTGTGTCACTGCACTGCTGAGCCTGCTGCGCCCTTAACTCTGGCCTCAGCATTAGGGTGGCCTCTACAGTCACCCTCTACAGTAAGTGATTCTTGGCTTCTCTGCCCAAGCAGGGACCTTGGGCCTTAGCCTGCTGGCACGTGGGGTGATTCTGCTGGGGTCCTGCACTTCCGACAGCGTCTCTGGGGGGCGCTGCACCCCCCGAGTGGCATCCCGGACACCCACACCTTCTGTGCGCGGCAAATGAGCCCGAGAGAGTCAGTGACCAGTGAGCTCCCCTCGTCAGTCGGCATCCCCGCGGGAGGAGCACGCGAGGAGCCCAGCGAGGCGCCCTGGGCCAGGACACTCACCTTGGGGTTCTCCAGCTTGATCTCCTCGATGACGGCGATGTCACCCAGGTTACTCTCCATGCAGTGGGAGCCGAAGGACACGTTGGGGTCCGGGAGCTGCTGCTGTCCAGGATGCTGTCCCCACAGACCACGTTCCGGAAGGTTTTTCTCGTCCGCAGACCCCGGGGAGGCGGTGGCCAGCGGCTTCTTCAGAGGGTGCAGGTTCAGGATTTTCCATCCACCTGTGGGGGGAGACATGAAGTCGGGGGTGGGTGGGGGAGAGTAACCCACAGAGCCCCCTCTTCATAGGGCCATGGGGCTCCATCAGGCTGCTTCTACAAGCAGCAGGGTGTACCCTCGGCTGAGGACGCTGGCAGTGCCCTGGGCACCTGCCCCAGGACCAACAACCACGGTCCCACTATACCCTAAGGCACCTTTTCTTTGCCTGGCTTTGGGGCCACACCCAGCGGTGCTCGGGGATCAGTCCTGGCTTGGGGAACAAAGTAAGTGGTGGGGAGCTAAAGGGGGCTGGGGGTGGGTTGTGGGGCGGCGTCCTCCGGCTGTACTGCAGCTCGGGCAGTCCGCACTGAGCCTCGCAGAGGGCGCGCTTCTGACCCTTCACACTGTAAAACTACAACCAGCTTTTTTTCCCTGGAACCAGCTCCTCTGGAACCAGCACTTGCACAGGAGATGACCTTGCACGCAGCTGGACAAGCCTCATGACAGCCCCTCTAAATTTATGAGTCCCCATGGCTGCCTGGGACCGCATGGCCCAACTCCAGCTTGGGGGAACAGAGCAACAAGCTACTCTGTGAAGACGCCCAAGCAAGGCGAGAGAGGCTGTGGGTGCACCCTGACCCCTGTCCCGGGGCCCTACCCTTGGTGGGGGTGGAGTGATAGGGCTGGGCGCAGAGCCGGGAGGCCGGTGGCCTTGGCGTCCCCCGGGCTCTCCTCCTGCCGCTGCTGTTGCCCTCCTCCTCACTGTCCGACTCCGACAGGAAGGTGTCCTCGGCCTCAGCCAGCAGCGACTCGTCCCTGCATGGCGGCCAGGCTGACGGTGGTCAGGAGCTCGCCCAGCGCCTTCTCCCGCTCGTACTGCCGGCTCAGGTCGCTCTCCTCTGCGAACACGCACGAGATGTACTTGGTGGTGCGCTGACGGCCTTCGTCTTCCATGAAGCCCTGCGGGACAGTGGGTGCTTGGCCACGGTTGCGGTGACCGCCCATGGGGCTGAGCGGCTGCTCCTCGCCAGATCTCACCGCATTCTCCCGCTCGGGGCCCAGCACTGGCCCTCCACCAAGGGCCCCCAGACCCTTCAGGGGTTCTCCCCGCTGCCCCCTCTCAGGACACCCTATTCGGGCCAGTTCATGTCACTCTTTCCATTTTTTTCCTGTTATTTTGGGGCACACCTGGACAAGCTTATCTCTTTGATCTGTTCCTGGCTGTGCTCAGGAGTGCGGCTGGTGGTGCTCCGGGCTGGGGGCAGGACCAGGCCGCAGAGCCCAGAGCACACACCGGGTTTCCTCTGACCTGAGGCTAACACCTTTCTGCCCCATGCAAGGACAACGCCCAGAGTGAGCCAACTGATTTGCTGCCCACGGGCAAGTCGGCCTCCGACGTGGAAGTGGGCCGAGAGGAGAGCAGGTCTGCCGGGCAGGCGGGCTGGAGTGGGGAGCCTGCAGGGTGGGAGGAGGCTAAGCCCCCACAGGCTGCCCCCCACCCCTTGTGTGACTCATTCTACGGTTCAACAGTGGAAAGGGAAAGCCCCAGGGTGGTGCGTGCGCAGCCACCACCTGCTGCCCCGAGGGACAAAGCAGGACCTGCCCCCCACCTGGCAGGGCCCCGCCCTCCCCCAACCCCCACTGCACCAGAGGTACCTTGACGACTTTGAATCTCTGCAGGAGACGGCACAGCATCCTGGCCTCCAGTTTGCCCACATTCATGGCCACCCGGATCTCTGCCTGGGAAATCCCTTTGGTGCCTCTGGCGCTCAACTGCAGGAACAAGGAGGGTGGGAGGTGCTGGTCGGCAGGCCCATCCCCAGCCTATATCCTCTCAGAGCAGAGCCCTGTGTCTTACCCTGTATTTCTGATCACCAAACTAGAGGCTGCCAATTGCAGGGGGTGAAGGAGGCCGTGCAGGGCCCATGGAAAGAACTGAGGCATCAAGGCCATCCCGCATGGAGCCCACAGAGATGCAAAGAACAGGCTTGAGAGGGCGAGGGCAAAGGGGCTGAGAGGGTGAGGGGCTGGGGGGGGGGGTGAGGGGCGGGGGGGGGCGGGGGGGTGAGGGTGAGGGCTGGGAGGGGCTGAGAGGGTGAGGGCCTGGGAGGGGCTGATTGGACACAGCTGCAAGGAAGTGCACACACACTCTGGACACAGGAGTCCTGGGTTCGAACCCTAGCATTGTCAGGTCTGGCCTCATCCCTTCCCCCCACTCCCCCCAAAAATGAAAGGTTAAAGGAAAAACAGGGAGAAATGTTGAAATGCCCCAACAGTGTCTGAGAGCGGTTTAGAGGACACAGCTGCCCAGAGTTGTGTCCACTGTGGCAACAGGGATCCACCGTCTCGCCTCTGCCCTCCACGCAGCCCCCCCCTAGAACGTGGGGAGTCCACGCAGAGGCAGCAGCACCCAGCACCTGTGGGGGCTTCAACGCAGAGGGGAGCACTGGCAGCGTGTCTGGACGTGGCAGAGCAGCGGGTGGACGCTGGACACGCCCCCAGCACCTCCCGGTGTTCGTGTGCGTTGTGGGGGACAGTGTTCATTTCACAGAGGCCACGCCTGGGCGTTCCTGCCACGGTCCCCAACCCCTGACCCTTGGCTCCATCTGTGCCCTCAGGGCAGGGCTGGACCTACTGAGCTCGTAGGTCTGTGTGAGCATGTCGCGCTCATACACCACGTCCACGGGCGGCACGGCCTTGGAGATGGCCTCCCTCGTCCTCATCGTCGTCGTCCACCTTCCGCGGAACTCCTTCAGCAGCCGCAGGCAACGCACCATGACGTCAGTCCCTGGGGCGCAGAGGGCAGGGGATCGGGTCAGAGCACAGGTGGGACCACAGACGGGGCCTGATTCCCGCCCTCCTCCCCGTGACAGCCCCCGTCATGCCCCCCAGGACCATCACCCTGTTTCTAAACTTTCTGTGAGGAGGAAAAGCCGCGGCCCCCCAGGACTCTGCCTCCAGTGGCCCGGGTCCCATGCTGTCCTCTGCCCTGGGACAGCACCTGCTCTCCCTCCACTTCCTTCTCTGCATGCTGGACAGAGCAAGGAGGAGCCAGGGGTGGGGTTGGGGGGTGGTCAGTGCTGACCTTCCGGGACTTCCTGAGGCACCGAGTCACCCCCGCCATCGCGCACTATGCTCACTTGGCTGGTCCCGAGAACGGAATCCCTGCATGCTCTGGACTCAGGGCTACCGGCATGGCCTGCCTGGTGGGGCTGGGGGCAGGAGGGGAGAGGAAGAACATGCCCCCCTGGGCCGCACCCCTGCCCTCAGCTCTGCTGTCACCCAAACTTCAGGCTGTTTTTGACCTCAAGTCTCGTGCACTCTTGCTCCCTTTCAGGAGCCGGTGCCAGGCCACGGGGGAAGCCAAAGCCACATGTGACCCGTGGCTCCATCTGAGCCACCGCCCCTGGTGGTCTGTGGGTGGGGGTGGAGTGGGGGGCCGGGCAGGGGAGAGGACGGGGCTGAGCTCCAGCCGGGCGGTTTGCTGGTTCCCTGGCAGCCTTGTTTCCCCTGCGGGTGGGGTGTGGCCCCAGGGGGGAGCCGGAGCGTCCAGACAGCTGCAGCTCAAGCCCAGACGCCCCGGGACTGGAGGCTGCTCTCAGGGGGCACCAGATGCCCCCCGGGACTGGAGGCTGCTCTCAGGGGCACCAGATGCCCCCGGGACTGGAGGCTGCTCTCAGGGGCACCGATGCCCCGGGACTGATGATCCCCGGGACTGGAGGCTGCTCTCAGGGGCACCAGACGCCCCGGGACTGGAGGCTGCTCTCAGGGGCACCCAGATGCCCCGGCGCCCCGGGACTGGAGGCTGCTCTCAGGGGCACCAGACGCCCCCCGGGACTGATCCCCGGGACTGGAGGCTGCTCTCAGGGGCACCTCCCTTCCCACCCGAGCGTGCAGAGAGGACAGCGGGCACTGAGAACGAGCAGTTGGGCCCGCTTGTCACTTCCGTGGTCCCTCCACGGCCCAGGGCAGACCACAGAACGGGATGACAGGTGGACACATGTCCCCAGGTCCTGCCTTTCCTGCCCTCCCAGGCTCTCAGGCCGCTTTCGGGAGGGCGGCCCAAGGCACCCGGGGTGACAGAACCAGGCCCCTGAGAAGGCTGTTCTCGGCTCTCTGACACCCAGGGCACACGCGGCTTCTCGACCCCTTGGGCTGAGTCAGTCACTCTCTCCTGCAGGTGCTGAAGTGAGGCACGAACGCCCCCCAGGGACGGACGTGGGTGTCGAGTCCAGGAGCCGCACAAGCGCTGACCACAGGCTCTGGGCCTGGCTCTGTCCTGAGCTCAGGGGACGCTGCCTGGTGCTTGCTCCCGGCTCCCCCGCGCACAGAACTGCTCACTTCCTCTCCGAGGCCAGCCCCGCCTCTCCCAGGAACCCTGGGAACCCAGGGGGTCCAAGCCACAGCACCAGGACTGTCTCCCTGCACTTCCTGGAACCAGGCAGCCTTGCAGGGGTCCTCCCTCTCCACTCGCCAGGGTGCCTCGGCAGGATCTCCACATCCAAGGTCCGTGCCTCTTATTATCTTAATTATAAATGATGGTAACTACTTTCCATTTTTCAGTCAGTAACCTTTAATACCTTTATTAAAGAAAGAAAAGAAAAGAAAGAAACCTTGCTGTCGGCGCTATTTTCCCAGAGGAATTAATTTTCCAGGCTTTACATTTTCTTAACAATCACTCCCTTTTCTTTTCTCTGTTCATGTTCACCTTTTACCCTTACCTTTTTTAATAATCTCTGATGTTCATTCTTCTTCATTCCTATTTTCTGGCTTGAGTGTACTTTTAAACCTTCCTTTCATTTAATGCTAATCCTTCAGATGGTTCGCTTCTTTATTTCAGCTCATATACTTTAATCTTACTGTAACTTTTAAGCACCTCCCCCTTGCCATTTAGTCAGCTCTGCCCTGTTAAGTGTTTCTTGGTTTGCTTTATAGATGTATGTGTATATATATCTGTATATATATATACACGTATATTTTAATTTCTAACAGCGTTACCAAGTTACAATTCATATACTTAATGTACAACTCACCCACTTTTTTTATTTTTTTGCTTTTTGGGTCACACCTGGTGATGCTCAGGGATTCCTCCTGGCTCTGCACTCAGGAATCACTCCTGGTGGTGCTCGGGAACCATATGGGATGCTGAAGAATGAACCCAGGTTGGCCGCGTGCAAGGCAAATGCCCTCCCTCTGTGCTATCACTCCAGCCCCACAACTCACCCACTTAAAAGGCCACAATCTAGCGTGGCTTTATCCAGCCTCGGGGGACCCTTTAGCCAGCACTGGCTCCGCAGCCCGGCCCAAGCCCTCATCTCTCTGCATCCTGTCTGTGTTCTAGGCTTCCCCACAGAAAGAATCCTGCAGTCGAGACCTGTCGCTGGGGTCCTGCTCCGCCAAACGCCTGGTAAGTCAGCCAGTCACAAGCACGCGGATTTATTCCCGGCCCCAGCTCTCCTCACTGATCTGTCTGTCTGTGCCTGTCCGTTGTAATGGATTGCTGCTGCTGCTTTGTACGAAGAATTCCAGCAGTGAATTTAAACAGAGCTGGAAAACCATGACCTATTTAGAGAGACATTCCCCCAAAGGAGTCATTCTTGGGCCAGGGAGACAAAACAGGGTTAAGGCACTGGCCCTGCACACAGCTGACCCGCTTTGAGCTCTGGAGCCACATATGGGCCTCCAGGTCCCGCTGGGGACAGACCCTGAGTGCAGCCTGCACCGCGGGTGTGGCCTCAATAAAGAAAACCTAAACCAAACAGGAGCCATTCTTGTGCGTGAGTGTCCACCCGAGGCAAGGCCTGCAGACAACTTGTCCTGTCCCTGCTGCCCTGCCACCCACTGCTTCTGGCTCTCGGAGACCCCTGGGTCTCAGCCCAGAACTCTCCACTCGAGAACTCTCCTCCAGACGGAAAGGGGGCGCCAGTCCCTCCCTGTCCCTCTATGCACAGCCCTGGTCTCTCCTTGCGCTCTCATACGCCCCTCAACAGTTTGCACTCTGCCCTCTTCTCAGGGACCTTCTCGGAGACAGGAGGTAACCCAGGGCCAGGCAGAAATAGGGACTCACTTCTCCCAACCACAACTCCCAGACAATGCAGGCGCTGGGACCAGCACCTGCGCAAACACGCTGGGCAGAGTTGTGAGCCTCAGCGAGGTAGACCCACAGTGCTCACCCCCACGGGCACAGCGGGAGCAGGGGCCCTTCCACTTGGCCCCTTCTCATGACCGGTTAGTCTTCGGGGTCCCCTGCAGCCCCACACGAGCCGGAGAATCCCAGCCGTTCTGGCAGAGCTCTCTGCAGGAATCGGACCCGGAAATTCTGCTGAGTCTGGACATCAGCTGGGCAAGTATTGACAAGGTAACAAGCCCGCGTGTTCTGACCCAGAAGCCGCATGTCCTGACCCAGAAGCAGGGGACGTTTGACCGTTTATTCTCCTGTCAGCCACAGGTGGTGGTTTCCAGAATACACACATGACTTACTCCAGAGCTTTACTCTCGGGCGCTGGACAGGCGAGCTGCTCTGAACTTAACTGCTGGGCTGTGCATTACAAGTGGACAGAAATATAAGTAAGCTTCGGCGTGATGCATCTTGTGACTGCAGTTTTTGTCAAGCCTGTCCCCGCTCCCCTTCCTCCCCTCCCTCCCTTTCGGGTCTGGGTACTAGTGATATATTGAATCTGCATCAAAAACGGGCCCCTCCACACCAACTGCAACTCCCCAATGGATGAATCGAGGGGACTTTCCATGGGGGGTGCATCCTGTCAGCTCTTATGGGGGCCGTGCAGCTACCCCATTTTTTTCCAAGGGGCTGCCAAGTGCTCTTCCTTCTGTTCTCAGCACAAGTTAATGAACACAGACTGCCTGGTAAACAGTTGGAGGAAAGAATCCAAGTTTATAAAACAGATCAGTTCAGGGTGACTGTTTTCATTACCAATGTTTCTGCTTTTTGCAAAAACTACTCCCCCATGGCTCTGGGGAATGCATCCAAAATATGCTTGAATCTCAACTCTTTGTTTGGGGACTTTTAGAAATGACTCATGCTTACCCAGGCACACCTGTAAATTTGCAAGAAGTAATACATCACCTTTATTTATTATTTATGCCTCCTCTACTTCATAATCCCTTTGAGGGAATGTTTTATGCTAATTTTACAAACTGGCCTCGCAAAGCTCATGGCAATAAAAAAACCAGCCTGAAAGTTTATTCATCCCTTATTGCCTGCGCAGGAAAGTAACTGAAGTGGCACCAAATTAAATGGAAATTGTGAAGCATTTACTCAGACGGCCTCTGCAGGGACGCAAAGGACAGGTGGAGGAGGGGCTGGCCACCCACCGCCCCTCAGAGCTCCTGGCTTTGCTGTAAGAAAGTCACCGCCAAGGGCTCAGAAAACAGACTGATGCCAGGGGAGGGCAGGAAGAACTGGCTGCCCATGGGCAAGCGTCAAGACGGGTGACAGCCCACGGGCCAGAGAGTCAGGATGGGTGACAGCCCATAGCCTGAGCGTCAGGACAGGTGACAGCCCATAGCCTGAGCGTAGGACAGGTGACAGCCCATAGCCTGAGCGTCAGGACAGGTGACAGCCCATAGCCTGAGCGTCAGGACAGGTGACAGCCCATAGCCTGAGCGTAGGACGGGTGACAGCCCATAGCCTGAGCGTCAGGACGGGTGACAGCCCATAGCCTGAGCGTAGGACAGGTGACAGCCCATAGCCAGAGTCAAGACGGGTGACAGCCCATAGCCAGAGTCAAGACGGGTGACAGCCATAGCCAGTGTCAGGACGGGTGACAGCCCATGGGCCTCAGGACGGGTGACAGTCACAGCCAGAGTCAGGACGGGTGACAGCCCATGGGCCTCCGAGGATGGGGACAGCCCAGCGCGAACAGAGGAACATTCTGAACCTCAGGACAGGCTCAGCGTGCGTGTGGAGGCCTGACTGAAAATCCAAGCTATGGCTGCCGGGCCCAGGCTTCACAGGCAGGGCCGCCCCCTGGCCCGCGTCTGCTCGCTCAGTGCTTCACGGCGGCCAAGTCGCCGCATCCTGAGCACCTGGGCCTGTGCTGCCTGCGTGGGGCCTGCTCGCCAACACGGGGGTCCAGGTAACTAGGACCCCTTCCTGTGCTGCCCGGACACACGCTAGTGACAGGGAAGGACATGACCAAGGGACGCCACAGTGGGCTCCAAGCAGGAAGCAGGGGTCCACCAACAGGGATTGAGGCGGCAGTCGGGCGCCTGGCAGCTTTTTCACCACCAGCGGGGAAGAAATGCAGCTCCGGCGCCACACGGCCCAGCTCTCTGGTGTCACTCCCTGCCACGGCTCAGAAGTGCAGATACACACACGTGACTCACTGGCCACCCCTCTGGCTGGGTAGGTGGCCAGCGTGGGATAAAGCTCAACTACGCTGGGGCCCAGGATGCAGCAAGACCGGTCCCAGCTGCCAGGTGTCTGCCCACAGGCAGGCTCCTACCCCAACGCAGCTGCTCCTAGCCAGAGACCCGCTTCACTGCTGCGATCTTCATCAACACCAAGTGCCAACCACCGCAGCCTGTGTATGTTGTGAGTGTGTGTGCCTAATCACTGCAGCCTGTGTGAATGTGTGTGTGAGTGTGTGTGCCCAACCACCGGCAGCCTATGTGTGCGCGCACCCAACCAATGCAGCCTGTGTAACTGTGAGTGTGAGAGTATGTGTTTGTGTGTGTCCAACCACCACAGCTGTGTGTGTCTGTGTCTGAGTGTGTGTATCTGTGTCTGTGAGTGTGAATAACCTGGAGTGTGAGTATGTGTGTGCCCAACCACCACAGCTGTGTGTGATTGAGTTTATCTGTGTGTGTGTGTGTGTGTGTGTGTGTGTGTGTGTGTGTGTGTGTGTGTGTGTGTGTGTGTGTGTGTGTGTGTGTGTGTGTGTGTGTGTGTGTGTGTGTGTGTGTGTGTGTGTGTGTGTGTGTGTGTGTGTGTGTGTGTGTGTGTGTGTGTGTGTGTGTGTGTGTGTGGGCCCACCAACATGCGCCACAAAGGGAAGTGAAAGGGAACCACAGTTAAAAAACCAGGAAGAATCGAGAAACCCCAGGCCGGCTCTTGATGTCTCCCGCTCGACCTCCAAGCTCACACTCTCTCGAACACTTGTCCTGCCCTTCTCCGCCACAGCACTCTAAGGAAGGTTCGTACAACACAAACTACTCTGTCTACCAGACAGAGAACAAAGGCAGTGCCAGGTGTCTGAGGCTCTGTCCTCTGCTGTCCCTGGGAGCTCACTGTTGAGCCAGGCCCCAGGAGGCTCACACCCTACTCAGTCACCCACCACCTGCCAACTCTGCACAGTCCCTCAGCGGCTCTTCACCAACCACCTACAGGGACTGCAGCATCACCGCCTGTGCAGAGACACCACCGACGCAAAGTACAGTCTTAACACCCCTGCCGGGGGCTAGGAGACGGGGGGAGGAGCACAGGCGGACAGGTGCTGAGGCCCCACGCGGCTCGAGTGGCCCCCAAGCCCTGATGCCTGACACTGCTGGCACCTGAGCACCCAGGCCCCAAGCCACACTCCCTTGGCACACCTGGGGAGGCGCCCAAGAAGCAAAGGCTTGCCAGGAGCGAGGCGCTGCGGACTGAGAAGGAACAGGAGCACGAGTGGAGGGCAGCGGCAGACGCCCTGGGCAGCTTCCCAGAGCCGAGTCCACACATCAGGAGGAAGCCAGCGCCAAGGAGGGCCCTTTACCTTTCTTGGTCTTGCAGGCCCACACTCGGGGGTGCACCTCGTGCAGGGGCAGGGAGATCACCTTGGCCAGCCCGCGTTCAGCATGTACTGGTACAGACGCTTGAACGTCCTCCCGCAGAGGCCCTGCCAGGACAAGAGGTGTCACAATGAGATGGGAGCAGGGAGCACGGGGAGCCCAAGGGGGTCGGGTGGCGGGGAGACACAGCAGGGCTGAGCAGGCCTCGACAAAACCTGCCTCAGGGGAGGGGTGGGGAGCGGCCCGCGGTGCTGTGGGATGGGGGAGTGGGGTGAGGAGGAGGCAGGCAGAGGGGCAGTAAAGATGCCGCGCTCTGCACCATCTCAGAGTGCTCGGTCTCACCAGCAAAGCACACGGACTATTCGTCCTGTATACACCGCTACAAGCACACACACACCCCCACAGACTACTGGTAACTGTACATACACGCACACATACCACAGCCCATACATGAACACATGCACCACTACACTGACCATCAATGTCTGCACACACACGCACACACGCCACAGCCCACACGGGCACACGCACCACAGCACTAACAGACTCCTGCAGCTGCTGGATGTGCCCCCAAACCAAAACCTGAAACAAACACAACAGGACGGTCTGGGCCCACCTCTGAAGAGCAGCAGGATGAGCACATGACCTGAGCAAGGGAACAGCCCCGAGTGCTGCCAGGCTTCTTCCAGCTCTTGATGTCCGTGCGTGTCCTTTGGAGGGTTACTGGGGCAGCTGGACGAGCAGAGTGGGGTGGCCGAGGGCAAGAGCATGGACTCTGAGGGGTGGCTCGGAGGCTCTCAGAACTGCAGTGCCTGATACTTCGGTTTTCTTGCCTCTTGCATTTGGATTTGGGGCCACATCCGGATGCGCTCAGGGCTTGCTTACCCTGGCTCTGTGCTCAGGGGGGACGATACGGTGCCGGGGACTGAACCCGGTGATCCATGTGTAAAGGAAATGCCCTCCCCACTGTACAACTGCTCCAGCCCTGCTTTTACTTCTCTTTTTTATAAGTCGACTTATTTTCCAACACTGCAAGTGAGCGATGACACATTGAAACTCAGATTCTGGCTCGCTAAGGATAAGGCGCTCTGGGAAGGCCTGGGAGGCCCCGTGGCCCCTCAAGCGGGGACACTGCTGCCAACTGGCCCCAGCAGACAGAGGTCAGCAAGGACAGAGGTCAGCAAGGGCTGGGGCGGGGAGACAGAGGTCAGCAAGGGCTGGGCGGGGAGACAGAGGTCAGCAAGGGCTGGGCAGGGAGACAGAGGTCAGCAAGGGCTGGGCGGGAGACAGAGGTCAGCAAGGGTTGGGCGGGTAGACAAGAGGTCAGCAAGGGCTGGGGCGGGAGACAGAGGTCAGCACAGGCTGGGCGGGGAGACAGAGGTCAGCAAGGGCTGGGCGGGAGACAGAGGTCAGCAAGGGCTGGGCGGGGAGACAGAGGTCAGCAAGGGCTGGGGCGGGAGACAGAGGTCAGCAAGGGCTGGGCGGGAGACAGAGGTCAGCAAGGGCTGGGCGGGGAGACAGAGGTCAGCAAGGGCTGGGCGGGGAGACAGAGGTCAGCACGGGCTGGGCGGGAGACAGAGGTCAGCACGGGCTGGGCGGGGCAGGGGCTGCTTTTCACACGGGAGCCCCGGGGCACCAAGGTCTCCTCCAGGCACTACCGGAAGTGGCACCCAAAGGTAAAAGGAGCCAACAACAGCGGACATAGACAAACTAACAGCAGACCAGCCTCTTCCTGGTGGGGGTGTCCAGAACCCGCTGCAGTCTGGCACAGGAAATCAAGCTGAAGGTGTGGTACCACGTGCCACCATTTTGGGGCTTTTGGTGCTGGCGGACACTTTGCTATTTCTTGAGCTCACACTGTTCTGAGCAAGGCTTGCCAGGCCCAATGGCAGGCACTCAGGGGCCTTCCTGCCACTGCGGGCACTGATTTGTGCTGTGCTAAGCTAGGGACAGGCCCCACCCCTACACACCCCTTGTGTGCTCATGTGCTCACACACACACACACACACACACACACACACGGTGCTCACAACAAGTGGCACTGGCCACTTGCTTCCTCTCCCATCCACAGGGAGAAGACCAGCAAGAGTTGGGGGCCTAGTGCCTGCCACATACGACGAGCCGCAGACGGCGCACACTCGCACACCGGGCGGTGGAGACAGCCCGAGACCAGATTGTTTCCTGACTCACTGGCACGGAAATGGCAGCGCTTGTTAATCTTGCCGTGCCCCCAGCAACATGAGGGAGGCCCCGGGAAACCAGTCCATCAGACGTGGCCCAACCGTCCTCCCGTCCAGCCCCTCAAGGGATACCAGCATCTGGCCAGCAGGGACTGAGCAGCTGGCGCCTGTCCCGGAAGCAGGACCTCCATGCACGAACACCCACTTCTCTGTTAGCAGATGCGCCCCCCTGCCAGGCAACCAGGGCCCCAGCTTGCGGAGCTGACTGGACCCGGCTGGCCAGCACTGGGGTGAGTTGTCGGAGTCTCACCCCCATGCCTTCCTGATCCTCTCTGGACTCTCCCTGGTCACACTTTCATCCCTTAACTGCATGGCTACAGGGGCTGGCCCTGTCCTTGTGGTGGGAGCTGGGGCCCACCAGGGAGCAGATGCTGTCTCTGTACCTCGGAACCTGCCTGGACGCTGGGCGTAGTCCAGTGGGGAAAAGCAACACCACATGCTTCTCCCACGCCCACCTCTGCGGCCTGGCTCTCTTGACTCGTGTTCAACGGGGCCACCTCCAGCCGCGTATCCCCAGCCTCCCCAGGCCTCATGGTCACCTGCTCCCCCACCAGCCTGGGCCAGGGCCCCTTACTGTCCACTCACAGTCCTGCTGCATTTCCTGTGCCTCAGTCAGAGCCCAGCTCCTTGGCCTGGCTCGCGAGACCTTTTCGCTGACCCCCAGCTCCCTGCAGGACCTGCTGAAGTCCTGTGCTGAGACAGTGCTGTGCCGCCCGTGGGGTGGGGGTGTCCTTTCCCCACTCTCCAAAGCCGTTGCCAGCTCCCAGGTCTCAGCGCCTGCTCGGCTGCACCCCTGCCTCAGATGGCCTCAACCCTGCGTGCTCTGGCATGGCCACAGCTCTGGCTCGAAGCAAAGAGCCCCGGGACGTGTGCCCAGCAAACCGACAGCACGACAGCCCAAGACGGCCACCTGCATCCCTCAGACCATACAGGCAAGAGACCTGGCACGCAGGGCTCCCCCAGTTGAGAGACTCAGGGGGCAGGCACGGCTCCCCAGTTGGAGAGACTCAGGGGCAGGCACGCCCCCAGTTGGGGGGCTGGGGGCAGGCGGGCCCCCGTGGAGAGACTAAGGGGGCAGGCAGGGCCCCCCAGTTGGAGGGACTCCAGGGGGGCAGGCACGGCTCCCCAGTTGGAGGGACTCAGGGCGGGGGGG
Source organism: Cryptotis parvus (assembly GCA_021461705.1). Taxonomy (NCBI): domain Eukaryota; kingdom Metazoa; phylum Chordata; class Mammalia; order Eulipotyphla; family Soricidae; genus Cryptotis; species Cryptotis parvus. The sequence goes on from JAJIBD010020943.1 coordinate 94,864, forward strand.
GGGGCCCCCCAGTTGGAGGGACTCAGGGGGCAGGCAGGGCCCCCCAGTTGGAGAGACTCAGGAGGCAGGCAGGGCCCCCCCAGTTGAGGGACTCAGGGGGCAGGCAGGGCCCCCAGTTGGAGGGACTCAGGGGGCAGGCAGGGCTCCCCAGTTGGAGAGACTCAGGAGGCAGGCAGGGCTCCCCAGTTGGAGGGACTCAGGGGGCAGGCAGGGATCCCCCAGTTGGAGGGGCTCGGGGGCAGGCAGGGCTCCCCAGTTGGAGGGGCTGAGGGGCAGGTGGGGTTCCCCAAACTGGAAGGACTCGGGTGGCAGGCGGGGCTCCCCCAGCTTGAGGGGCTCACGGAGGAAGCGGCTACTGCACAGGTCTGCATGGGCAGGACAAGTGCTGGACACCCAGGTAGGCGGACATGTGGCCAGCGGGCACCTTGGGTGGTCTCACTCCTACTCCCGGTTCATAGCACGGGGCCCTCACATGCAGTGCTGCCCTTCTCGCTGCCTCTCACTCACACTGACTCGAATAGTCCCTGACCCCGGGTTGCAGGGCAGGCGCTGCCTTAGACTCTGTAACGAAAAGATTGTGTTTGAACATTTAAAAACAACCTCAGTCTCAGGTTAGCCTTGCCCAAGGGCTGGGGGCAAGGCCTTGCTCTCCCCTGGCTGACAGCTTCAGGGAAACAGCCCTCCCCCTGCCACTAGGTGTCACCTGCAGACAGGGCCCCGGCTCTGCCCTGCCTGAGACGTCCAGAGGTGAATGAATGGCTGCTCAATTCACCAATCCCCTGCTCTCCTTCCTCTCCCATTCTTCCAGCTCCTGCTCCGTGGCTTGCGACCCTGCTCTGCCTTCCCGGTCACCTCTGTGGGAGCCCCTGGCTCCTGTGACCATGTGTGCAAGGTGTGGGGACTCGCGAAAGGGTCACTACTTCTGGGTCTGGCACGTCCAGACAGTTGGATCACTGACGCAGCGCGTGGTACCAGCGCCTACCCAGGATCCCAGGAACCATCCCTCTAAACCGTGAGGGAACCAGAAGCAAGCGGGCCCCAGTCTGGGTTGTGTGACTCTTCACTGCACTAGCAGTCATGCACACGCGCGCACACACACATACTCACATAATATACACATATACGTACATTACACAGACACACACAAGCCCCAGCTCACCAGCTCTTCCCGCCCCAGCATCTCCACCCACAACACACACACACACACACACACACACACACACACACACACACACACACACACACACACACACACACACGGCCCCCAGCTCACCAGCTCTTCCCGCAGCCGCCCCAGCTCTCCATCTGGTTGGGCCGCACAGCCAGCATGACCGAGAGCTTCTCCATGAGGATGTCGTATTTGCTCCGCCTGTGGGACAAGATGACTTGGTTTCCATCGCAACAGCCATGGGCCCCGTAAACGCGGGAGGGAACTTAATGGACAACAGCTTGCAGGACATGGGCTCCAATCAGGCCTGAGTTCAGCACAGAGCAGCTGGACCTGCCTCACGAGGGCAGCGGGCAGATGCTGGTGGCAGAAGCTTAGCACCGAACCTGCATCTTGCCTGATGCTATGGTGATATCCAGCAACGGAGCGAGTGCTGACCTGCTCCCTTGCGGGTCGCTGACAGGGAGACCAGCTGCTCCCCACACAACTCACTAGCTACTCAAACATCCGGGACCCAGACACAAACCCAGAACTCTGCCAAGCATCCAGTCCAGCCACTACACACCCAACAGAGCCCCAGACTGGGGCAGCTCAGGTGTCCTGGGCACAGCGCCCGCCCCTGGCCCAGGAGTGCCGCCCAGCCGGCTGCCAGCACCCCCAGGAAAAGGGTGCGGTGATGCGCTCATGTGGGCCTGTGGTAACGTAGCTGCCGACAGCGCCGCTTCATTGTCTCCGTCAAGGCAACGGCCGCGTGTGGATGGCAGGTCTGTCACAGCCACTGGCCGGCAGGGAGGTCAGCCAAGGAAGAAGAGCGACTTCAACACTGGGCCCGCCGCCTGCTGCGACTTTCCCTAAGCTTTTCCGGTTTCTGAACCTCCCAGAGGGGCCGGGGCAGGGCACAGCGCGGGCGGGCGCTGCACAGCACTTCTGCCACCCATTCCCGTGACAGGGCGTGTCACCCCCAGCCAGCTCTGAGGCCCGCGGGCCCATGGCCTCATCCATATGGGCAGAGCCTTGCTGCGGGCAAGGCCCTCCTGACCTGGCCACGAGCTGTCCAGGCAGTTCCCACGCACCTGTCCACGTGGAAGCGGTTGAGGAGGAGGAGGATGGAGTGCTGCTGCGCGCCCGTGGGCAGGCGGATCACGCGGTGACTGCATGGTGATGAGGCCGCACTTGTTCAGGATCTTCCGGTGATAGTGCAGCTTCCCGCCGACCCTGGGTGGGGGAGAGGCCGGGTCAGTCCAGGCTGCTGGCAGCTCCGCGCTCAGGAGGGAACCTGCAGCTCCGACAAAGCCCGTCTGGAGAAGAGCCGAGACGGAGGACTCACCGAGAAACACATCCCCAGTCCCAGGAGAGGGGAGAGCAGTGAAGCAGGAGATGTCTAGGGTGGGGACAGTGGAGGCCAATGAGATGGTCCTGGGGGCCAAAGCCACTGGGGGCCGTCTCCAGGGGCCATATGCCGCTGCCTGGGGCACCCTGGGGCCATGCCTGCTTCTGGGAACCCCGATCAGCAAGACCTATTCCCCTCAAAATGTCTTGTCTGGGGGCCAGAGGAATAGGGACCACGAGAAGGGCATTTACTTTGCACACAGTGGACCCAGGTTCGATCCCTGACACCCCATGTGGTCCTCAAAGCACCACCAGGAGTGATCCCTGATGAAGGGTCAGGCATGAGCCCTGAGTACAACCAGGTATGGCCCCACAAAACAAAAACAAAAAATCTGGGAAAAAGTTGTGGTTGGGACAATCACAGTTCACGGGGGTTTCTTCAAAGAGAAAAGTGCAGCACTGATTCACACAGGGGGACGAGGGAACCAGGGAGGCAGAAAGCAACCCCCCCTCCCCACTCAGGAACAGGGCCTGGGGGGGGGGGGGCAAGGGAAGAGCATCATGGAGTAGGAGGTGGGTCGGTGGCAGAGCACATGCCTCACGGACATGCACATAGTCCAGACACACACACACACACACACACACACACACATAGTCCACACACACAGTCCACACACACACACGATGAACAGAGGGAAAATAAAGGCCCTGCAGCCAGTGCCTACTTGAATGCGGAGCTGTGCAGGTCTCGCTGGAGCTCCCCTTGCCACCGGACCGGCCCAACCGCCCAAAATGCAGTATGAGAAGTCGGGAGCTTCAGATCAGGGTCCCCCTCTGAGCCGATCAGGGCCCGGTAGCGCATGTCCTGCGAGGCCACGAGGGATCAGCTTCTTCCCCCACCTGCGGGGCAGAGAGAGAAACCATCCCACGTAAGGAAACGGAACTGGAAACTGGGCGCCTGGAGTCATTCCTTAATTTCCTTCCTTCATCTGTGGTGAAGCTGCTGTTGGTTCCCCCTTTGGACTCTACTTGCTGAGTGAGAAGTTATTCGGGTTCTTTTGGGGGAGAGGACTTGTTCATTTACCTGAAGGTTATGGGCCTCCCCCAGCCATGTCCCCGCTCCTGCTCAGAACTGTGCACCCGACAGGGCAGTTGCTGAGGTCTCCGAGAACCTTCTTTCCTGCTGACTCCTGTTTGCTTCCCGCATCAGTCCCTCAGGTTTCTTCCGTTTATTCCCCGATCAATTATTCATAATGCGCTACTATGGCTTTGTCCATTTTGGTTTTTGGGGGCCACACAGCTCAGGGATCACTCCTGGTGGAACATGAGGGTCCTGGGTTCAAACTTGGGACAGTCGCATGCAAAAAGTTAAGTGCTGTCCACTGCTCTCAGCCCTTCTGTCCTTAACTATGGCTGAATACTACTGCACACGTCACGCACTGTCCACCTAAGCATCTCTGGATGAGCACTTCTACCCCCCCGATTCCGGCGGCTATGAGCCAGCGTCCGCTCCACACCGCCAGCAACACAGGACCAGCTGTTATGACAGGGCCGAACACGGTACTTTTCAACCTTCCGACCCACCCGTGGACCGTGTCGGAGTGACTGAACAAAGATGCATCATCCCTGGGGGTAGACACAACCTTTCCGCCTCCAGATCGC
>JAJIBD010020944.1:0-20356 GCA_021461705.1 Cryptotis parvus
TATTTTTTATTTTTTTTTTTTTTTTTAATTTTTTTATTCTTTATTATACCACCTGAGACATACAATTCCAAAGGTGCAATTGGTTCTTGGTAATACAGTATTCCAGCACCCATCCCTCCACCAGTACCCCATTTCCACCACCAAAGTACCCCACCCCCCCACTCACCCCCAGGCTGCCTTAATAGCAGGTAGCCCTGCTTTCTCTCTTTCTCTCTCTATCTCTGCATCTCTCTCCTCTTCTTTACACATTGTGGCTAGCCCTGCAGATATTTATTTATTTATTTATTTATTCCACCTTTTCTCCTTTTTTTTAATTGAAGGATGCTCATGTGGAGTCCTGGCTCCACAGGGTTCCAAGATGCACCCTCCACCCGAACCCATCTCCCATCACCAACGCCCTGTCTCCTCCCCTCCCGAATCCCAACCACCCGGCGGGCTCTATATGTCATCTCCTTCCTCTGTATATCTCCCTCTCAGCAAACCCTCCTGCTGTTCAGGGAATGCAGTGTACCAAAAAACATCATTGTTTCACCACTCCTAGGCTCACGCGTCGCAAGCGGCCGCGCAACCTGGGCTCAAACCGGCTTTGCTGGTCCTCTGGTCGTGGGACATTTTCCCAGCCGCCTGACAATGAAAATGGTGGCTAGCGTGGTGGACGAGTCCCATCCGGCTGCTTCTGGGACCCTCCCGAGGCGACGGGCCCACTCCCAAAGCCCCATCTGCCCTCCTCGGGTCTCCATAGTCAGCTGAGGCCCGGGCGCGAGCCAGGCTCCCGCCCCCGAGCCGCCTGCAAGACTCTGGATGCCGGGCCCGCCAGCGGCTCCTGGGCGGGGAAACCGGGCTAGTCACGATGGAGGGGGAAGGGTGACCGCGCCCCGCCTGACGACTTCCCAGTGCTTCCCGCCTCTTGGAGCCGCCTACTTGGGCTCAAACCGGCTTTGCTGGTCCTCTGGTCGTGGGACATTTTCCCAGCCGCCTGGACAATGAAAATGGTGGCTAGCGTGGTGGACGAGTCCCATCCGGCTGCTTCCGGGACCCTCCCGAGGCGATGGGCCCACTCCCAAAGCCCATCTGCCCTCCTCGGGTTCCATAGTCAGCTGAGGCCCGGCGCGAGCCAGGCTCCCGCCTCCCGAGCCGCCTGCAAGACTCTGATGCCGGGCCCGCCAGCGGCTCCGGGCGGGAAACCGGCTAGTCACGATGGAGGGGGAAGGGCCGACCGCCTCCGCCTGACGACTTCCCAGTGCTTCCCCCTCTTGGAGCCGCCACTTGGGCTCGAACCGCTTTTGCTGGTCCTCTGGTCGGGGACATTCTCCCAGCGCCTGGACAGTGAAAATGGTGACTAGCGTGGTGGACGAGTCCCATCCGGCTGCTTCTGGGACCCTCCCCCGAGGCGACGGGCCCACTCCCAAAGCCCATCTGCCCTCCTCGGGTTCCATAGTCAGCTGAGGCCCGGCGCGAGCCAGGCTCCCGCCTCCCGAGCCGCCTGCAAGACTCTGGATGCCGGGCCCGCCAGCGGCTCCTGGGCGGGAAACCGGGCTAGTCACGATGGAGGGGGAAGGGGTGACCGCGCCTCCGCCTGACAACTTCCCAGTGCTTCCCGCCTCTTGGAGCCGCCTACTTGGGCTCGAACCGGCTTTGCTGGTCCTCTGGTCGGGGACATTCTCCCAGCGCCTGGACAGTGAAAATGGTAGCTAGCGTGGTGGACGAGTCCCATCCGGCTGCTTCTGGGACCCTCCGAGGCGACGGGCCCACTCCCAAAGCCCATCTGCCCTCCTCGGGTTCCATAGTCAGCTGAGGCCCGGCGCGAGCCAGGCTCCCGCCCCGAGCCGCCTGCAAGACTCTGGATGCCAGGCCCGCCAGCGGCTCCTGGGCGGGAAACCGGGCTAGTCACGATGGAGGGGGAAGGGTGACCGCACCTCCGCCTGACGACTTCCCAGTGCTTCCCGCCTCTTGGAGCCGCCTACTTGGGCTCGAACCCGGCTTTTGCTGGTCCCTCTGGTCGTGGGACATTCTCCCCAGCCGCCTGGACAATGAAAATTGTGGCTAGCGTGGTGGACGAGTCCCATCCGGCTTCAGCAGTGATTTCTAATGTGACATTATAGTTCCTAATTCCCCCCATCAACCTCCCCAGTTTGTTACAACTACAATGATCATTATGTTGTACAGATGTGAAAGATCCTGGGAAGGACCTGTCCCAGCCTACTTCATTATCCAAGACTCTTGCGTGGCTGCACACTGTTCTTCCTATGTCAGACCATCCACCATCCAGGCCCCACAGGTCAGAGCCCTGGGAGTGTAGACAAGCCTATCTCCTGTCTGCCACCTGCCAATGCAGCTGGGCACTGCAGTCACACCTGCAACACTCCGAGGGGCAGGTCAATAGATGAGTTTAGAGGGAACTTACCTGCAATGGTTCTTATTTCTTCCAAATCACAAAGATCCCCTCACTTTTGTGTTTTTGTTTCTGTTTTTCACTATCACTACCTGGACATTTGTGAAGATTTTGACCAGTTATCTTGTGACATGCAACCAAACTTGGCATTTTCTGGCGTTTCCTATGTTTAGATGGGAGGGATGTGGTTTTGGTGGAGTGATGATCTGCACATGACCTTGGTGTATCCTTCTCATGGCAGCTGGTCTCTGACCGTGGTGACTTCTACACTCTGGGTGACAGTAGTTTGCATCAAGAAAGACATAGCCAGATATTTCACCATAAAGTGACTCTTACCCCAGGTAATAACTGTAAGGCAGGGAAGTGCTTTGAAACACTATAATCTTCTGATTCTTATAAAATCAGAATGTACCAATTTTAGTACACATTTAGTGATTCCTGCCTGAATCAGTTACTGATATGGTTGTTACAAAATGTTTTTCCCCAAATCTGAATCAGTTACTGATGTGATTGTTACAAAATGTTTTTTCCCCAAATCTATCATTCCTTGTACATTTATTGGCATTATCCTGTTAGTAAAACTTCTCTTGTCTATATTCATTCAAGGATTTATGTCCATCAATGCTGATACATCAATTCCTCTTTTAATCCCTAGAGCTCAGTCTCCTGTCAGTGTTTATTTTGATGTTACTAATGATCTCTTTAGGTTGGTCCCCATACCTCTTTAGTATAATATAATCATCAAAATGATGCTTACACAGCACCTTATGTTTAGATACTTTTTTTTTCATTTGACAATGAATTATGAAATTTAATAGTCTATTAGTTTTAGTAATTGAATGTTTTCAATTACTATATGATAAAAAACTTACTAAATGATTCTATTTTCATGGTTGTGAAATGGCCTGGGAGAGACTCCTCATATTCCCAAATCTTCGCTTCATTAGCCACACACGCAGAATATTACCAGAAGCCAGAAGCAGAGTTAGCAAGCACAGCCAGGCCTAAGAGCTTATTTTGTTGAGATGGAAACCTAGAGCTGTAGAAAGGAAAAGAAGCATAGGGCGGGTGGGGGGGTTGGAGACAACCCCAAGTAATGCCTTGTGAGGCTTAGGAGTCTCAACCATGCAGAATATCTCAGGCTGTAGTAAAAACATCTAGTGGAGACACAGAGGGAAGGGAATTTATTTTCTGATTTCTTTTTCTTTGTATGATGGGTCACATGAAGTTCTCTGTTGGATGACAGGCTTAGCTAGTTTGGGAGCTTTGCTGTTTTACTCACTCACAGCTTAATCTACTTACATGTTCTTCAGCCAAGGTTCATTCTAATGAGATCTCTCTTCTATGTGAACACTAACTTGAGGGTGTGGCAGTTACAGAAGTCACCTTGACTCTGAATAACTTCTCACTTATTATACATCTACTAAGACTACTATGTTATCTAGATTGGGTATAGCTTTTCTTTATACTCACTGCACCCAGCGAGGTACAGTTAGAATTTACCAGTAGACTACCATCCTGGCTATGTTGAGACTATAGGAAGATAATAGGAAGGATCATACTAGTTTGCCCCTCATGCAGGCTAGTGTGACCCTTTCAGTAAATGGAGAACAAGAAACTCAGAATCACCTTGGTGCAGATAATAAATAAGAAGGACCTTGTGGTACCATCTAGATTACATGAAACCCATGAAATTAAGATGTATTATTTTATACTGACTGGATCCCATGGGATGTCAAAAGATCATGTGGCCGCCACCTACAAGATGGTCAGACTTCTTCATCAAGACCCTGAAGTAACGATTCAAGGCTCTTTGTATTCCTGAAGCAACCAGATGCCATTAGGCTACATTGGCACGTGATAGGGTCAAATGGAAATGTTACTGGCACCCGCTTGAGCCAATCGTTATACAATCATCGATGTATAATGATGAATCGATGAACAACGGGATTCAAGTGATCAAGTGATCAAGTGATTTTTATATCAGCCCCCACTCCAGTGTTTTACATAAGAGATAATCTCAGAAGAAGGCATAGTTCTTTGTTTATACCTGTAATAGGGTGTGGCACCACCCTTCTAAACTCTGTTTAGGGGTTCTTTGTTGACAGGACACTCCCTGTCTACAGATAGGATTACATTGGTGTATATAAGGGGACTGACTTGAGGCTCTCGACCCCTTTTTCCCCCTTCTTTTTGGGTAGGACTCCTCTTGAGTAAGATCCTCTATCTTTGGTGGTAGACTTGGGCTCTCATGTATGGTCTAAGTTCTGACTAGAGCTAGAGTTCTTTCATTATATTGGATTGTGGTGTTAGAACTTTTGCACTATTCAAAGCCTTTTTGGAACTGTCCTGGACTCGTGAGTTTTCATCTATTCCCCGGCGGCCTTGGAGGTAGAAGAGAACTTCTTTCCTAATACTGTTGGGGACCCCAGTGGCTTCCTGAAAGTTCTTGAGAGCATCTATGAACGCCTCGAGGCGCCTCTAGAATGACATGCAACAATTAGAATGGGAAGGAATGGAAGTGAAGATAGACAGTCGCAACTACACCACCTCCGCTTCGCTGATGACATCGTTCTAGTAACACCAAACATTAGCCAAACAGCACAAAGGCTGGCTGACTTCGACCAGAATGTGGAAAGATAGGTCTACAATTGAATCTCAACAAAACAATATTCATGAAAAATGAACTAGTTTCAGAGGCCCCATTCTGGAATGCAGCAGTTATGTGTACCTAGGTCGAGAAGTCAACATGATGAACGACCTAAAACCTGAGCTGCGCAGGAGGAAGAGAGTGGCATGGAATGCCTTCAAGAGCATCGAAGAAATAGCTAAAAGGACAGACCTCTGGCTCTGGGGCACATCTCTTTGACTCCATCATTCTCCCTGAATTAACATACACCTCAGACACCTGGGACCTATGAAATCAGAATGAGAAGGCTATTTGGGTCTCTCAAAGAGGAACGAAAGATCTATGCTTGGAATATCACGCCTCACTCAAGTGAGAAAAGGAATCCAGAGTTCTGACCTCCGTCGATGATCCAGAGTCAGGGACACTGTCTCATTTGCCAAGGTGTCGAAAATCAGATGGACTGGACATGTATTGCAACTTGGAGATGACTGCTGGACTAGAGCTGTTACCAACTGGATCCCATGGAACGTCAAAAGATCATGTGGCCGCCCACCACAAGATGGTCAGACTTCTTTGTCAAGACCCTGAATGAACGGTTTGAGGCTCTTGGTATTCCTGAAGCAAGCAGTTGCCATTGGGCTACACTGGCATGTGATAGGGTCAAATGGAAATGTTACTGGTGCCCGCTCAAGCAAATCGATGAATAATGGGATGTCAAGTGATCAAGTGTCTTCAAGCCCATTTTAGTTCTTGCATTAATTATAGTTTATCCTGACTATATATGCATTAATTGGAGTGAGTCTGCATGTATAATATAATGGATGTATATAGAAATTTCTATAAAGTTTTTTGATCTAGCATTACAGTATCCTATCTTCTGTTGATTGGTGTATAGTTGAAGGTAGGTCATAATAAAGGACATACCCACAAGTTATTCCCACAATATCTATTCTGTGAAGACGTTGCTTCCATTAGCAATTGCATAAGCTGAGATAGGAAAAAAAGAATGAATGGTCCCAAGAATAGGAAATTGTTATATGGTCTGATATTGTAATGATTCTAATGGCTCAAAACAGTATGTTCATTGACTTTGTAATCACACTAGCTGATCACCTCACTAATCACCACACTGCAAAGTGTGTGTGGGGTGTGGTTGGGGGACAGAGTTAGCAATAGAGTGACTCATGTTGTGATATAGGCAAAGTCAGATGAAGCTCTGGCTGTGTGCAAATACACCCCTACCCGCAATTACCAACTAGTGCTGAAATATGGTACAAATTTAGGAGTCCTATTGGGCCAGATTTGCAATGCCCACTGGACTGAACACTTGTGGTTTGGAAGCCTTCTCCATCAAGGAATGCTGGGGACCCTCATTCTGGATAAGATCCCTTCATTCTGGTGCCAAGCAAAACTTCCAAGAACTCTCTGGGAACTTCACTGCTGTTTCTCTGTCTCCCCAAAGTTCCAGCGTAAGTAGTTCATACCCACTCAACACCCTGTAGTACTAATTAAATTGTATGCTGGTGTGGTCATGTTGATTCCCTGGCCATATGCAATTGCCTTAAGTCATGAAGTGAAACCTGTCCCCATAAAGGAGGTCATTACCTTCTGTCCTAATCTCATAATAAATCTGCCAGGGACAGAGAGACACCTTTCATGATCTCAAATTTTGGGGTGATATAGCACTAAAAGAATCTGATTTGAGTTCCTCTGCTGACAATAGCTATTGCACAGAATGTCGTTGGGGGTCTGTCCGTGGATGAGGTCCAGAGACACTGAACTGTCCCAATAAGTGTGTCAGATACCAACGGAATAAGGTATCCCTTTTTCCCCCTCCAAATAAGAGACACTATAATGAATTTATTGGTAGGTAAGTTTACAGGGGAGAAATTATAACATTAAACATTGAAATAGTTCTATACTGATGATCTCTATATTTTATGAAGAACAATGGAAGGGCTGCGTATTTCACTGAGAGTTTGAGGATGGAGTTGAAAAATAGGACTGGGAATTTAAGGAAACTCAGGAAGGTTTTGAATAACAACCATGGAGAAAGGGTTATAACAGCCTATAAAAGTGAAGAGGCTGAGGCCAGAGTGATAGTACAGTAGATAGGATGCTTGCTTTGCACACAGCTGACACTGGGTGTATCCTTGGCAACCCATATGGTCCCCCAAGCATCACCAGGAGTTGTTCCTGAGTTTAGAGGCAGGAATAATCCCTGAGCACTGAAAGCATTGGCCCCAAAACAAAAAAAGAACAAAAAAAGTGAACAGGCTGATTAAGATATAGAGAAAAGGGGGGCCGGAGTGCTAGCACAGTGGGTAGGGCATTTGCGTTGCATGTGGCAGACCTGGGTTTGAACCTCGGCATCCCATATAGTCCCCCAAGCACTGCCAGGAGTAATTCTTGCGCGAAGAACCAGGAGTAACCCCTGAGCATTGCCCGTGTGACGCAAAAAAAAAAAAAAAAAGATATAGAGAAAAGGGCTTCATGAACCTATTCATGACATAAGGCAGTTGGGGAAAGAGTCTTTGAGTTAAATTGGTCTCCTAGTAACTCCTCCAACTGGGCTTTATTAGGAAAGGACAGCTCTGAGAATTGGTGGTCCAGTGTGCAGGTTACAGGGAGTGGATAAACATCAGTGGGAGTAAGACAATTTTTTAAGGGTGGCAAAATGTTGAGTGAGGACAAGGGCTGAGTGTAACTATGTGAGAGATTATTTTGGGTGGAAGAGAGATAACGAAAGCCATTAGAGAGTAGATAAATAAGGATATTGAAGATATTTAATAGGTGGCATTTGGGAATAGTGTGGTACTATTGCTGTGAAGCCCAGCCCCACGTTTGGGGAGTATCTTTCCTCAGCACTGCACTGGAGGGCCAACACTAAGACTGAGGAATTGCTTTTAACGTTGACTCACCAAGAGATACAGTTAACATACGGTCACTCACTTCATCTTGACACTAAACAGAATCCTCACCATATGCAATCCTGAATGCATTTACTGTTCCATTTTAAAGAATCTTTTGTATTATCTCACTGAAAAATTAACTTCCTCCCAGGACAGCTTTCTAACGTGGGCATTAGAGCACCTACCATGTACTGCTGTAATCACTGGTTTACATCACTGCCTCACTCACTCCCTTCTACTCGTCAAGAATGTTTTTTTATATATTTTTTTCTGTTCAACAATATTTTATTTTAATTTATTTAATTATTTAAAATTATTTTTATTATTCCGCCGTGAAATATACAATTACAAAGATGTTCATGTTTGGGTATCAGTCATACATTTTTCTAGCACTGATCCCTCCACCAGTACCCATTTCCCAACACCAGTGTCCCCTGATTTCTTCCCCCTCCCCAGCTTGCATCTATGGCAGACATTTTGCCTCTGGCTCCTCTCTCTCTTTTTTCTCTCTCTCCTTTGTCCTCTAATTTCACTCAGCATGATCCTCTGCATGCCCATCCATTTATAGGCAAATTTCATAGCTTTGTTTTGCCCTAACAGCTGCATAGTATTCCATTGAGTGGAAGTACCAAAGTTTCTTTAGCCAATCTTCTATTCTTGGGCACTCTGGTTGTTTCCATATTCTGCCTATGGTGAATAGTGCTGCTATGAACATAAAAGTGCAGATGGGATTTCTGCTGTGTGTTTTTGGCCTCCCAGGGTATATTCCCAGGAGTGGTATGACTGGGTCAAATGGGAGCTCAATTTATAATTTTTGGAGGAATGTCCATACTGTTTTCCTAAAAGACTGGACCAGTCACCATTCCCACCAATAGTGGATGAGAGTCCCTTTCTCCCCGCATCCACACCAGCATTTGTTGTTATTGTACTTTTGGATATGTGCCCATCTCTGTGGTGTGAGATGATATCTCATTGTTCTTTTGATTTGCATCTCCCTGATGATTAGTGATGATGAGCATTTTTTCATATGCCTTTTGGCCATTCGATTTTCTTCTTTTTGGAAGTTTCTGTTCATTTCTTCTCCCCATGTTTTGATGGGACTGGTTGTTTTCTTCTCATAAAGTTCTACCAGTGCCTGATAAATCCTGGATATTAACCCCTTATCAGATGGGTATTGGGTGAATATTCCTTCCCACTCTGTGGACTGTCATATCTTGGTCACCATTTCTTTTTGGGGTGCAGAAGCTTTTTAGTTTCATGTAGTCCCATATGTTTATCTTTGCTTCCAATTGCTTTATTAGTGGTGTTTCATCTTTGAAGATGCCTTTAGCTTCAATATTGGTGTTGTCACAAATGTTTTAAAGGCAGCATCTTCCTGATGTTTTGTTTTCTCCTGAGTTGGTACCCAGGAAACCTGACTGCTGAGTGCACTCAGGGGTGATGCTGGAAGGAAAAGGCTGTGGCAGAGTCAACAACTGGGAGTCTGCAGGTCACCTCAGTCTGATGTTTGGACTATCTATTTGGTTTATAAAGTCATTTACATTTTTCTGCCTTTCAAGCATTATCTCTCTCCTCCCCCCCAATTTATTTTAGGGATGTGTGTTCCTTGTAGAATAGTTGGAAAATAATAGCATTCACCTCTAGTCCCTTATTGATCACTTGATCACTTGACATCGATTATTCATCGATTTACTCGAGCGGGCACCAGTAACATTTTCATTTGACCCTATCACGTGCCAGTGTAGCCCAATAGCATCTGGTCGCTTCAGGAATACCAAGAGCCTCAAATCGCTTGTTCAGGGTCTCGAAGAAGAAGTCTGACCATCTTGTAGGTGGGTGGACATGTGATCTTTTGATGTCCCATGGGATCCAGTGCTTTATTTAATTTGATTTATTTCTCTTAATATGTTGTATTCCAGTCCCATCCAAGATACAGTGGACCACAAGATTCCATCTTTCCTTATGGAATCATAGTATTCCATTTTGCATGAAGTAGCTTGATTATTTGCTAGTGGGTCTGTTCTCTGGCACTACCTGTCTGGGAAGATTACTCCAAGGTAGAGAAATCTCATATGACCCAGTTATTCTAGTTTTAGGCATCTACAACACAAAAACATTTGAAATGATATATGAACACCTATATTCATTGCAGCAATAGTACAATTTCAGGATATAGAAATTACTGAGATATCCACAACAGAGGAAGAGATAAATACTTTCTTATGAAAAATTCAGGAGTACTGAATACTCATAGCATTCAAACCAGCTTTATCTTGTGGCCAATCTTGTTATATAATTTTTACTATCAGTCAACCTCACTCTCTTATTATTTAAAAAGAAAATTCAAGCATTTTATAGTTTAAACTGCAACTGATTTTTTTTACATTTTATTTTATTATACCACATGAAATATACAGTTACAAAGATGTTCAAATTTGGGTTACAGTCATACAATGTTCCAGCACCTACCCTCCACCAGTGCCCATTTCCCATCATAAATGTCCCTGGTCCCTACCTCCTCCCCAGCATGCCTCTAAGGCAGGCACTTTGCCCTCTTCTCTCTCTATATATGTATCTCTCTCCATCTCTCAAACTCTATATCTTCCTTCTCATACTCACTGTGACTTGCAGTACATACATTTACATTTAGAAGTTATCATATATATCCCTTTGCCTACATTCAATGTTCAGTTCTAGACTGATATTAAAACAATTATTCGTACACTGTTCCTTATCTGCCTTACCTAAGCTCTGACTCCCACAAACTTGTGGTATATTCCCCACAAATAAGACTTCCTGATCCATGTTTTGCCTGGTCTTGGATATTGGTATCATACTACTTTCTGATATCCCGCAAATGAATGCAGTCATTCTATATCTGTCCTTTGTCCTCTGACTAATTTCATTCAGCATGATCCTCTCCATGTCCATCCATTTATAGGCAAATTTCATAGCTTTGTTTTTCCTAACAGCTGTGTAGTATCCCGTTGTGTGGAGGTACCACTGTATCACTGTCTCCCCATTGTTCATCAATTTGCTCGAGTGGGCACTAGTAACATCTCCATTAGTCCTGGCAAAGCAAGTATAACCCAAGGGTATCTGCTTGCTCCAGGGACAGGAGGAGCCCGAAACCATTCTTCAGATCATGAAACTGAGGTCCATAATTGTTACTAGTTTTTGGCATAACAAGTAAATAAAACACGGGTAGCTTGCCAGGCTTTGCCTGTAGGTGGTACAGTCTCAGTAGAAGGCTCTCATCTTGAGCATTTACTGATGAAACTTAAAGGGGGAAGATCAGGTTTTCTATTGGATGGAGCTCTGAGGAACTATGGAGTCTGGATGTTGAGAATGACTAACTGCATGATGTGTGGTTTGTTCTGGATCTTGCTAGGCTTACTGGTATCAGTTAGAACCGGTCTAAAACTGTATACAATGTATAAATGTGAAAGATCTTGGGAAGGACCTTATCCTAAAATCAGCATTCTCTAAGAATATCTCACGGCCGCCGCAGCCGCGTGCCAAGGGAGCTGTGAGTCTGGTGTGGATGGGTCTCTCTCTTCCAGGGCAACTGGCATGGAGGCAGAGGAAAGGGCAGGGCCCAAAACTCCACTCCAAGTCCGGCCAGCATGGTCTCTCCCCGCCCATGAAAGCAAATGCTTGGAGCAATGTTGGACTCGGCCAGGGGCTGGCCAAGCCCTTTACCAGGAGGTCAGCTCCATGGGTTGCTTCCACATGGGGCCAGTCAAGCAGCGCAGCTGTGGGTCTAAAGTGGATGGGTCTGGATCTCTTCTGGGGTTGCAAATTAGCTGAATCTGGCGTGGGTGGGTCTCTCTCTTCCGGGGCAACTGGCATGGAGGCGGAGGTACCACTGTGGAGGTACCACAGTGTCTTTATTCAGTCATCCGTTCTTGGGCACTCTGGTTGTTTCCATATTCTGCCTATGGTGAATAGTGTTGCTATGAACTTAGAAGAGCAGATGGGATTTCTGCTGTGTGTTTTTGGCCTCCCAGGATATATTCCCAGGAGTGGTATGGCTGGGTCAAATGGGAGCTCAATTTCTAGTTTTTGGAGGAATCACTGTATCACCGCTCTTCCCATTCATCATCTATTTGCTCGAGCGGGCACCAGTAACATCTCCATATGACCTGTCTCATGCAAGTAGAGCCCAAGGGCACCTGCTTGCTCCAGGAACATAAAGAGCCTCAAACCATTCCATCAGGTCATGGAAATGAGGTCTATAATTGTCACTGGTATCTGGCATATCAAATACGACACGGGTAGCTTACCAGGCTCTGCCGTGGGGGTAGCATACTCTTGTAGTCATCTCAAAATCCAGCATTTATTGATGAACCAAGCGGCTGCTGGCGGCCGCACGAGCCAGGTTGTGATAGGCTGGTCTGCTGGGTGGAGTTCTGACGAGGGGGAAGTCCGGATGTGGAAAATGGAGGTCCTCATGGAGTGGGGAGTCGTCTGGCTTGTTGTGAGGCTCTGCTGGGGTGGCGGGCCAGGGTTAGAACCAGCCATCCCTCCCGGGAACCTCATGAGCGGCTGGGCACAGTGAGAGCCAGTAGCAGCTCTGCCCCACCCAGGGGTGAGGTTGGCAAGGGACCGCCCCAGCCGGGCGACTGCCAGGCGCATTTCCAGTCTACACCACCAGTGTAGGTGTGGCTGCTGCACCGCCACCGCCTGGATCACCTCCCGCTGTATAACCTCGCTTTGGAGGAATATCCATATTGTTTTCCAAAAAGGCTGGACCAGTCAACATTCCCACCAATAGTGGATGAG
This sequence comes from Cryptotis parvus, assembly GCA_021461705.1. Taxonomy (NCBI): domain Eukaryota; kingdom Metazoa; phylum Chordata; class Mammalia; order Eulipotyphla; family Soricidae; genus Cryptotis; species Cryptotis parvus. The sequence goes on from JAJIBD010020944.1 coordinate 12,719, forward strand.
AGTCCCTTTCTTCCCACATCCACACCAGTGTGGATCTGGGAAGTGTTGTTCTTGCACTTTTGGATATGTGCCAGTCTCTATGGTGTGAGATGATATCTCATTGTTCTTTTGATTTGCATCTCCCCGATGATTAGTGATGATGAGCATTTTTTCATATGCCGCTTTGGCCATTCGAATTTCTTCTTTTTTGGAAGTTTCTGTTCATTTCTTCTCCCCATTTTTTGATGGGGCTGGTTGTTTTCTTCTTGTAAAGTTCTACCAGTGCCTGATAGATCCTAGATATTAAACCCTTATCAGATGGGTATTGGATGAATATTCTTTCCCACTCTGTGGACTGTCCTTTTATTTTGGTCGCTGTTTTTTCGAGGTGCAGAAGCTTTTTTAGTTTCATGTAGTCCCATATGTTTATCTTTGCTTTCAATTACTTTTTTTAGTTGTGTTTCATCTTTGAAGATGCCTTTACCTTCAATGTTGTGGAGGGTTTTTTTTCCTATATTTTTTAATGTACCTTATGGATTCAGATCTGATATTGAGATCTGTAATCCGTTCTATCTGATTTTTGTGCATGGTGTTGGACAGAGGTCCAAATTCACCTCTTTACATGTAACTGCCCAGTTCTCCCAGCAGCAGTTGTTGAAGAGACTTTCCTTGCTCCATTTTGTAATTTTTACTTCTTTATCAGAGATTAAATGATCATGTATTTGAGGATGGGTTTCAGGATACTCAACTCTATTCCATAGGTCCAATGTTTTTACTCCATTACCATGCTGTTTTAATTACTACCACTTTGTATTACAGTTTAAATCTGGGAAAGGTGATGCCTCCCATCTTCTTTTTCCCAAGGATTGCTTTAGCTATCTGTGGAGGTTTATTATTTCATACACAAATTTCGGAGTGTTTGTTCAATTTCTTTGAAGAATTTCATGGGTATCCTTATCGGGACCATATTGAATCCATATAAAGCTCTAGGTAGTATTATCATTTTCACAATGTCACTTCTCCAATCCATGAGCAGGGAATGTGTTTCCCTTTCTTCAGGTCCTCTTTTATTTCTTGAAGCAGTGGTTTGTAGTTTTCTTTGTACATTTCCTTTAGATTTTTAGTCAAACTAATTCCTAGATATTTGATATTCTGTGGCACAATTGTGAATGGGATTGTTTTCTTAATACCCCTTTCTTCTCTTTTGTTATTTGTATATAGGAAAGCCATTGACTTTTGGGTATTGATTTTGTACTCTGCCACTCTACTATAGTTATCTATTGTTCCTAGGAGCCCTTTTGGTAGAAAGTTTAGGGTTTTATAGGTCATCTGCAAATAGTGATAGCTTGACTTCTTCCTTGCCTATCTGGATACCCTTAATCTCCTTTTATTCTCTAATTGTTATGACATGTACTTCCAGTACTATGTTGAATAGAAGTGGTGAGAGTGGAAAACCTTTTCTTGTCCCCCGATCTTATGGGAAAGGCTTTTATTTTTTTTCCCATTGAGAATGATATCCACTATGGTTTTGGTAGATGTAGATGGCTTTGACTATATTGAGGAAGGTTCCTTCAATTCTAATTTTATGGAGAGTTTTTATCATGAATGGGTGTTGGATCTTGTCAAATGCTTTCTCTGTCTATTGATATGATCATATGGTTTTTTTGCTCTTATTGATGTGATGTATTATGTTGATTGACTTGCGAATGTTGAACCATCCTTGCTTTCCAGGGATGACTCCTACTTGGTCATAATGTATAATCGCTTTGATGGGTCTTTTAATTCTCTTGCTATTATTTTCTTGAAGATCTTAGCATTTGTGTTCATCATAGAGATTGGTCTGTAGTATTTTTTTTTTTTTTTTTGGTGATGTCTCTGTCTGCTTGGGGTATCAGGGTGATATGTGCCTGGTAGAAGCTACTTGGGAATTTTCTGTTTCTTCTATTTTCCCGGAAAAGCTTGAAAAGGACAGGCAGTAAGTCCTCCTTAAAAGTTTGAAGAATTCACTAGTGACTCCATCTGGACCTGGGCTTTTGTGTTTGGGCATACTTTTAATTACTGTTTCAATTTCCTTGATGGTGATAGGCTTACTCAGGTATTCTAGGTTTTCTTGTTTCAGCCTTGGGAGGCTATAGACTTCAGGAATTTGTCCATTTCTTCCAGGTTCTTTTGGATTAATCTTTTGGATTGTTTTTTTACATTTCCAGCTCATTGATTTCTGCTCTAAGTTTTATTATTTACTTCTTTTTACCTGGGTTGGGCTCCTTTTGTTAGTCTTTTTTCTAAAATTCTGAGCTGTGAAGTCAGGTTATTATGTCTTCCCTTTCTTCTTTTCTAATGCATGATTGCAGAGCTATGAACTTTTCTCTTAACATTGCTTTTGATGTATCCTACAAATTCTAGTAGTTTGTGTCTTCATTTTCATTTGTTTCCAGTAATCTTTGAATTTCCTCTTTACTTTCTTCTGTGACCCACTGGTTGTTCAGCAGTGAGCTGTTAAGTTTCCAGGTGTTTAGTTTGACTCCTCTGTTTCTGTATGTGGCTAAATTCCATTTTCAGTGCATCATTGTCATTATCATTGGCACACTTTCTCTTTTTATTTTATTGAGGTATGTTTAGTGACTCAGCATGTGATCTATCTTGGAGAATGTTCCTTGTGCACTGGAGAAAAATGTGTATTCGGTCCTTTTGGGATAAAAAACCCTGTATATATCTATCATCCCTCTTTCTTCCATTTCTTCCTCAGGGCCAGTATTTCCTTGGTGAGTTTCAATCTTGTTGATCTATCAGTCGTTGATAGAGCAGTGTTGAAGTCTCCAACTACATTTGTTGCTGTCAATGTTTTCTTTGAAGTCTATTAGCAATTGTTTTAGTATTTTGCTGACCCCTCACTGGGTGCATATATATTTAGGAGTGTAATTTCTTACTGATACACATATCCTTTAATCATTAGGAAATGTCTTTCACTGTCCCATCTAACCATTTTCAGCCTGAAGTCTATGTTGTCAGGTACTAGTATTGCCACACTGGCCTCTTTGGAGGAGTTGTTTGTGTGGAGAATTGTCTTCCAACCTTTGACTTTGAGACTGTGATACATTTCTTGTAGGCAGCAGAATGTTGGATACAGTATTTTAGTCCATTTTCACATTTGTGTCTCTTAATTGGTGCATTTAGGCCATTGATATTGAGAGAGATTATTGTCATGAGAATTTGTGTCATCTTTCTGAATAAGTTTGTTGAACTTTTGGGATTTGTTTTAGCTTCCTTACAGTAGCTCCTTTTAGTCGTTCTCTTAAAGTTGGTTTTGAGTCTGAAGATCCTGAGCTGTTGCTTATCCATGAAGTTGTGTATCTTTCCTCAATCTGAATGTGAGTCTACCAGGGTAAAGAATTCTTGGTGAGGCCTTCATTTCATTGTCTTTTCACAATAAAATATGTGTGTCAATCTTGCACCATATAGTTCCAATTTTATTATATGTGCTGCCAAAGCGAGCACTAAACTAAAACTGTTTCTAGTAAAGATGTTCTCCATAAAGAAAATAAGACTTAACAGTACCAATAACTACCTATAGAATTAGTAATAATTCTGTAATATCATTACATTTATCTTTAGATATATATTGAAAGGATGAATAGCTTCCCCAATAGATTTCCCTAGCAGAGATCAGTAGCACCAGTGTAATATCCCCTCCACCCCAGGTGCTGTTGCCCCCTCCACCCAGGATGCCAGGCCAGGATAAGATAAACAGTATGGGCCTATGGAATATGGGCAGGTGAAGGGAGATGACCCGTGTACCTGTGAGACGTGCCCTGGCTGCTTGCTCATGTGACCTCACACCCTAATGCTGACTTCTGAACCTATAGGTTAAGAAGTGATGTACCTTTGAATGGATAGGCTGGAAAGGTATGTGGGTGTTACAAACTCATTGGCTATGTACTGCATGGGCTCTGCTGTGACAGTTGGTAAGAGCTTACATAAGATTTCCTTTTAAAGAGGCTTGGGGTCTTGCCTGCCTAATCAGACCTGCTTGTCTGTGTGGGAGCCTGGCCCTGGCTAGCCAGTCCAATAAACTCTGCTTTATTAATTGCATTCTCATGTGATTCTCTGTTCCTCTAAGTGTATAAGATTCTCGGACCCTAACAATATATTTATATTTGCAACATGGGGAACCTGATTTGTTCTTCATTTCATTTATAGGACACATTTCTTTGAAGAAGGGTAAAGAGCGCATTTGAGATGGGCACTTTACCCTACTTCAGAAATGTGTCCTATATGATGAGAGATGAAGAGAGATGCCGAAAAGCATTTCAAAGAGATCAAACCAGTTTATACAACTCCAACTAGATTTAGTTTTTCAGAAAAACTACTTTGTCACGTAGTAGCCACAATGTGCCACCAAATATGATCACATTTTTGGTGCTTTTTTTGGTCACATCCGGTGCTTCTCAGGGTTACTCCTGGCTCTGAAGTCAGGAATTACTCCTGGTGGGGCTCAGGGGACCACTGGGATGCAGGAATTGAACCCGGGTCTCTGTTGTGCCCCTCAAGCCCCATCACTATAACTTTGCTTGCTTCCAAAGAGAACTAGAATCTATACCAGTAGCTTTGATTTGTGTTTTCTTATTGTGGATTATATTAAAAACTGTTTATATGGCGAGTGGTGACTTACATTCTTTTCCTGGAAGCTGTTGGCTCAAATTCCTTGATCACTTTTCTTTTGGCTTCCTGACCCTTTTCTTTTGGATTCACAAGAACTTTAGAAATGAAGGGGACTAGCTTCTCGTTTTTTTTTTTTTTCCCTTTTAATTTTTTTTAGCCCCTAGCTGCTTAGGGCTCTAAGGTCTCCTCACTCGTGTCAAGGACCCCTGGCCAGGGCACCCGACACTCATTTGCTACAGAAGTTGAAAATATTTTTATTTTATTTCTGGTTTCTGGCTTAGCTCACAGAGATGACGGCCAGGAGAAAGTTTTCAGTGTATACTAAGAGTTAGACAGTTTATTTATGGCTTTCTGGTTTGTATTTCCTACTTGATGAAACCGTACTACTCTGGGTAATAAAAATTTCCTCATTTTTCTTACTCCTTTCCTCTTAGTGCTTTATTTTATAATTTAATTTTTTGTTTCATTTGAAACTTATTTTGGTAAAAAAGTGTGCAGCATAGTTTCCCTTTTAATTTTTTCCGGTACCTATTTAGTTGTTTTCAGCTACCTATTTAGTTACCTATTTGATGACAGTGACTGAATCTATCTTTCCCTGTCATTCAAATTGTCACTCTTTACTGATGTAGGTGGGCCCCACGGGTGGCTTTTGTGAAGTGAGAAGGGGAGAGAGATGGTCGCTTTCTTCTCAGCCACCTCTGCTCGGGACCCGCTGGGCAGGCTAGAGGACTATAAAGTCTGCGATGAGCCCCAGCACGGTGTGGGCCTGAGCCCCACCAGCCCCACGAGGTGGCCGCCAAGCCACACCTGATGTCCGCTTGATCTCTAGGCATGGGAGTTGATCCCCACCACCCAAGAGTTCTTGGGGAGCCACAGACTCAGGCTGGAGCGAGGAATTGCTCTTTGCAGGAAAGTCAGTCCTAGGTCTTACCAAGGGTTTCCTCAGAGTTCTTGTCTTTCTCACAAAAAAAGAATTTTCAGGAGTCGAGGAGCAGTGAAGTAAAATAGTTTGCTATGGAGGGTTTTAGGACAGGGAAGGAGTCAGGAAAGAAAGAGAGAGGAGAGTGAGTGGAGTGAGTGAGTGTGTGTGTGAGAGAGAGAGAGAGTACATATCTCAAGAGGAGAGATGCAGGCTGCTCCAGAGGCAGAGAGCAAGTCCAGACTGATTTCCAAAGGGGGCTTTTATCCCTTTGGGATGGAATGCTCTGGAGTCTTCTGCTGGGCCAAAGGTTGATGGGGGGCTAAGGAGGTGGATCCAGCTTCCCTCAGGGCCCATTGTTGGTTAATGGGTCCTATCAAGTCGTCATTCCTGGTTCCAAAAGGTGATAGCCTAGTGGCAACAGTTCATTGCCATACAGCCCCTCCCCCTTCCTCCCCCTCCCCCATCTGCCTGCCTACATCACCACCAAAGATTTCTTGGGGAGCCACAGGCTGGAGTGAGGAATTGCTCTTTGCAGGAAAGGAAAGTCAGTCCTAGGCCTCACCCAGGGTTTCCTCAGGGTTTTTGTCTTCCCCGCAGAAAAGAATTTTCAGGAGTAGACGAGCAGTGATGTAAAACAGATTTTAAGGAGGTTTTAGGACGTGGATGGAGGAGGGTAGGTAAGAGTAACTTGTGCAAGGGAGGATGTGGGCTGCTCCGAAGGTGGAGAGCCCCAACTGATTCCCAAGGGAATTTTCTGGGCTATGAAAGGTTGATGGAGGCTAAGGGCTATGTGGAAGAAGGTGGATCCAGCTTCCTCAGGGTTTATTGTTGGTTAATGGGTCTTATCAGGTCTTCATTCCTGATTCCAAAGGTGATAGATAACCTAATGGCAACAGTCCACTTCCATTTCCCCCAACCCCCCTGTAGGCAGGTGCCATTTCCACCTACCTACATCAATACTACATTTTGGTACATCAATACTAAATTTGATGATCAATTTATTATTTTTTACTGTGTGAATTCACTGTATCAGTCTTTCCATTCATCATCGATTTGCTCGAGCTCCAAGGGCATCTGCTTGCTCCAAGAACATAAAGAGCCTCAAACCATTACATCAGGTCAAGGGAATGAGGTCTATAATTGTTACTGGTATTTGGCATATCAATGACTTATAATCATTTATTCAGCTAAGCACTGACTTGTGGTCCCCCCTCTTTTTATTAAAACTAAGGTGATAACTATCTTTGTAACTCTGTCTTTGTGCACATGTCATACTTTTAAGGATAAATTCCTGCAAATTGAATTTGTGAACCTAGACATTCATATGCCTAAAGCTAGTTTTTTACTAAGGAGGTTTTGGAGTATCCCGACATTAGCCCTGGAGTGGTCCCACTGAGCTGTTTGTTTCAGCCTTCAACCTTCCGACTTCCCCAACCAGCCCTGGCCCCAGTGTGTTTCGCTTGGAGAGCTTTATGGCCTCATCCATTCTATCCATCATCTCTCTCTGCTCTACTCTCCTAGAAATGTCCCTTTGAGGTTTGTCCAAATCAGGACAGACCAGCTTCCTGTTTGTAGCTTTGATACTTACTGCAGAAGAATGACTGTGCCCACAATGTGAGGTTTGCTTCCAACCCTTCTTCTTGACTCTTTGACATTCCATGTCCATCAGCAAAACCAGCCTCGTGAGCATAGCACCAGATTAGACCCTAAACCATCTAACCTCCACCTGATCTCATCCTCTCCAAGCCTTGCAGTAGCTCTGCCTGTGGTGTCCCCCACAACCAGTTATCAGCCAGCAACCACGGGCATCTCCCTGCTCAGCCTGCCCTTCCCTTCCCCACAGTCTGGTAAAAGTGCTGGGAGAGGCCAATGGACGTGTCACATCCCTACTCTCCCCCCTCCTCCAGGTTTCCCACCCTCTTCTCTCTATTATTCATCCTACTTTGCCATTCCTGGGGCACACTAGACACTTACCAGCTTGGGATGTCACTCGACTGTTCCCTCAGTCTAGGGACACTTCTCCCGAGAGCCAATGGCCATTGCCTTCACCTTTGAGGACTTTCTGTAGAGTTCTCACT